>OX638064.1:4040409-4509176 GCA_951804385.1 Trifolium dubium
CCTCTAGTTCTCTTCAGATGGGGAGAAGAGAGAGTTTTTGCCATTGTACGCTGTATTGGGGACCATAGCCTCTTTTATATTGGATGACCATTAGGGTTTCCCATTATTCCGTTAATGGGTCATCCAAATATCTGGACATCCACTCATATTGAGCCCATATCAATTAAATAGAAATCTAATAAGCCTTTTACTTAATTTGATCACTAATCAACTAAGGCTCCTAATTGATAAATAGCTAATATAATTGATAACGATATTTGCACACATAATATTATTGGAATACTAAAATATTCCAACAATTCCGAGTGCCCTAAACGCTCGGGCGATTTTCGCGGCGCGACAAATACGTTTTAGGCTTCATTAAGGATTCGTTTGGTTGGAAGGGAAGAAAGTGGGAAGAAAGAAAAAACGAAACCGATAAATGAATTTAGATTAGATTTAACCTAAATTTATTCATAGATTTCTGTGTATTTCTTTCTTCCCATATTCCTTCCAACCAAACGCACCCTTAGTGTCCCTTAGCCTTTGCTTGGTTTGGGTGAAATAGAGAAGAGAGAAGTTGGGGAGAGAGAGATTGAAGAGAAAGTGCAAAGTTCTCTTGCTTGGTTTGAAGAGAAATGTGAAAGAGAGAAGTTAAACATGTGGGCCCCCTACCTTTTCTATTTCTCTACTGAGGTGCGAAGAAAGAGCAGAGAAAGTGATTATTTATTGATATTACATTTTCACCCATGTCTTCTTTATTAATTGATTCTACATTCTTGCAATTAAATTGAAAATATGAATATCTCCAAAGTTGTTGAGCAGGAGGGTTCATAACCACCAACCACCATTGGAGCCTGGAGTTATATAGGTCGATCGATGCAGTTCACAATGTTCCCATATGCATGATGCATATCCACTCAAACATGAAACATGGTTTCTTAATTCTTATTATCGCCAAAAAGAATTGTTGCAAGTTCTGTAAACTATTTTTCGAAATTGAATTTTAAAATTTGAGGATAGCATGATAGAGAGTACATTGGGTGTGAACGGAGATTAAAATTGCTAGTTTTGTAGTTATGTAGAATTAATCTAATATAACGATTTCCTCATCAAAATAAAAATTTATTTAATGATTTGAAATAAATTTTGAAAAGTTTATCAATTACTAAGTAATTTCCGTACCAAAAAATTAGTAAGTAATTTACTCGTTACCAAAAAAAAATTAATTTACTCCTTACCAAAATAACATTACTAAGTAATTACTTAATTAAATAAGTATAAGGGTATTTTAGTCCTTTTAAATTGTAAATTTATCTCTCTCTCTTCATTCTCTTATACCAAACAACACATCAAATCTACTCTATTTCTCACATATTTCTCTCTTATCAATCTCTCTCTCACCAATTTCTCTCTTCCTACTTTCTTCTTACAACCAAGCACACCCTTAGTGTTAGGCTGACCTTGACCCAACCTCAAAGGCTCAAACTATGAAGCATGGACACTATTCGGATTACGCGTGTCCCGTTGTCGATTGCATCTGATATGTGACTAACGCGGATGTTATTCATGTATTATTAGTCCTTCAATTGAGATTTTGATAAAGATACATGAACTAAAAGTTTGACGAGATCTATCTAACAATGTAGAAATAATACAGTTTACACAGGAATGATAAATTGCAATGAGAAAAAATGGAGGAACTTAGTGGTTTGAAATTAAAGTTGCAGAAACACAAATATCAAAACGTAAATGAAACTGATGAAAATTCTCAACCTCCCTATTGACTTGTATGTTCACCAAATATCATAGACATGCTACATTACAAAGATTCATTCTTCGACATCTGACTCGTCTTTTTCCCTTTTGTTGAACATATGTTGATGTTGAAGAGCTTCATTCTAATTGATTCTTTCGTTGCTTCTTCATTTCATCACGACTCCGGTGCTTAACTCTGTTTTCTTTTGAAAAAAAATATAAATTTGTTATCCAACAGTATTCAATCAAACTCAGAAATATGCATATGAAATTAAAATATTATCTATATATGGCTTACTTGGGAAAGTGATAGGCGATGACTGCGTAAACAGCCTGGACAACAGTGAATAAAGAAAAGATGGCTGCAGCAAAGTTGTAACCGCGCTTAAAAAATTTGTAAACATTGTAGAACCAATCTAAAATTTTGCTAAAATAATGGCCGAGTAATATGAAGATTTTTTTGAAGTAATTTGCTGAGGAAAAAGTGTTCAAGGCATGAAACATGGTGGTATGTTTGTGGTCAATAATGCCGCGGTCAACTCCACATGCGATCGAATGAAAAAAATCCATCAGATCTCGATTTCTCTTGTCTGTATGGTCTACTATGACTCCACTGTCTTTGAGAAGTTTAACATCACTTGAAGAGCATATCAAATCCCTGAAAAGCAAGGCAAAGGAAGTGCATATACTACGCCTGTCAGCAGCAGAAGAACTATTCTTCAATTTCTTCTTATGATGCTCCCAAGCAATGAAACTCCGCCATTTTACTTCTGTTGTCTGCGTGATAATTAGCTTTGGGATTTGTAGTATCCCTTTACTGTTGTCGAACTTGGTGATATATTTAAAGTTTATGTGTCCGGGATCATCTTCATTATTGAGAGGCTGGATTGTAATACCGGCAGCTTTGAGTCTCATAGCACAGCGATTCAGATGTTGCGAAGTGAGTTTGATATCAGTATCAGTATCATTCTCCTCTATCCATCCTATTTCAATGTAGGAGTAAGCAATATCAAGGAAGTGAAAGGTGGATTTAACCATTAATTTACCAGAGAAGCCGAAGAGAGGCAGAGCTAGATCTTGAATGAGTTCTCGCATTTGGTGAGAGGAACCAAGAAGCTTTTCGAACAATGTTTCGAGAATAAAAATTGGTATCTGATTCTCCAATAGCATCAGATCACTAATGATAGACTCCATCTTTTTTACTTCTTTTCCGGGACTAATACCATTAAATGGTATTGGTATATCTGAATCCAACCTCGATTCACAAATGAGAAGTTCTAACAGAAAACACCCGTCAAATACCATAGTTGTAGCCAGAGCATACCTGTCAAGTGTGATTACATCTATGTAGCTTGCGCGAACAGCTGCATCTAATTCAATAACTGCTTTCATACAGTTTTCTATTGCATCCAGCCCAAATGTTCGACTAAGAAGAGACGTGACACAGCGCCATTTGATCTCTTCCATTGGTAAAAGCTCTCTCCTTCCCTTGTATCGGGGGCCCATGGAAACAACTTTTGGCATGTAAGCACTCTCATTCGATTTACGAAGGTCATCTGGAACAACGGGAATGCTGTACGGTTGACATATTTCTTTACGTACAGCACCTAACAATGCTTTAGTGGTTTGCTCCCATCTCTTGTACATGCTATCTACTTCCTCCATTTTACTGATCATATGCATTTGAGAAGAAACGAATCAACGAACAAAGTTGTTATAGTCACTGCTGTTTTTGTTTGTTGCAGAACTTGAATTTCAGATTGAACAAAATTGTTAATTGCCTTTTGAAAGAAAAAAAAATTGTTGTTGCTCATATCACCTTGACCAAAAGTTGAAAGTTTCTCAATAATTGAACCTTTAGCCAGCTAGTAGTATTTTCTTTTGGACCATAAGACCTTATATGTCACATTTTCCAATACTAAGAAAAGTTGGTAGTATAATTAATGCGTATGTTTTGTGTGTGACTATTAGTATTAAATTACATTTTATTCATAAATATATTCAATTTGCGTTTACATTTTGCAAGATGATAGGCCACATGTATGCGCATGAATCTATCGCGTAATAATAAGTAAGTATCCTGCCTGATGAAGACTTGTCAAGTAGCAAATGTATCCTTCTAAGTTATAAGATATTTAGCTAAAAAGGATTAAATATTTGGAAGCTTGATGTTTTTTATTTTATAAAATATGCAATAAAAGAAGCATCTTAGAATTATAGATTCATCAAAATAGTAGAAAATCCAATATCAATTCCTTCTATTGTTATGGAAATCAAATTTCTAAAGGTGAGATATATTAGTGTAACTAATGTCTCAGTTGAGATATGCAAAAGTGTATTTAAAGCAATTGTAAGACCCGGGAATCTCATGATCATGTAGGCCAATAATTGAAAGTTTATTTTGAACCCTACATAGTAATTGAACCATATGGGCACATTTTTAATACAAGATAAGATGTTACATAGTGTCTGCTGCTTTTTAGTATTTGTGAATACAAGATAAGATGTTACTATATACTACTCCGTTTCAAAATGAGTGTGATTTAAGGTTTTTGTACACATATTAAATCATGTAATAATGATGTCAAAAGTAATAACACTTTTACTAAATTAGCCCCATTATATAAGTTTGTTTCCTTGGGAATAGTGTATAGAGTAATAGTTAGAGGGTAAAATTGGAAAGTGAGAATGACATTCATTTTAAAACAAAATTTTATTGCTAAAACGACATCATTTTGAAACGAATGGAGTATGTAAGATTTCCTACTGCTGTTAGGAAATCTAAATCTCCAACAATCATGTGGTTTCCTTTTAAAATGCTCATAGCCTTCTTTTTACTTTAAAATAAATTCCTTCCTTATTTCTTTATACTTTAGTATTGTCCCTTTTTTTTCTTTTGGACCATAAATCTGTCTGCTGCACAACTTGAATTGCTTGCACCCAGCTATTAGGCACCCAATTTTCTTTCCCCAACACCAATTTTCTTGTAAACCCCAAATTATGACCGTTGAAAATGAAAGAACTGCTAATCTTAAAGTGAGACCAATAATTGAAGAGTTAGACCCAACTCTCAATTCTCTGTGCTGGGCATGAGGGGGTGTGTTAAAGAGTTCTGCATCGGAAGTGAGATGGTCAGTTCTAATAGCTAGCTAGCTGTAAAGTTTCTGAAAGAATAATTGAACCATTACTTTATTACTACTGTCAGTACTGTCCCTTCTCCTTTTCTTTTGGACACATGAGTAGTAACTAGTAAGACATCAAAAAAGAAGAAAAAAAACTGTTATAGTAGAACTTGATTTGTAATTCTGTTGATGCTAGCTACTGCAATGAAATAAGGTAATAATCAGAGTTTGAATTCCACTATGAAAATATTATTTTATAAGTTGTAGGATCTTATATTTTAGCTACCTACTGCAGATTGGAGAAAGATCAGGAAGATTGTCCCTGAGACAGACTTAGGCATACCATACGCTGAATGTACAAAAACCAGGTAAACATTTAAGAACAATCTCATGGTTGCCTACATTGATTATTCATTCATAGTTTTCTTGTTTATTGCTGCATGCTTTCAAAGATAAAGTAGTGGGAAAGTTAGTCGCCACCCACAACTTTGCCGTGCCCCCCGGATTTCCACTTTTACCCTTTCAGTGTTCCGCTATGTATTCGGCGAACTAAAAAACAGTTCGATGCGAACATTGCTAAAAATGCAAAAAACAGTGCCAACTTGCAAAAAATGCAAAAAACACAGTGAAGGAGGTGAAGGGCATGAGTTTTGCTTCCATGAAATGAATTCATGGTGAAGAAATCATTGTTTCCCTTTTGTTTGAGTTAGCTGTTACCTAAGTAGCAATTGTTCTTTTTTTTCATGAAATTTTCATTCATGGGGGGCATCAAGGTTTGTTGGGTCATGAAAAAAAACCATTAACTACTTAGAGCGCGAACTCGGGGGTATTCTGGTCATTTCGGGTGGCGCACGAAAAATGCGGAGGGGCACCAAAAGTAATTTTCAAATGAACCTTTAATTTATACTGTAGTATTGTCCCTTCTTTTTCTTTTGGACCATAAATTTGTCTGCTGCACAACTTGAATCGCAGACTGCAGCCAGCTCTTAATTTTCTTTCCCCACCATACCAAACTTTAGTACTCCTTCCATGGACCCTATATATAAGACCCTAAGTCACATTTATTATGCATACCAAGAAAAATTTGTAAGGTAATTAATGTGTATGTTTTGTGTGTAACTAGTACTAATTTACCTTTTGCTTATAGATATTTTGAATTTTTGTTTTCACCATATGAGAGAAATTGATGGTATGAATATGAAATATATTTCAAAATAGAATAATAAATATATTTAGTAATTTGCAAATGGTCTTATATATTGAGACAATATGTTCAAAAGAGATTTATAATTAGAGACAGAGAAAGTAACATGTTGTAATGTAAACCCCAAATCATGACTGTTATCTGTTGGTGTAATTTGTTAATTACTACTATGTAAATGGACACCAGTGCTGCAAAATATCATTTTCTTGTAAACCCCAAATTATGACCGTTGAAAATGAAAGGATTGCTAATGTAAAAGTGAGACCAATAATTGAATTGAAGTTTACACCAACCAACAATGACCCATGACATGACTATTGAGTATTGACTAGTTTGTGTTAAAGTGTTACAAAGTGAGATGGCCTATATATAAGTTTATAAGTAGAGGCGACCCTCATCTAACAAGTCGGTTTTGAAAGAATGAGTTAGGTCTAACTCCCAATTCTTTATGCTGGGCTTGAGGGGGTATGTTAAGAAATCCCAATCGGATGTGAGATGGCATGGACAGGAGTTTATAAGTAGAGTCAATCCTCACCTTACAATCATGTTTTGTAGGGTTGAATTAGGTCCAAGTCCAACCCAATTTCTAACATGGTATTAGAGCCTCTCAAAAATATGTTAGGCCGTCTGCTATTAGGTTTGTGCTATCGAGCCACCCACCATTTACATCCACACACCAAACCTTTCATGTTGGGCCTAAGGGGGTGTGTTAAAAGGTCCCACACTGGATGTGAGATGTCTTAGACATGAGTTAATATGTAGAGGTAATCCTCCCCTTACAAGCCGGTTTTGTAGGGTTGAGGCCCAACCCAATTTCTATTAGACTCCTACATCATAAATGAGATTGGTCAATTCTAATAGTAATAGGTATCTAGCTTTAATGTTTCTGAATGAATAATTGAACCATTACTTATTACTACTGTCAGTACTGTCCCTTCTCCTTTTCTTTTGGACATATGAGTAGTAGTAAGACAAACAAAAAGAAAAACAAGTGTTATAGTAGAACTTGAATTGTAATTATGTTGATGCTAGCTACTACACTGAAATAAGGTAATAATCAATCTTATGCTTGCCTTTTTTTTATGAGGTTGCTCATAGAACCCAGAATCAACATTACCTTAGGCAACATTATATTGTAGTTTTTAAAAATATATAATAATTGTTTCCTGTTGTAGTTTGTCTGTGCTGATCCCATTTTATACTATTGGTTGTTCAGTTCAGTTTTAAATTGCTTAAGAGTATTACAAGCCTGCTTCCAAGTCAAAATCCTCAAGATTTTAGAAAGTGTCAAAAGTTTTGTGAAGTACTATAATTAGAGTTTGAATTGCACTATGAAAAGATTACTTTATAATAAGTTGCAGGATCCTATATTTTAGCTACCTACTACAGATTGGAGAAAGATCGGGAAGATTGTTCACGAGACTTTTGACCACATAAAAAATAAATGAGTGTATAGCTCTATGAACAGTTATGATTCATATAGTTAGATAACAATATCTTAATGCATATGGCTAACTACTTAATGTAACACTGCTTAGAGTATGTGGAATCTTGATAAATTGAATCTGTAGATGTTACTGTCTCTGCTTCTATTGTTTTCTGCAGTGCAGAACATAAATGACAGTGAATATTAATCCTTATTCTCTAGATGACTGCTGCCGAGTGCCGAGAAAGGAACAGTTGCACAAAAGACTTGAGTATGTGATGATCACAGACAAATATTGATTGAGGTAGAAAATAATCTCAACTTCTCAAATCTCAAGGTTGTTTTTCTTTTGTTACATTATCAGTTTTTCTATTTATGTATGATTTCCATTTTCGTTCTGCATTCCACTTTTCTACATGATTAACATGTTTATCGTTTTCAAAGTTAAATTTGGTATTTACAAATTTCCATAAAGGATCTTAAACTTAAATATTGGTTGGAATAATGCCTATTTGAACTTTCTCCATATTTGTTTAAACAAACACTAAAAAACTTTCTTTGATGAAAAGTAAGTCATCAACTTCAATTTTTCAAATAAACAAATTCAGAACGAGGAACAACTTCCTACACAAAAATAGCACAAATGCTAGGCTCACAAAACGATTTTTCATTAACAACCGTTTTATTTTCCAATTCACAATACAATAGCAAAGCCGGCCCGAAATTTAGGAATCCCTGTTCGAATATTAAAAAATGACCTTTTATAAAAAAATAATTTTTTAAACAAGTGTAAAACATCTTATATTTAAATTATAAATAACATCAAAAATAATTATCATTGTAAAGAACGTAAAAACGAAACATATCCTAATAAGGATTAAATTTATTGCAAAGATTTTAAATGATATAATGATTTCGTTTAAAACTATTTCTTGATTTTAATTAAAAGAATAAAACTTATGCATAAAAAAATGTAAAAACAAAGTTTTGAACCTAATACCTGACTCACAACCAATATAATTAACCACTAATCTATTTATACACATATGATGTTTAATAATCACTAAAAATGTATAACTATTATTATAAAACTTTATAATTTTGAGACTCTAAAATTTTGTCAATATTTTAAGACCTTATACTGTCGCACACCCTGCACGCCCATTGGGGCCGACCCTAACTGATTTTGCGAGTTTCCTTACTTTGATATATTGACCAAAGTGTTACCAATAAATAAGATTAAAGTCTATTGATGTATTTTTGCATATTATAAACGTTGGCAAACAAGCTAAAAAAACAAGTTCATTTATTTTCTTTGGTTACAAAAACAAGTTCATTTATATTCAAACAAAACTTGTAATTTGGTTGCTCGTACATTTATTAGCGCTGCCATTATTTTTAGCTTGTTTCCATAAATGTTAAGATTATTTTTGTCTAGAAGTCTTAAACTCTTTCGGTAAAAACTGTCGAATCACTAGGCCGGAAGTTTATGATCGGGGTTCAAATATGGACATATTTTTACGTTCCTATAAAAAAAAGGCATATTTTGGTGCTATAAAATTATTATACACAGTTTTAATCACTATTGTTAAACCAATATCAGTTTTTGAATGATTATTCTTTGTGAGTTAAAATTGCACAAAATTATGAAATTTTTGAGGGGCCAGATTCATTATGTCATCTCTCACTTGATATAAATACACCGATATGTGCCTAACTTTGATGTATTGAAATGAAATGTATTTAGATGGAAAGCTTTTGGATAGATGGGGTGATTGCAGAAATAAGTTATATATGTTGCTTCACACGCATTGTTAAGGAATTTGAAGAAGAAAAAGATAGATTGGAATTAGAAAGGAAAACTGTCGAGCTACGTGTTCGTGTGGCAACTGCAAGAGGACGAGATGTTCAAGCTAATGTTCTTTTTTGGGAAGAAGAAGCTGAGAAGCTCATTCAAGAAGACACTAAAACAAAACAAAAGTGTTTTTTTGGATTTTGTTCTCATTGCATATGGCGATATAAAAGGGGAAAGGATCTAGTAAATAAGAAGGAGCAAATTAAAAGGTTGATGGAAATTGAAAAAGAACTTGCTTATGTTGAACTCCCTCCTCGTCCTCTTCCTCCTGATGTTGAACTCTATTCATCCCGTTACTATATTCCTTTTAAAAGCAGGGAATCCAAATATAAAGAGGTTTTGGATGCACTGTATGATGACAACAATTATATAGTTGGGTTGCAAGGGATGGGGGGCATAGGAAAAACTACATTGGCCAAACAAGTTGGTATGGAACTTATGCAGGCCAAACTATTTACTTGTGTTATTCTTACGACAGTTTCACATTCTCCTGATATTAGAAAGATTCAAGATGATATTGCTGGACCCTTGGGATTGGAATGGGATGACTGCAGGGAATCAGACCGTCCCAAAAAAATATGGAGCAGATTAACCAATGGTGAGAAGATTCTTCTGATATTGGATGATGTGTGGGATCAAGACTCACTTCTTGATTTTGATGTAATAGGGATTCCAAAACGTGACAATCACAGAGGCTGTAGAGTTCTTGTAACCACCCGCAATATGTTGGTGTGCCAAAAATTAGATTGTGATAATATATTCCAACTGGATCTTTTATCTGAAGAAGACGCATGGATCATGTTCCAAAGGCATGCTGGTCTAAGCGAAATTTCGACTAAAAAGTTGCTCGACAAGGGCCGTGAAATTGCAAAAGAATGCCAAAAATTGCCAATTGAAATTGCTGTTATTGCCAATAGTTTGAAGGGCAAAGGTCCGGAAGAGTGGGATGCAGCCTTATATTCCCTGCAGCAACATATGCACATGAATGCTGGTGATGGTGAACATGTTGAGATTTATAGAACCTTTAATGTTAGCTATGATAATCTAAAGAATGAAAAGACCAAGAGACTATTCCTGATGTGTTCTGTATTTCAAAAAGATGAAGAAATTCCTATTGAAATGCTAGCCAGACTTGGCATAGGAGCAGGCCTTTTTGAGAAAGAATTTGGTAACTATAATGATTCTCGAATACAAGTAGTTGTATCCAAAAATAAACTCATAGATTCTGGTTTATTGATGGAGGCTGGTCGCAATATAGTGAAAATGAATCAGTTGGTTTGTGATGCAGCCCAATGGATAGCAAAAAAAGAAATTCAAACAATAAAGTTGTATGATAAAGATCAAAAGGCAATGGTTGAAAGGGAGAAGAATATTAAATATTTGTTATTGGAAGGCAAGCTAAAGGATACGTTTTCCTGTAAGCTTGATGGTTCCAAGCTTGAGATTCTCACTGTCATTGTGCATAAGGATGAAGACTGCCACAATGTGAAAATTGAAGTCCCAGATTCATTTTTTAAGAATAATAATAGTCTTCGAGTATTTCATTTATCTTATGATCATTCTCCTAGGCTCAACCTATCATTACCTCAATCAATTCATTTGTTGAACAATATCCGATCTCTTCTCTTTACGCTTGTCAATTTGGGTGATATCTCTATTTTGAGAAATTTGCAAAGTCTTGAGACACTTGATTTGAAAGATTGTACAATTGATGAATTGCCACATGGAATTGCAAAACTTCTGAAATTTAGATTGTTGAATTTGGAAGGTTGTAAAATTGTAAGGAATAATCCATTTGAAGTGATTGAAAGATGTTCATCACTTGAAGAGCTGTATTTCACTGGTAGTTTTAATGATTTTAGTAGGGAAATTATTTTTCCTGAATTGCAAAGGTTTTGTATAGATGAATTTCCGAGACCAGTGAATGATTCATCAACAAAGTATGTGTCTGTTGTAGACAAGGATGAAGTTTTCCTATCTGAAACAACACTCAAGTACTGTATGCAAACAGCTGAGGTTCTTAGACTAAGAAGAATCAAGAGGGGATGGAGGAATCTAATACCAGAGATTGTTTCGGTGGAGCAAGGTATGAATGATATAGTTGAGCTTAGTTTGAGTTTCATTTCACGAATTCAGTACCTCGTTGACACTAAGCGTACTGATTTTCAAGTACCACATGTCTTGTCCAAGTTGGTTGTCCTGGAACTAGATGGAATGAAAAAATTGAAAGAACTATTTAATGGTCCCATTTCCCTTGACTCATTGGAGAATTTAGAGAAGTTATCAATCAAGGATTGTAAACATCTGCGAAACTTGTTTAAATTCAAGCTTAACCTCTGCAATCTAAAGGCCATCAAACTGCAAAGTTGTCCGATGTTAGTTTCCCTATTTCAACTGTTGACTTCTCGAAGTCTAGTGGTACTAGAGACATTGGAAATAGTTCATTGTGAGAGACTGAAAAACATAATAATAGCAGATGAAAGAAGAGAAGAGGAATCAAGAGAAGAAATAGATGATGGTGATAATAATAACAAATGTCTTGGCTCGATGTTTCCAAAATTAGAAGTTCTTCATATCGAGGGATGTCCCTTATTAGAATCTATATTTCCTTTCCTCTTTGTTCAAGACTTTCCGGTACTAGAAACCATCAAAATTAGAAGATGTGATAGATTGAAATACATATTTGGCCAATACCAACATGTGGGATTCAATTCACTAAGAGAATTGGAGATCTGTGAATTACCCAATTTCATTGATTTGTTTTGCAAATCTAATCAGATCATATCCTTGCCTGAGAAGGGGTCATCTTCCACTTCCAATCATGGTGGTTCCATGAAATGGAATATCTTCTCTTGGGATACCACAACTACTACAATCCCATTCCCATTGCTTGATGGGCACTACTATGTAAGTCTCTCAACTTTTTCATTATCGTTTGATACTTTATATCTTATATATTTATAACGTACGTAAGTTAACATTTGTAGGAATCAAATTCATATTGTCTGAACATATGGGAGCGAGCTCAATGTCTTCAAATACCATCTACAATCCTTTGCAATATTAAAAAGATTGAACTGTCTCATTTTTCAAAGATAAAATCAGTATTTATCCCATCTATTGCTCCAAGAATGTTGTTGGAAACTTTGACAATTAGGAACTGTGATAAACTGAAGAACATAATAGACTTTGGAGATTATGACAGTGGAAGCAATAATTGGGGTAACGTCTTCCCAAAATTGAAAGAGCTCTACATTGAAGATTGCCCACAAATGAAATACATATTTGAACACTACATTGATGATCATCAAAATCATGTGGAGATTCAGCTTCATCTTTTGGAATTGAAATGTCTAAGTCTTTGCAATCTGCCGAGTTTAGTTGCCATGTGTCCCAAATATTATCGAATAATATTTCCACCTTTGGAAAAATTTAAACTCTATAGATGTTCCGATGCTGCTATCAAATCTATGAGTCATTTCATAATTCATCGAGTTTCAGAATCTCTGGACAAAACAATCATTCAGGTATCCTTTTTCAATCTTACTCGAAGAATGCCATTAGATTTTAATTGAAGACTTTTTTTAAAAGGCCTATAACAAATAATTAAATATGCCACTAGCGAAATATTAACATTCCATGATAATATCATTCATTCATTTGAATTTGTGTAGGAAGTTGGTGATGGCCAAATTGCCTTAACTGAGTCTGTTACCAGTCAAGACATTGATGATGAAAACTGGGAGGAAACTAGTAACACTGATGATGATCAAGGTGAAGACTATTTGGATCAATTTTACTATTTTCTTATGTTACATATCATCACCCTTTTTATTTTGAACTTTGAAGCTTAACTCTATTCTCTCCCAACTTTTTTCAGTTTCTCAAAATGATAAAGACATTGAGTCAAACATTGCGGAGACAAAAATGAAATCAATAGCAGAGGGAAAGAAAGAATTTGTTGAAAATTTAGATGTAATTTTCACGCCATGTCCCTCCCTTAGATATTCTTCTTATCAAACTCATTGATTATATTAGTCTAAGGCCTTATTTAGTAATAGATATAATTAATGGTTCAATATAAATAATGTTTATGTTTTTCATATTACAGGAGTTGTTGAATGAACAATCAAAGACTCAATTTGTTGCTACTAAACAAAAGGCATTTCCCTATTTTGCTTGTATTTTTTGTTGATTTTCTTTTTCAATGCATGATATGAATTATACTACAATCTTAAACATCCTTTTAATTTTTAGCAGGGTATAAAGATAAGTGATGAAGAAGGAACTACGTCAACTTATGGCCAGACAATAACATCATCAACTCATTCAAAATCGCTCGGTTCATCATTAGGTCCGTTAGCTACTTCTGAGCGTAAAACGTCTTCACCGGTGAGTTTATTTTATATAACAAAACAATGCCTTCAAATTAATGTAAATAGAAATAAAATGGAGTCTATTGCATTTTACATTTGTATTTGTTTGTTTTATACATATTTCTTAATGAAGTAAGGCACTTCCAAATTGAAATATATTTAGACTTAATCATTTGTTTATCTGAACTTATGTAGGAATATGGCGATAAAGGTGAAGATGTTAATGTTGAAAACTTGCAGAAAACTAGTAAGACTAATGATGATAAAGGTGAAGTCTCTTTGAATTAATTTTATTTTTTTATAAGTTACCTCATAACCCTTTGGATTTTGAAGTTGAACTCTCTTCTTCACACCTTTTGTTCAGTTTCTCTAAATAATGAGGATCAGTTTCCTAAGGATGTTAAGTTTAGACTTCATAATGATGACCAAATAGCCGCAACTTCTTTTTCCATTGCCACTACAAAGACCGATGATCAAGGTGAAAATGCTCTGAATATATTTTTTCCCTATTCTTCTATTACTTCAAAATTTATCACCCTTTTGATTTTGAACTGTTTCCTCTCTCACAATTTGTTTAGTCTCGCGGAATGATGCTGCTGTCAAGAACGAAAGCTCAAACGTCAAGGACAAGATTCCTAAGAATAATGAAGTAATAGTTCCCAAATCTCCTTTTGCATCTCAATTTCCTTTGGTTCCTTCTAAAGGTATTTTATTGCATGAATTTCATTTATTTATTAACTTTGTTGTGCTCAAATAAGCTTAATTATTCTTTCACATACATTCAGGAGACCCTTCTAAAAAAGTAGAAGATTTAAGTTCTTCTTTGCTTGTCAAAACGGAGCTTGAGCTACTCGTCTCCAAGAAGCATTTGGATTATGAGAACATGTCTTTGTTGACTGATTTCCTTAGAAATCATCCTTCAGTTCTTTTAAGGGACACTTCACTTAGTAATAAATACAAGGGTTATGCTTACAACTGCCTAGCTGAGTTATTGAAATTCCTCAAAACCCATAGTGTGTTGGAAGTATTAGGCTCATGCCAGACTGAATTTGTGGAGTTGTTACAAGCTGCAAATAGCTTTGCTTTTGATAAGGATTGGTTAGATGGTATTAAGAGGCGGACTTTGTTTCTTGATTTACAAGTCTCTCAAGATGCATTGCAAAAGCTATCAGTTTCCAAGCAACTGGTTACCAAGGATGTTGAAGCGTTGCGTTTGAAGATAGAGGATCTTAAGCAACAATTGATATCCTCTGAAGCTACTTTGGAGAATATCATTCAACAAGAGGCGGATTTAAGCGCCCCTATTGGCTATTAGACTATATCTTCATTGATATCGTCATAAGCTTTTCACTGTGGGAGCTTTATCCTTCAATATTGTTTATTCCTTGTGTGTGAAGTTTCGTCATTGAAATGAACAAAACTGCATTATTATGTGTGTGTAATTAAAACTGTTATTGATTGTTGTATTGTATGTTACATACATTGATGAAGTTATTTTGCTGAATTTTCCTTGCAATTTGATAGGAGAGTAATTGTATTCTGTGATACTTTTTGCTATTTGTTTTGGAATGTGGTTTGTGGAATTCTGTTTGTAGAATGAGTCACATTCATGCTTTGTATTCATTCTTCGATATTTCAATAGATGAGATCAGAATTATATGTCTTTGCATTAATCTATTGATTCTATCTGTGCCTTCCAGTGATGATACCATTTTTCTTTATTCGATCCCTTCAAATCTGTTACATGCATCAGAACAGAACACAACTTCAAATGCATTTTCTATATTTCAGATTGAAGAAAGAAAGGGGAAGATTCATTCATTCTTCACTTCACTATTCGCTCATACTGCTGGAAACAACAAGGTAAATAACACTCCTATCATTTTGACCTAGAATCAATTGTCACCTTAGTAATTATACTTTAAGTGTTATAATTATATGATTTATCAAATTATGATTCAATTCAAGTTGTAGAAATCATAAGCATCAAAATGGAAATTAAACTGAAGTTAAATTTTCATAAAAAATATGTGGCATACATAAAACAAAGATAAATGACTGTCGATTCTGTTAGATTAGTTGTGAATTTCTAGAATTAAGCAGCCTTTACTACATAGCCTTCGACGACTATTATTGAAAATTCTCAAACTACTATTAGCGTGTATGTTCACCATGTCTCCTAGACACGCAACAATACAAAGATACATTATTCAACGTCTGACACTACTGTCGAATATATGTTTTCTCAACTGGTCTTTTCCCTTTTGTTGAACAATGTGTTGATGTTGAAGAGCTTCATGTTCTAATTGGATCTTTCGTTTCGTTGCTTCTTCATTTCATCATGACACCGGTGTTTAACTCTGTTGTCTATTGGAAAAATATAAGTTTGTCAGCTAACAGTATCCAAAATCACACGTTATGCATAAAAAATTAAAACTTTATCTACGGCTTACTTGGGAAAGTGATAGGCGATGACTGCATAGCATGTCTGGACAACAGTGAGTAAAGTGACGATGGTTGCAGCAAAGTTGTAACCGCGCTTGAAAAATTTTGGTACATTGTAGGACCAATCTAAAATTCTGGAAAAATAATGGTTCAGTAATATGAAGATTTTTTTGGCGTAATTTGCTGAGGAAAAAGTGTTCAAGTCATGAAACATGGTGGTATGTTTGCGGTCAGTAATGCCACTGTCAACTCCACTTGCGATTGAATGGAAAAAATCCACCAGATCTCGATTGCTCTTGTTGGAACCATCTACTATGACTCCCCTGTCTTTGAGAAGTTGAACATCACTTGAACAGCATATCAAATCCATGAAAAGCAAGGCAGAGGAAGTGCATACACTACACCTGTCAGCAGCAGAAGAACTATTCTTCAATTTCTTCTTATGATGCTCCCAAGCAATGAAACTCCGCCATTCTATTTCTGTTGTCTGTGTGATAATTAGCTTCGGGATTTTTAGTATCCCTTTATTTTTGTCAAAATCAGTAGTATATTTAAAGTTGTGTCCGGGATCATCATCATTATTGAGAGGCTGGATGGTAATACCGGCAGCTTCAAGTCTCATAGCACAGCGATTCAGATGTTGCACAGTGTGTTTGTTATCAGTATTATCAATATCATTCTCCTCTATATTTTGATCCATCCATCCTATTTCAATGTAGGAGTAAGCAATATCAAGGAAGTGAAAGGTGGATTTAACCATCAATTTACCAGAGTAGCCGAAGAGAGGTAGAGTCAGATTTTGTATGAGTTCTCGCATTTGGTGAGATGAACCAAGAAGCTTTTCGAACAATGTTTCGAGGATAAAAATTGGTATCTGATTCTCTAGTAGTATCAGATCAGTTATTACATACTCCATCTTTTTAACTTCTATTCCGGGACTAATGCCATTAAATGGTATTGGTATCTCAGAATCAAACATCGATTCACAAATGAGAAGTTCTAACAGAAAACACCCGTCAAATACCATAGTTGTGGCGAGAGCGTACCTGTCTAGTGTGATTACATCTATGTAGCTTGCGCGAACAGCTGCATCTAATTCAATAACTGCTTTCATACACTTTTCTATTGCATCCAGCCCAAATGTTCGACTAAGAAGAGACGTGACACAGCGCCATTTGATCTCTTCCATTTGTAAAAGCTCTCTCCTTCCCTTGTATCGGGGGCCGATGGAAACAACCTTTGGCATGTAAGCACTCTCATTTGATTTCCGAAGCTCGTCAGGAATAACCGGAATGCTGTACGGTTGACATGTTTCTTTACGTACAGCACCTAACAATGCTTTTGTAGTTTGCTCCCATCTCATGTACATGCTATCTACTTCCTCCATTTAACCGTTTGTTGATTCGTTTCTTCTCAAATGCTTAAGTTTCTTTTTACGAAGCCATAAATTTGTCTGTACAAGACATATATGATCGGTTGTAACAAACTAATAATTAAAGAAAATAGTTGTTATAGTCTCTTCTGCTTTTGTTCGCTGCAGAACTTAAAAAAAAAATTGTTGTTGCTCATATCACCTTGACCAATATTTGAAAGTTTCTCAATAATTGAACCTTTACTGTCCCTTTTTCATTTGGACCATAATTGTAAGACCTAGGAATCTCATGATCATGTAGACCAATAATTGAAAGTTTATTTTGGAATACAAGATAAGATAAGATGTTATATGGTCCAAAAGATAAGATGTTAAATTGGTATCTGATTCTCTTAATTGGTATAAGATGTTACTCCATAATTGAACCAATAATTGAAGCATAAATTTTGGACCATAGTATTGTTCCAATTCGTTTTCTTTTGGACCATAAATTTGTCGGCTGCACAGCTTGATTTGCAGGCTGCAGCCAGGTCTTAGGCAATCAATTTTCTTTCCCCACCATACCAAACTTTAGTATTCCCATGGACCCTATATATAAGACCCTATATATGTCACATTTATTATGCAAACTAAGAAAAATTTGTAGTTTTTTAAAATATATAATAATTAGTTTCTGTTGTAGTTTATCTGTACCGATCCCTTTTTCTACTATTGTTTGTTCAGTTCAGTTTTAAGCCTGCTTCCAAGTCTAAATCCTCAAGATTTAAGAAAGTGTCAACAGTTTTGTTAAGTATTATAATCAGAGTTTGAATTCCACTATATATGTCAAAAAGATTATTTTATAAGTTGCAGGATCCTATATCTTAGCTACCTACTACAGATTGGAGAAAGACCAGGAAGATTGTTCACGAGACTTAGGTATATGATACGCTGAAAGTACCGTAAACCAGGTAAATATTTAAGAAAAATCCAAATCCCATGGTTGCCTACGTGATTATTCGTTCATAGTTTTCTTGTTTACTGGGCTGCATGCTTTCAAAGATAAAGTACGTAGTTGGAAAGTTAGTCTATAGTTGTTATTGAATTAATTAATGTTATGCATCCAAAGTATATTGTTCATATTCTATTGATTCTGAGTGACTTGAGTTACAAACATTATGCTTTTCAAGCAGGAGAAAATGAAAAGGTTTAAATTATACAAATTATCCTCCATGTACTGAACTGATTGATAGCTCCATTGCGTATGTATGTACTATAACAGATCAATTCTGATTCAACTTTTGCTGCCCGGCCGCTGCTTGGAGAAAAGGCAATCATATACTAGCTCCAAGGTAATTAAGCAATCATTTTTTTTTTTGGTCAGAATTTAGCAATCATTTACCATGAGAATATTTTTTTTAATTGCTTTCTGTATTAATCAATGAAAATAAATTACTTTGTCAGAATTTAGCAAACATTTATTAAATGAATTTTCTCTCTTAATAAAATAAAGATAAAAATTACTTAATATCAAACTTTATTATTTCTTAATCTACGTGCAAAGCTCCAAACAATCAAAATTTTAGAACTGAGTACGTCACAAACATATTAGAGGGGTTTAAAACCCTACTACAATCTGGGCGCGAACTTCTTAACGCTGTATAGTGGATCCGGAAGGATGAGAGAATAGGGGAGAATACTTCCGTAAATGGGGATTGGGTCTAAGTACTATTTTAGATGGTGGAAAATAAAGTGCACCACTATCTTTCATCATACGCTTCGTGAAGGAAATATCTTTGCTGGCTTCTTAACCAAATTGGGTGCTAGCAGTGCCGGTTCCGACATTTTAGAGATTTAAGGTAAATGATTAAAATGGTCCCTTAATAAAAAAAATTGCACAAAAAAAATATATAATATACAAATTAGCCGTAAAACGTCTAGATAATTTATCTTTAGGACCCTTCATAACAGACAAATATCTTTTAGGACCTTTTGTTTTGTTGCTAATAAAACAATCATTTTAGACTGAAGAGAATCTCATATTGTTGGATCAAATATGTCTATATCATCACCATTGTCTTCAGCATTTTCAACGTTTAAATTATAATTTTCAGTAGCATTGACATTAGTATTTTCCTCCATATTTTCAGTTTCTAAGTAATCATTTTTGGTAGCATTAACATTAGCATTTTCCTCTACATTTTCAGTAAAAACCATATTTTCAATAATTCCAACATCAACATTTTGATTTTCAACGGGAATTTGTGGTTCTTTTATAATAAATTTATCAAGAGCTATTGAGATTGAGTTAACTCATCAGGTCTTTTCTTTTTCTTACGTTTCTCAATTTTAGACTATGTAGCATATGAAGAGATGATGTGTCAATAGAAGAATTTGGGGTTCTAATTTAATAAATATAAATAGATTGAACATTGTCCGCAATAATTCTTCTATTTCTAACTTTAAACCGTTGAACTTGATTTAGATGGAACTGTTCATAGAATTGGGGAAGACATTTGTGGAGAAATTAGTAGGCGAGGTAATAGAAAAATCACGCTATATGTTTTGCTTCACATGTATTATTAAGGAATATCGTGAAGAAGCATTTATGTTAGAAGCCGAAGTGACAACTATGAGGCAACGTGCTAGAATGGCAATGATGGAAGGTAAAGATATCACGTATGAAGCTCAATTTTGGGAAGAACAAGCTGATAAGCTCATTCATGAGGACACAAATACAAAAGAGAGATGCTTTTTTGGATTTTGCTCCGATTGTGTATGGAAATATAAACGGGGACGAGACTTGGCCAACAAGATATATGAGATTAAAAATTTGATGGCAGAGGCAAAGGAATTTGTAGATGTTGAATTCATTAGTAATCTTCCAGATGTTGATCGTTATTCTTCTCAATATTTCATTTCTTTTAAAAGCAGAGAGTTGAAATTCAAAGAGCTTTTCGATGCACTAAAAGATGACAATACCTATATAACTGGATTGCATGGGATGGGGGGCACAGGTAAAACTACACTGGCAAAAGAAGTGGGTAAAGAACTTATGACATCAGGGCACTTCGATCGTGTTGTCGATACGACAGTGTCATTAGCTCCTAATATAAAAAAGATTCAAGATGATATTGTTGCATCCATTGGGTTGCAATGGAGGGAAATTGATGAGTTAGTCCGACCTGAAATTGTACGGGGTATATTAACCTGTGGTATGAAATTTCTTGTGATATTGGATGATGTGTGGGAACAACTCAATTTTGATGAAATCGGGATTCCAAATAGTGATAATCATGAAGGATGCAAAGTTCTTGTAACCTCACGCGATTTGGGGGTGTTAAAGAAAATGGGATGTGGAAAGGAAATTCAACTGGAGCTCTTAAGTGAAGAAGACGCATGGGCTATGTTCAAAATGTACGCCGATCTAAATAATAGTTCTAAACAAATACTTTACTTGGGACGTCAAATTGCAACTAAATGCAAAAGATTACCAGTTGCAATTGCTACTATTGCCAGCACTTTAAATGGCCAAAAGGACCCAGATGAGTGGATTAATGCCTTAAATTCCTTAGAAAAGCCTATGTCAAAGGGCGATGTTGATGATAATTTGGTTGATGTTTATAGATGTTTGAAGTTAAGTTATGATTGTCTGAATGAAAATACCAAAGGATTGTTCCTCTTATGTTCTACATTCTCAAAAGATGAAGAAATTTCTAATGAAATTCTAACTAGGCTTGGCATAGGGGTAGGCCTTTTTGGGGGAAGTTATGATAAATACAAAGATGCTCGATTTGATGTAGATACAGCAAAAAATAAACTCCTAAATTCACATTTGTTGTTGAACACAAAAAAAGGTAATCTGAAAATGGATGACTCGGTTCGTGAGACAGCCCAATGGATAGCAAATAATGAGATTCAAACAGTAAATTTTTCGAACAAAATTCAAAAGTCATTAGTTGAAAGGAATGAAAATGTCAAATATTTGTCATGTGAAGGCAATCTACAAGATTTGGTTTCCTCTAAGTTTAACCGGTCTAAACTTGAGATTCTAATTTTCAACGTGAACATGTGGGAGACTGTGGGCATCCCCATTTCATTCTTCGAAAGTATTTCAGGACTTCGAGTTTTGAGTATATTAAATAAAAGTATCATTCTAGACTGGCCAACTCTATCATTGCCACAATCAATTCAGTCATTGGCACATATTCGTTCTCTATTGGTTGAAGGAGTCGATTTGGGTGATATTTCTGTTTTGGGAAGCCTACACAGTCTAGAGACTCTTGATTTGGATGATTGTATAATTGCGGAGCTTCCTCGTGAAATTGAAAACCTTAAGAAACTTAGACTGTTGAACTTGGAAAAATGTGAAATTAGAAGTAACAATCCATTTGAAGTTATTCAAAGATGCCCATCACTTGAGGAATTGTACTTCTGCAATAGTTTTAACAACTTTTGTCAGGAAATAATGTTACCTGAATTGGAAAGATATCGTCTCACTGATGGTTTCAGTATGATGAATGATTCACGATCAAAATGTGTGTCTTTTCAAAAGGATCATTTCGCAGAAAATAAATTTAGGTTTGTGATGGAAACAGTTGAGTTTCTTCGGTTGGAAAGAATTGAGAAAGGATGGAGAAATATCATGCCTGAAGTTGTTTCTCTAGATCAAGGCATGAATGATCTAATTGAGCTTCATTTGAAATGTGATTCACAATTGGAGTGCCTCATAGTCATAGATAATAAACTGAATGATTCTCAAGAACAAAATGTATTGTCCAAGTTGGTTGTACTACATCTTGAAGAAATGGAAAATTTGCAAGAATTATGCAATGGTCCTATCTCTTTTGATTCTATGAAGGATTTGGAGGAGATATTTATCAATTGTTGTAAGAATTTGCGAAGCTTGTTCAAATGCATCCCAAACCTCTGCAATCTAAAGACCGTGAAACTAACAACTTGCTCAACATTGGTTTCTGTTTTTGAAATGTCAACTTTTCAATGCTTGCCGCTACTGGAAAACTTGAAAATAAGTGATTGTGAGAAACTGGAAAACATAATTAGATTTGAAAGGAGAGTGGATGGGGGTGATAATGATAACAAGAGTTTCAACACAATGTTTCCAAAGCTGAAAGTTGTCGATATTCAGAGATGTCACCAATTGCATTTTATACTTCCATTTCTCTCTTCTGGAGACCTTTTGTTACTAGAAGTTATCATAATAAATTCTTGTCACAAGCTGAAATACATATTTGGCCAACACCAAGATGTCAAACTCGCTTCACTAAAAGAGATGCGGATTTGTGACCTGCCAAATTTCATCGACATATTTCCAAAATGTTATGATTTTGTGCATTCATTCAATTCCAAGACACAAATACAATTGGAGCCTATCAAAACCAACACATTCTCTTCAACATTTTATTTTGAGCACAAATTAAGGGCTAGCACAAGTACTAAAATCCCACTGGCTTTTGAGGATCAACCGAAAGACTGCACAAACTCATTGGTAACTATCTCATATTTCTCAGTTATCTTTTTATGCTTTCTCTCTCAAGAAATAGGCCATCCATTTCTAAATATAAGTACCTATTGTATTGTATATTTCATTCTTATTAAGAAATGTTTATAGTGCTATTAATGTCCTTTCATTTTATGTATTTGATTTATGTTCCTTTTTACATCACAGGAATCAAGTTCATATTGTCTTAACATATGGGAACATGTTCAATGTCTTTCAAGACAATCACACATCATCCGCAATACTACAGTGATAGAACTGGTGAATATTTCAAAGATAACGTCATTGTTCATCTTGTCCATTGCACCAAAAATGTTGGTGGAGAGCTTGACTATTAAAAATTGTGATAAACTGAAGCACATAGTAGTAGACATGGGAGATAACAGTGGCGGAGGCGATATCTTCCCAAAATTGAAAGAGCTCAAGGTTGAGAATTGTGAGAAATTGGAATACATATTTGGACACATTGATGCTAGTGATTATCATGATCAAAACCACAACAATGATGTGATCGACCTTCATCTTCCTGCTTTAGAATGCCTCCAGTTTTACAGTCTTCCAAGTTTAATCGGCATGTGTCCCAAAACCTATCACACAATGTTTCACCCTTTGACAGTAATCGAACTCCTTGATTGCCCCAAGGTTGTTATCAAACTTGTTGGTGATGCCAGAGCTCCTTATTCAATTTCAAGATATCATGGCAGTTCAACCATCAAGGTACCCCTCTTTCCGTGCATTACCATATATTGGTGCTTTGATCGGTTTCAGTGTGTTCCTTACTCGACATCCTTAATTTAAAATTTATCAGTGTGTTTATTTCCCATTCTTTTGTTGCTTGCAGGAATTGAGTGGAAATGTGGAGCATTTTGAGACTTTGGAAAGGCTCAAGGTAAATAATTCCAAAGTAGAAAGTGTATTTTGTCTCAATGAAGTAAGTGAAGGGCCGGTGAACTTAGGGTTGCAAAACATGGAGTTGCATAATCTACCTATGATAACATGTCTTTTTGAGGGTCCCAAAAATTCATTTGCCCTCATAAACCTGAAAATGATAAAAATCGTGCAATGTGAAATATTAGAAATAGTTTTCTCCACTTCTGTTTCAAGATGCCTTCCACAATTGCTTGATCTAAGAATAGAACAATGCAAAGAGCTCAAACATATTGTTGAAGATGATATTGAGAATCATAGAATGTCAAAAGATTCTACTTCAAATACATGCTTCCCAAAGCTACTATCACTTACAATAGTAAAGTGCAAGAATTTGAAAAGTGTCTTTCCAAGCTCATGTAAAGAGCTTCCCGAGCTAGAGATTCTACTGATAAGAGAAGCAAATGAGCTAGAGTTTATATTCAAAAGTGAAGGTGATGATCAGATAGTCCAAATTCCAAATCTTAAAGTTCTGGCATTTGTCAACCTACCAAGCCTCAACCAAACCCAAGGAATTCAATTTCAGGGTGTGAAAAATTGTTTTGTACAAAATTGTCAGAAACTTTCTCCGACTTCATCAACAGCTATCAACATTGATGACATTTCTAATACATATGACAAAGGTACACACTATTTCTTTACATAATAATATGCAGTCATATTAATAAAATACAAATTAACAAATTTATGCTTATTACTTGTGATGCTTCTCAGAATTTATGAATGTATGTGCAGTGTGTTTACACATGCGCACGGCAAGTTTGTCTATATAAATACATATTCTTATGAATGTATGTGTAGCTACTAATTAAGTTGTACTTACGAGTCAGTCAACATTTTGATTTTATCATTATATATCCTTGTGAATTACTATTTAATAATGTAAATCCATAATATGTTGCTATAGATTATGAAACGAGTGAAAATACGTTGGCTCTATTACAACATTTACGAGAAGAGGCCAAAGATCAAAAGTTGGCAGCTTGGATTAATGGAGTTGTAGCAGAAAGCCGCAAGTTTACTTCTTCACAGGTCAATACCAATCTATTTATTCAAGCAATCACACCTAAATAGAATCACCATGACAATTGTTGTGAATCAAACATGTTACTCCAAAAAGAAATGAGCCAAACACCAACAGCGCCAGAGGCGCAGAGCATATATTTATTGAAAATGTTCTTAATTCTGAAGTGATTTGCAGGCCATGTCAAATTGCCTAACTTAGTAATGGATTTAATTAATAGTTTCATATCACTAATGCTTCTGTACTTATTTCAGAAGTTGGTGCTTAAACAATCAACGAGTCAACAATACCCACTCGGAGAAATTTGTACTACCATCAATTCATCTCGGGGAAACAATGTAATATAGTACCACATCATTGCGAATAAAATTTAATTAAACTTCAAATACTATTCAAAAATATGTTGTAGTTAATCTTCATTTTCATTTTATGCTATTAGTTGGAGGGTTCTATGTCTACCGTTCCAGAAACAAGGAATGTTCCACCTATACAGTTAGTTGATCGTAAACAAAAGGTATTTACCCTCTTTCGCTAGTATTCTTTTTGAATCTTTTTCAATAAATCAATTGAATTATATTACAAACATAACCATGCTTTTAATTTTAAGCAGGGTGTTGTGATAAGTGTTGAAGAAGAAGAAGGAACTATATCAACTAGTGTGAAGACAATAACATCATCAACTCATTTAGAATTAGCAAGTTCATCATCATCAGACACATTAGTTACTTATGTGCATAAAGAATCCTCACAAGCGAGAGAGTTTATTGTATGAAATCAAGCTTCCAAACAATTACTTCATCTTACAAGTTTTCATGTTTTTTATTCCTTATTTGACATGAGATTTGATTTAGAGATACCTTCGGTAGTAGCTCCTAGACAAAAGGCATTTTCTCTCAATGCGCTTGTATTCTTTTTTACTCTTTTTCAATATGATGCAGAGTATCAAAATGAGTGATGGAGATGAAACTACATCAAATAATGTTAAGAAGACATTATCAGGTCCATTAGCTACTTCTGAGTGTGAAACATCTTCGCTCGTAAGTTTATTTCATGTTTGAAATATTGTTGTCGTGTTTTTTATTATTTAGTTTCCATGCGATCTGAATTATAAGAATCAAAGTTTAAAATTAAAATATAGTGTGGTTACTTGATTGATCCAACAAAACATTAAGACTTCATGATGATATCATTTGGTTATTTAAATTTGTGAAGGAATATGGCGATGGCCAAATAACCGTACCTTCTCCGCCAACTGCTATAACAGAGAATGTTACCACTCAAGATGTTGAAGTTGAAAACAAGCAGGGAAATACTAAGACTAATCATGATAAAGGTGGAAACTCTTTTGATCAAATTTATTTTCTTAAGTAACCTCATCACTCTTTTGATTCTGAGGTTGAATTCTCTTCTTTTCCACATGTTTGTTCAGATTCTCAAAATGATGATGTTTTGATGAAAATAAGCTCAAATATAGAGGAAGATCTTCCTAAGGATAATGAAACAATAGTTTCCAAATCAAGTCTCTCTTCTATTGCTCCTCATTTTTCTTCAATTCCTTCTAAAGGTATTTTATTGCTTCATTTTAGTTTTGTTTAATTTTATTGTTCTGAAAGAAGCTTAATTATTCTTTCCTATAATTCCAGGGGACGCTTCTGAAATAGTAGAAGATTTAAGTTCTTCTTTGGTTGTCACGAGGGAGCTTGAGAAATAACTGGTCTCCCAGAAGCATTTGGATGATGGCAACTTGTCTTTGTTGACTGTTTTCCTTATAAATCATCCTTCAGTTCTTTTAAGGTAATAAATACAATGATCATGCTTACAACTGCCTAGCCGAGTTATTGAAATTCCTCAAAACCCATAGCGTGTTGGAAGTATTGGGCTCATGCCAAACTGAATTTGTGGAATTGTTACAAGATGCACGCTGCTTTGCTTTTGATAAGGATTGTTTCTTGATTTACAAGTCTCTCAAGATGTATTGCAAAAACTGTTAGTTTCCCAGCAACTGGTTACCAAGGATGTTGAAGTGTTGCGTTTGAAGATAGAGGATCTTAAGCAACAATTGACATCCTCTGAAGCTACTATGGAGAATATCATTCAACAAGAGGCGGATTTCAGCGCCCCTGTTGGCTATTAGACTATATTTTCTTCTACTTGCTTCCTTCATTGATATCGTCATAAACTTTTCACTGTGGGAGCTTTATCCTTCAATATTGTTTATTCCTTGGGTTTGAAGTTTCGTCATTGAAATGAACAAAACTGCATTATTATGTTTGTGTATTTAAAACTATTATTGATTGTTGTATTGTACTATGTTACATACATTGATGAAGTTATTTTGCTGAATTTGCCTTGCAATTTGATAGGAGAATAATTGTATTCTGTGATACTTTTTGCTATTTGTTTTGAAATCTGTTTGTAGAACTGAGACACATTCATGCTTTTGTATTCATTCTTCAATATTTCAATTGATGAAATCAGAGAAATATGTGGTTACTACTGATTTTATGAATGTTTATTTGGTGAGTTTGTGTCTTTGCTTTAATCTATAATCTATTCATTCTATCTGTGAGATTTTTGGTGGTCATGTTAATTAAGAAACAAGTGAAAATATTGAGAAATGTATAGTGTGAGGAGTTTTATAAAGTCTTTGGAAGAAAAAGAGGTTCAGCCATTATAATACTGAAAGTAATATATTAATACACACAAAGTATTATTATGAAATAGTTTGGTTTTACTCCATTTAAAATTATTTTTTGAATTATCCCCTATAATATTATAATTTTTGGATTACCCTTTCTGTTGATTTTTTTGTTGATGTGACAGCAGGCAAAATTCAGCAGCCACGTCAATAAAAAGTTGATTTTTTCCCTGCCACGTTAGCAAAAGGTCAGAGGATAAAAACATATTAATTAACCCTAAAAAGAAAAGACTGAAATTGGGATCTTGCAGCATTGGAAATTTTTTTTTTTTTTGAGGAATGGAATGTCTTAATCTTTACTATTTGCCAAGATTAGTCGCCGTGTGTCCCAAACAGTATCACATAACATTTCCAACATTGAAGGATCATGCATTAGAAAAGTGTGCCCGGGTTGTAACGATGAATTTGTATTTGAATTTGATGTACTCTACAAATTTAAATGAATGAATATATTTTTATTTATTTTAGTAAACAAAAACAATAGAATGCATTATGATGATTTCAAAATGTGTTTATTTCTTAATTGCTTGTTAATTGAGAGGGAACAAGGAGCATTTTCTCACATTGGAAAAATTCTATTTGTCTCAATGAAATAAATGAACAATTGAAAGTAATTATCTTTTCTTCTATTTCAAGAAACCTACCACAATTGCTTCATCTAGTAATAATAGAATGTGAAGAGTTGAAGCATATTATTGAAAATACAGCGACACATGATCAAAAATGGACTAAGTGACATTTTTAAAAATAAAATGAAAGTACAAGTCAATTTGAAAGTTTTTTGAAATACAGAAACTATAGTTTGATTCCGCAACTGCGTTTAGGAGAAGACTGAAACTACTTGATGACAAAACTGATCTCTAAATTACTAAAGTTTCATTCACCAATTTTAGAATATTTTGGTTTCACGTGAGGAAGTCAAAGTTGTTAGAAATGGAACTTACATGAAATACAAAAAAATGAAAAATAAGAAAGACTGAGATTGGGAATGGATATATTATTATAAACAATGAAATGGCCAGCTGTTCTAAAATAAAAAATGAATAGTCAGCATGTGAAGTTTGTGATAGTGGGATTAATTAATTAATTAAAACCTTTGACCTTCTTAATTAAACTTGTTAAGAAACTGGTTGTTTTTTCTAAACCCAACGGCTTTGAAATGTTATATTGTTTCATGCTTAATAATTCTGCTGAACTCAACTCAACGTGATTAACCAAAACCAGAGGTAATCATATCTGTACTTAGTTGCATTAATATTATTCTGATTATTGTTTTGCTTTGCTTTAATTACTAAAATAGATTCTGATATATTCAAAGGTTCTGTTATGGTACTAGACAAAGCTGAATGGAGCTAAAAGGGGAAGATTATTTCTGTGTGGACTAAACCAAAACGTATCAAGCAAAGCAATCATCTACTACCTCCAAGGTAAACAAGCAGTTAATTAATCATATTTTATTTTTATTTTCTTCATCAAAGTATAGTTATCATAACAATATTGTTAGGAACTCTTTTTAATTTATATGGATCCTCTAAAATAATGTCCCATACAAATTTTGTGGGATGCATGTGAATTGAACAGATAAAAAACTAAATAATGTATATTAAAATTAAAATTAAAATAATTATATCAATCGTGAGTTGGTAAGGAAGACCACAATTCGATCCCGTAGTTACGATAGGGAGGAGGTTGAAATCACTTAATGCTAGATTAGGTGGTCCAATCCAATAGACCAGATTGAAAGCCAAAAAAAATAAAACAACTATTGTTTTTTATTTCTAACTTTCGAACTTGATTTAGATTAGATGGAGGGTGTCGCTGTTGATATTGGCAAGGCAATAGAAAAATCACGCTATATAGTTTGCTTCACATGCATTTCTAAGGAATTTGATGATGAAAAGATTAAGTTGGAAGCAGAAATCACAACTATGAGGCAACGTTTTAAAGTGGCAACCAATAAAGGTAAAGAGATTAAGAAAAATGCTGATTTGTGGGAAGAACAAGCTAAAAAGGTCATTCAAGAGGAGGACACAAAGACAAAACAAAGATGTGTTTTTGGATTTTGCCCTGATTGTATTGGGAGATATAAAAGGGGAAGAGACTTGACATCCAAGATAGAGGAGATTAAAAAACTGGTTGAAAAGGGAGAGAAACTTGAAAATATCGAAGTTGCTCGTAGTCTTCCAGATGTTGAGCGTTATTCTTCTCAATATTACATTTCTTTTGAAAGCAGAGAGACAAAATTCAAAGAGCTTTTGGATGCACTGAAAGATGACAGTAATTATACAATTGGATTGTGTGGGATGGGAGGCACAGGAAAAACTACATTGGCAAAAGAAGTTGGTAAACAACTTAAGACATTGGAGCAATTCGATCATGTCATCGATACAACAGTTTCATTCACTCCTAATATAAAAAAGATTCAAGATGATCTTGCTGGATCTTTAGGATTGGAATGGGGGGACATCAATGAATCAGACCGGCCTAAGATGTTATGGAGAAGATTAACCAATGGTGAGAAAATTCTTGTGATATTGGATGATGTGTGGGGAAATCTCAATTTTGATGACATAGGGATTCCAAATAGTGATAATCACAAGGGATGCAAAGTTCTTGTAACCACACGCAATTTGTGGGTGTGCAACAAAATGATATGTGGAATGACAATTCAGCTAGAGCTCTTATCAAAAGAAGACGCATGGGTCATGTTCAAAATGCATGCTCATCTCAGCAATGATTTCGACAAAAGTTTTCACGAGAAGGGATATAAAATTACAACTGAATGCAAAAGATTACCAGTTGCAATTGCTACTATTGCCAGTAGTTTGAAGGGCCAAAAACGTCTAGAAGAGTGGGACTATGCCCTAAAGTCTTTGAAAAAGCATGTGCCCATAGGCGGTGTTGATGAAGATTTGGTTGGTATATATAAATGTTTGAAGTTTAGCTGTGATTATCTGAAGAATGAAAAAGCCAAGAGATTGTTCCTCTTATGTTCTGTATTCCGAGAAGATGAAGAAATTTCAATTGAAATTCTAACCAAACTTTGCAAAGGAGTTGACCTTTTTGGTGAAGATTATGGAAGCTACGAAGATGCTCGAAATCAAACAGTTGTGGCAAAAAATAAACTCCTTGATTCATGTTTACTATTGGAGACAGGGGAAGGAAAAGTGAAAATGCATGACTTGGTTCGTGAAGTAGCCCAATGGATGGCAAACAAAGAGATTCAGACAGTAAATTTATATAACAAAATTCAAAAGTCATTGGTTGAAAGAGATATGAATATCAAATATTTGTTATGTGAAGGAAATCTAAGGGATTTCTTTTCCTCTAAGTTTGATGGTTCAAAACTTGAGATTCTAATTTTCATCATCGACAAGTGTGACTCTGTGGACGTCCCCATTTCATTCTTTGAAAATATTTCAGGGCTTCGAGTCTTGAATTTATTAAACAATTATATTAATTGGTTAACTATGGAGCTAACAATTCTATCATTACCACAATCAATTCGATCATTGACGAATATTCGTTCTCTATTAGTTAAAAACTTCAATTTGGGTGACATATCTATTTTGGGAAGCCTGAAAAGTCTTGAGACTCTTGATTTTACTCGTTGTAGCATTGACGAACTTCCTCATGAAATTATCAAACTGGAGAAATTTCAATTGTTGAAATTGGATATGTGCGTAATTAGAAGAAATAATCCCTTTGAAGTTATCCAAAGTTGCTCAACACTTGAAGAGTTGTACTTCTGTAATAGTTTTAATGGTTTTGGTCAGAAAATAACCTTACCTACATTGCAAAGGTATTATCTCACCGATAATTTTCATCTAAAGAACGATCCACAATCAAAATTTCTGTCTCTTAAACATAATTATTTGTCAGAAGCAACATTTAAGTATGTGATGCAAACAGCAGAGGTTCTTAGGTTGGATAACTTTGAGAAGATGGGATGGAGAAATCTCATGCCTGAAGTTGCTGCTATAGACGAAGGTATGAATGATCTAATTGAACTTCGTTTGAAATATGATTCACAACTACAGTGCCTTGTAGACACTAAGGATATTGATTCTCAAGCACCAAATCATGTCTTTTCCAAGTTAGTTGTACTAGAGCTCGAGGAAATGAAGAATTTAGAAGAATTATGCAATGGTCCCATCTCCTTTGACTCTATGAACAATTTAGAGGAACTATCTATGACTAGTTGTGAAAAGTTGAGAAGCTTGTTTAAATGCAGCCCAAATCTATGCAATCTAAAGATAATATCGCTAATATCATGCTCAACATTGGTTTCTGTTTTTGATTTGTCAACTTGTCGAAGCCTGCTAATGTTGGAGAAATTGCAAATAATTGATTGTGCGAAATTGGAAAGCATAATTACATACAAAAGGGGATCAGTGGATGACATGATTGAAAATGATAACAACAGCTCAATGTTTCCAAAGCTGAAAGTTATCAATATTCAGAAATGTCCCCAATTGCAATTTATACTTTCATCTCTCTCTGCTCAAGACATTTTGTTACTAGAAGATATCATAATAATGTCATGTCACAAGCTAAAGTATGTATTTGATCAACATGATCAAGATGTCAAACTGACTTCACTAAAAGAAATATTGATTGGTGATTTGCCAAATTTCATCCACATATTTCCAGAAGCCATCAAAGGTTCATCTTCCATTTCCAAACCACAAGCACAATTGGAGCCTATAAAATCTGATATATTCTCTTGGAGTCGAATATGTTGTTATTATAGATACAAATTGAAGAAAGACAACACAAATACTAAAATTCCATTGGTTTCCGAAGATCAGCTGCAAGATTACTCAATATTAATGGTAACACTAACACCCTCTCTCTCATATTTTTCATCTTAACTTTTGATAATTTCTCTTTTTGTGCTTTCTCTTCAGCATTTATATTTAATTGGACTTGTGTATGTAATAGGAATCGAGTTCGTATTGTGTTAACATTTGGGAACGGGATCAATGTATTTCAAGACTATCACATATCATGTGCAATATTAAAGTGATGAAGCTGGTGAATATTTCAAAGATAAAATCAGTATTTGTGGTGTCTATGGCACCAAAAATGTTGATGGAGACCTTGACAATTACAGATTGTGCTGAATTGGTGAACATAATAGTAGACATTGGAGATGGCAGTGGTGGTGGCAATATTGTCTTCCCAAAATTACAAGAGTTGCATGTTATAAATTGTGAGAAATTGGAACACATATTTGGACACATTAATGATGCTAGTGATGATCTTGATCAAAACCACATTAATGAGGTGATCCACCTTTATCTTCCAGCTTTGGAATTTCTTGAGCTTTGCTTTCTCCCAAATTTAATTGGCATGTGTACCAAAAAAAATTACACAACCTTTCTACCTTTGACAAAATTTGAAATCATTGAATGCTCCAAGATTGATAATATTAAATCAATTGGTGATTTCATCGCTCCTTATTTGACGATTTCAATATCTCAAGAAATTAGTACAACTATCAAGGTACCCACTCCTTTTTCTGTACTACTAGTATTTTTTTTAATATTGCATTTGATTGTACACCCTCCGTCCCAAAATACTGTATAAGTAAAAACTAGTCAACAAAAGTTGATAGTGATACTGCTTGTTGTTTACTCTTATTTCTCATTCATTTATTGTAGGAATTGAGTGGGAACATGGATCACTTTCTTGCTTTGAAAAGACTCTTGGTAAAAAATAACTCCAAAGTAGAAAGTATATTTTGTCTCAATGAAGTAAATGAACAACAAATGAACTTAGGTTTGGAAGAGATTGAGTTGTATGACCTGCCTATGATGACATGTCTTTTTGAATGTCCCAAAAATTATTTTGCTCTCAAAAACCTTACATGCATAAAAATTGTGCGATGTGAAAAATTGAAAATAATTTTCTCCACTTCTACAATAAGGTGTCTACCACAATTGTATTATCTGGGAATTGAAGAATGCAAAGAGTTGAAGCATATCATTGAAGATGATTTCGAGAATAAAAAAATTACAAATTCCTTTTCTTCAAAGATATGCTTCCCAAAGCTAGAAACACTTGTTATCAAAGAGTGCAACAAGTTGAAATGTGTGTTTCCGATTTCCATATGTAACGAGCTTCCTAAACTAATGACTCTCATTGTAAAAGAAGCAAACGAGCTACAAGAAGTATTCGGAACCACAAGTGAAAAAAAAGTGGAGATTCCGAATCTAAAAATTGTAGTACTTGACAACCTACCAAGCCTATATCATGCCCAAGGGATTCAATTTCAGACTGTACCGAATTGTTTTGTACAAAACTGTCAAAATGTCTCTCTCACTTCAGCTTTATCAACCAACTTCAACGATCACTTTGATGAAGTCGTAGGTTTGCATTCAGATGGTAGTGGTACGCATGCACTTTATCCAATATTTTTCAAAATCGTTACATGTTTTCTATACATAATTTCATATTTTGCTTAGTAAGTTCATATGGTGAATTATAATTGAAAATGGACATATTGATTATATTACTATTGAATGGTTTGTGGAGTCACTATTTAATGAAGTTAATGATCTATATACTATTTTGATATAGATTATGAGTTGCCAGATTATTTGTGGAATGTATTCCTACCGTTACAAGAAGATTTTACTGCTGAGGTTGAAGTTCAAGCAATATCAGAAGAACACATGTTGACTTCTTCACAGGTCAATATATACCTACTATTTTGATTTGACTTTTGAAAGAGTCAAAAGCAATTCTAGATGTATATAATTGATTCTGAAGTGATTTTAAGGCGTTTTGCCTCCAGAATTAATTTTACTAGAAACTAGGATTTGTAGCTTCTGAGTTTAAATATGATTTTTACACTGAAATTTATTATTCAACTCACTTTTACATAAATGCATACAAACATAAATCAATTCTATTAAAAGTATTGAAGAAACTTATTTACATGTTCATGATATAGCGTTTGAAAGAAACACAGGATTCAAGTATTGAAGAAGGTTCTACGTCACAAACAAGAAGTGACCCACCTGTACAATTAGTTGATCTTAAACAAAAGGCATTCCCTCTTTTCATTCTTTTATTTGACTCTTTTTCAACATATAGGAATTGAATTATGCTACCAACTTAAATATATTTTCCATTTTATGCAGGGTATCATGTTCAGTGTTAAAGATATAACTAAATTAGCGCCTAACCCCAAGACAATAACATCACCAACTCATTCAGCTGAACCGAATAATTCACAAGTGAGTTTATTTTATTGAACCAAACTTTCAAACATTTACTTCATCTTACATGTTTTATTGTTTTTTATTCATTAGCTGGAGAGTTCTACTACATCCGAAAAAAATGTAGTAGCAAATTTGTCTTCAAGTTCAGAAACAAAGAATGAGCCATATGTACAATTAGTTGGTCCTAAACAAAAGGCATTTCCTCTCATTTTTCTTATATTCTTTTTTACTATTTTCAATGCAGGAATTGAATTATATTTCCAACTTCAATAGGTTGATATCATTTCCAACTTCATCACATGAAAATGGCATTGTGCCAAACGTTTCTGGTTTAGAAATACCTTTAGTAGCAAACTCACCAACAAATTCACTAGTCATTTTCAAGCCATGTCCCTTACTAAGATATTCTTCTTATAAAACATGTTCATTAGTGTAAGGCCTTAATTAGTTAGTAATGGATATAATTAATGGCTCAATTTAAACTAATTAATGCTGATGTTCTTATTACAGGAGTTGATGAATGAACAATCATTGCATCAACAATATTTGATGAACCAACAACGTCCACTTGAAGAAACTGATGCTAGCATCAAATCTTATCAGGTAAATAATGTAATAGAGTACCACTTCATTGTGCATATTTTTTTTTTGAACTGCAAAAAACTTTATTAATAGGAAATGGATAGTACAAGAGGTACGCAACATTTCAGAGAAAGTAGCTACAAGCCAATAACTAGGCCACCCACACTAAAAGCCTAAGCCATCTTCCATACAACACAACAAAGCGAGTGGGAGAGGCAAAACAACAAACACAAAAACTGAAGGAAAAAACAACAGCAGCAAGAGACCACTAAGACAGCAGCTGCATGACAGAGGGCCAGCAGAACGAAGCGCGCGCATACCTTGCCACCAAGAGCAACCAGCCGGGGTAAAGGAAAAGAAACTCCTTCACCGGAGCATACAATCACCTGGGTTCCAAACCCACTCGTACAATAAACACGGACCCTTTGATGTCTTATGTAAAAACCATTGCCAAGATAACCGTTGGATGACATCCACCATAACACCAGCCTCCCCGACGATGTTATTGAAGATCCGGTCATTCCGAGCTTTCCAAAGGACCCAAATAAATGCAAGCCACACAATTGAGTACCCTCTTTTACACTTCTTATTCAGCCCACTTCCAACTAAGAGGCCATATGACATATGCAACTCTGGAGGTATGACAATTACAACACCTAACCACCGGCAAATCGCATACCAAATCTCTGCGGTAAAATTACAATGCAAGAACAAGTGTGTTGCACCCTCAACATAGCCCCCACAAAACACACTTCATTGTGTTTTTGCTTGTAGCCCACTTCATTGTGCATATTATAAAGCAAAAGAGAAAAATTTCGGCTGCGGTTCTTTTAATTTGACAATTTTCTGTATTTAATTTTTTATTTCTTCAAATTGGTCTTTAATGTTACATTACATTTGCATTGTTAGCCCTTTTAACAAGTTCTATTAAAAACAATCATGCATGACATTTTAGTATTGAGAAATCTCATATAAACATGTCACATTTGTCCATTTTTTTTCTCCCATCACTTGTCCTTCAAAAATTGGTTGAAAAGTTAAAGGACCGCAGCCGTTAGTGTGACGAAGAAATAGATTTTATTTCAATTGCTTCTTACAAATATGTTGCAACTAATTTACATTTTCATGCTATGCAATTAGTTGAAGGGTTCTACATCAGAAAAAACAGTTGCAGTAACAGTTATGGAAACAAAGAATGAGTCACCTACACAATTAGTTGCTCCTAAACAAAAGGCATTTTCTCTCAAATTTCTTGTTTTATTTTTTACTCTTTTTCAATGAAAGAATGGAATTATACTATTAACTTAAACATACTTTTAATATGATGCAGAGTATGCTTCAAAAAAAAAATATGATGCAGAGTATCAAAATTAGTGTTGAAGATGAAACTACATCAAATAATGTTAAGAAGACATTATCAGGTCCATTAGATACTTATGAGTGTGAAACATCTGCTCTGGTAAGTTTATTTCATGTTTGAAAGCCTTCAAATTAACATTCATTTTTGCTTTCAAGTATTGATAATTTTGATATAAAGAGAAAAAAAAAATTGGATTCTATTGCTATTGAAATTTGGATTTATTTTGTTATCTTCCAAACTAAAAGATATTAAGACTTCATGATGATATCATTTGGTTATTTGAATTTGTGAAGGAATATGGCGATGACCAAATAACCGTACCTTCTCTGCCAACTGCTATAACAGAACTTGTTACCACTCATTATAAAGGTGGAAACTCTTTGGATCAATTTTATTTTCTTAAGTTACCTAATCACTTTGTTGATTCTGCAGTTGAACTCTCTTCTTTTCCACATGTTTGTTCAGATTCTCAAAATAAAGATGTTGTGATGAAAATAAGCTTAAATATAGAGGAACATCTTCCTAATGATAATGAAACAATAGTTTCCAAATCAAGACTCTCTTCTATTGCTCCTCATTATTCTTCAATGCCTTCTAAAGGTATATTTTTTTTCGTCATTTTATTTTTATGTAAATTTATAGTGCTGAAAGAGGCTTAATTATTATTTTCTCAAATAGTAGAAGATTTAAGTTCTTCTTTGGTTGTCACGAGGGAGCTTGAGCAACTGGTCTCCAAGAAGCATTTGGATGATGACAACTTGTCTTTGTTGACTGATTTCCTCGTTAAGCATCCTTCTGTTCTTTTAAGGGACACTTCACTTAGTAACAGATACAAGGGTTATGCCTACAACTATCTTTCTGAGCTATTGAAATTCCTCGAAACGCATAGTGTGTTGGATGTGTTAGGTTCAAGCAACTCTGAATTTGTTGAGTTATTACAAGATGCGCGCAGATTTCCTTTTGATAAGGATTGGTTGGATGGTGTTGAAAAGCGTGCTTTATTTCCTGGTTTACAAGTCTCACAAGATGCATTGCAAAAATTGTTGGACTCAAAACAAATGTTGACTCAACATGTGGAGGATCTTAAGCATCAATTGGCTTCCTCTGAAGCTGTTTTGGAGAGTATCATTCAACAGGAGACACAAATTTTAGAAACCCGAGCTGCTTTAAGTGACCCTATTGGCTATTAGACCATTTTTTCTTGCATTCCTTCACTTCTAAAATTATTGTTAGAGCTTGTATCCTTGAATATCATTTAAGGCTTGAGTAGCTAGTAAAGAGGCTGAGCCAGTTGATACTAAGATATTAGATATAGTAAAATCCAAGGTACTTGGAAGAAAGGTGGAACTAAATGCAAAGTGATTCTTAGACATGTCTTATGCATATTGGCTTACTTTAGTTAAATTGAGTATTCTGAAGTTGGCCTTTAGTAATATGAATTCATATTTCATGCTTGGTAATATGGTATTGTATAATTTGGATTCCTGCTTAGAAATGTTTCCCCCTTGTTTGAAATATTTTGAAATAATAGTGTGATGGCTGAAATACTGAGACTATATTTTATAGATTATTTTCAAATTCTGATTATTTTTAAAAGCTATAATAAACAGATGTTATTTTTTTAAAAGTGAGTATTTTTTAAAAATAAGTGATTTTTTTCTAGAAAAAACTATAACAAACTAGCACAAAATCTTTAAAAATTAATCTCTAAATTATTTAATGTTAAAATCACTTATTTTTTAATCTGTAACAAACGGACTCTTACCAAACCCAGAGGGTGTGGTTGAGCGGTTGAGGCTCATCCTCCCTTAACCAAGGGTTGAGGGTTCGATCCTCGCCTTGGGTACGGAGCAACTTTAAATCTCTGGGTCAACTATCACATCCTTTGAGGTGCCTCCAATCTAGCAAGGAGAATAGTCATTGCATTCGGTGGTAGGTACTCAACCAAAAAAACGAACTCTTACTTATTTTGTATACATAACTAATGTATTGAGTGCTTACCAAAAAAAAAACTAATGTATTGAGTGCGATAGTTAGTATGACTCATAAAATAATTAGCATGTCATATCAATGACGAATTCTAGAATTTTTTCCTTGTATTAGAATCCGCCCAAAAATTTTGTTTGAATTAATTGTTGGTTGGGAATAAATAAATTCAATTGAGTTTAAGTAATAAAGGGATAGAACTTTGTACCAAAAAAATTAAAAATAAATAATTAAAGGAATAGAGCTAAGATGTTCCAATTATAGGGAAACAAAAAACAACGAATTTATCAAAATTTAATTAATATTGTTGAACTTCATAAGAAAGATCATAGTTCAATCTCTTATAACTATGTATAAAAGAGAATTGAATTTATTTAATATTAAAACTCCCTCAAACTCTAAACTAAAATAATCAAAGGTTGAAAAAAAATACAATTTCATTTTTTATTTGAATGATGAAAGTGAAACCATGACTTGCACATGCCTATTACTATATTATAAACGTCAGTCAGATCAATAATCGATCATTTTTCAAATAAATGGCCGGCCTGCTATTACGTGTCTGTTATATAGAGGCGAGACGGTTAGTAACTTCTATTTAAAAATAAGATGAATTAAACTCGCTATATCTTCCATCTCAAAACTACTGTTCTTTTACTGTTTTAGTTTTATCTTGAAACTATTATCTTTTTTGAAAATTAATGTAAAATTAATGTTAATTTCTCTTTCTTAATAAAGTAAGGATAAAAGAAAATTAACATATCAATCTTTGTTATTTCTTAATCCACGTGCATAACTCTAAAATGACAATAATTTTAGGATGAAGAGAATAATTTATTTCTTTATATTTTTAGATGAATTACATACGTGTCTGTTAAACAGTGGCGAGCCTTAACATATAGTATTATTTTTGATTTTTTTTTTGACTAATTATTATTTTTGATTATTATTATAAGTGACTTTCATTTTTTTATACATTTGACAACTAATATATTTAGTCTTATATTAAGATCAAATTCATTTTTTATTAAATAGTATATTAAAAAGGTCAAATTTATTTGTAATAATGACCAGAGTACTCTCTCCGTTTCAAATTATAAGAGAAAAAATCACATTTATTAAGAAATTAAAACTAAAATTATTTTTCATTTAATTTTATGAAAATTAATAAAAAAAAAAAAATTAAAATAGTTTTTTCCCTTTATAATTTAGCACAGAGAAAGTATATATTAACAATTGAATAGGCAGCTGTGAAGTTTGTAATAATGATATTAATTAAAGTTTTTTTATCCATGTGCAAACTTGCTAAAATGTTTAAAGTAACATTCAGTGGTGTATATTCTAAAGCCTAGATGTATCGAGCTTAGAAATGGTATAGTCTTCTTATCAAAAAAAAAAATGGTATAGTCTTTCTCTCTGCTTGCAATTAGAGAAACAAAGGGGAAGAAAGGTTCTTTGTGTGTGCACCGGAATAGCTGATCAGTTCTTATATACAGATTTTGATTCAACTTTTTCTGTTCTTTAAGGTAATTAGTTCATCACTTTTAATTTGCAGAAAGTTTGTCGAGTTGCTTCCATTAAGCATTACTCACACACTAGAAACCTCATTGATATGAAAGATGCAATTTCAGGGACAACTTCAAGATATCTGTTATATAATTTATTTTATTTATTTTCACCTTCAAGTTTATAAGAGAAGACGATCTTAGTAGATCCTAGTAATTCAGAGTTCAAAGCGAGTTAATTATGATATTAAGTAGTTTTAATCCCCTCTTAAATACAGTAGTTGCAGGAGATTAAACCGTAATCATCTCTACCAAGTCAAATCATAGTATACCATGTTCTGAAAAAGAAAAAAAAATAGTATACAACATGTTCGATTGATCTCAATTAATATTTTTAATTCAAAATTTTATAACTTTTTAATAATATATATCTAAAGATATTTAATTTTGTCTTTATAAAATTTTAGGTGCAATTATTAAATCAAACTCACTAGAGTAGAGAGTCATCAGAGTTCAAAGACCGTCGAAGGGTGCCAGACTGCCAGGTTTTATATCATCATCATCATCATTATTGTTATTATTATTAATAATATTTTTTTGTCAATTATTATTATTATTATTATTATTATTATTATTATGGATATATAGTATCATTCATTTATGTGGTTACACTTGGATTCTATTTGGTAAAAATAGAGATTATTGATAAGCTAGTTGATAGTTTATAGTTGATAAGTTAATTAAAGTGTTTAGTAAAATTAGTGGTTCGTTAGCTGATAAATGTAAAATGACATAAAAAGATATTTTTAAGTAATAATAAAATAGTAATTTAAATTTATATCTTTTATATATTTAAAATTTATATCAAATATATATTTTAAATAGTAATTTAAATTTATTAATGTAATTTATCAAATATATATTATTATCTTTTTACACACTTTTATATATTATTATTAAATTAATATTTCTATACTAAAATTTTATTTAAATTTCAATCTAATATATATTTTAAGTCAAAGTGTACATGTACACTAATACTAGCAAAGGTGGGAAAAAAAGAAGCACAACTCCCTCAAATCCTACAACTATTTTTTTTTAATCACAAATCCTACAACTATTGAAGTATATATAGCAAAAAGAGTTTAAAAAAATAATTGAAGAGAGATGAAGAAACCTTGAAAGAGAGCGTGAAAATGGAGAAGGAGGTTGATAGATGAAATGACGGAGAGGTAACAAAAAGTCTTATTGTACGGCGTACATATAAAATAGGGAAATTCTATGGTACAATAAAATAGGGAAATTCTATAAAATATAGTTATATATTTGTTTTAAATTAAAATAAATTTTAAAGAGTAAAAATAATAAAGATAAAAGTGGAAGAAAAAATGATAAGCTATGAGCTAATAAACTATACTTGAAATAACTTATGAAAAATAAGTTATAAGTCAGTAAAATAAGTTATAAACTCATGATGAAAAAACTATTACCAAATAGATCTTTTAACTTATAAGCTATAGACATAAGCTATAAATTAATTTCAAGTGCTTGCCAAACAGACCTTTGAGAATCAAGTTTTGATACCGAATAATTTGAGAGATTAGCTATCAGCTTGATCTTATTTATAATCAATACTCCCTCGGTTACCAAATTATAAAAGAAAAAACAAAAAAGCAGACTTATTAAAAAAAGCTAAAATATAATAATTTAGAGTATACTGTTTTATGTTTTCCTTAAAATAAGTTTATTGGATGATGTAACAACAATTTTCATCGGTTATTGTTTGTTGAAAAAAGAGGAGATAGAGTAAATTAAATACAATTTACATTTAATTTTAAAAACAATTTTAAAAAATATAAATGTTAAATTTTTCTCTTAAGACAAAGAAAATACAATATATTTTTTTATCTTATAATTTAAGACGGAAGAAATATTATACAAAAGAAAATTCCTTAATTAAATTGAGGGAATAAAATATAAATTAGGATAACATCAATCCTAATAAAAACAAAGTTATGTACAAGGAAAATCACGTAGCTTCCTTTATCTTGAAAGTCTGCCCAAAGATAAAGCAATCAAAGTATGAGTCTTAGACTCCCAAAAAAGAAAAAAAACTACTACCTCTGTTTTTTAATATAAGAGACAAATACACTTTTTAGATTCATTAAAAAGCGGATGTATCTGAGTTATAATATAAATCAGATACATTAAATTTATAACGAATCTAGAAAATGCATTAAAGACAACTTTGCGACTCCTCAATAATTCAAACATCGTTTCCGGAAAAAATAAAAAATTCAAACATCAACTTCTCTGTTCGGTCCTTCACCTTCTTATCCTAGAATGAAACAATAAGCCCACTATGCATGCAAATGGTATAACTTGTTAGTAATCTCGATCAACAAAAACACAAGTGAAAGGACCAAGAGGGTATGTTATGAACAACTCTCTGTAACCCTAAGATGGTGGTAAACTACTCACACATAACCATGAGTAGCAAGTACTGTGTAACTAATAACTATACAAAGAAAACTACTAAAACACAAGAATAAAACTAAATAACATTTTATTAATTTTTGCAAGTGTTTACAATGAGATGAGACATTAAATACAAAGGTTTCAAGACCTATTTATAGGTGCCAAGGTTCAGAATTTCGCCCACTGAGGAATATTTCTAGTGGTGATTGACACCAGACTTGATACGGAGGACCATAGTTCGATCCCCTGCAACTGCGCTTGGGAGGAGACTAAAACCATTCGATGTCAGAACTCACCCTAAACCAAATTAGTCAGTCTGGGTCCGGATACTGGTGGTGGTGAAAACCTAAAAAAAATGTCTCTCATCATATTTTCTTTTTACACCAACATCAGTCGTCCCACCAATCACATAATTGTTTAATGTTTAGAACATTTTTTTCATTGTTGCATGCATGCATGCCTAACTTTGTTTATTGAATTGATTTAGATGACGAGTATCCTAAGTGATTGGGGTAAGAAAATTGTGGAGAAATTGATAAGTAGGGCAATAGCAGAATCACGTTTTGTATTTTGCTTCACATGCATTTCTAAAGAATTCGAAGAAGAAAGGGCTAGGTTGGAAGTAGAAAGTAAGACTTTGGAGCAACGTGCCAAAGTAGCAATAGATAGAAATAAAGACATTCTAGTTAAGGTTGGTTCTTGGGAAGAAGAAGTTCATAAACTCATTCAAGAAGACACCAAAACAACACAAACATGTTTTTTACGATTTTGTCCTAATTGCATATGGCGATATAAAAGGGGAAAGGAGTTGGCAAAATATACGGGGGATATTAAACGACTAATAGAAAAGGGAGAGAAATTGGAAAACATTGAACTCCCTAGTTGTCTTCGAGATGTTGAACGCTATTCATCACAAGACTACATTTATTTTGAAAGTAGAGAGTCAAAATACAAAGAACTGCTGGATGCACTAAAAGATGATAGCAACTATATAATCGGATTGCAAGGGATGGGTGGCATGGGAAAAACTACATTGGCCAAAGAAGTTGGTAAGGAACTAAAGATATTGAAATTTTTTTCCCATGTCATTGATACAACAGTGTCGTTTACTCCTGATATAAAAAAGATTCAAGATGATATTGCTGGACCTTTAAGATTGAAATGGGAGGATTGTAATGAATCAGACAGACCAAAAACACTGTGGAAGAGATTAACAAATGGTGAGAAAATTCTTCTGATAATGGATGATGTGTGGGAGCAAGACCCACTTCTTGATTTTGATGCAATAGGGATTCCAAAACGGGACAATCACAATGGTTGTAGAGTTCTTGTAACCACCCGCAGTAAACAAATATCCAACCAAATGAATTTTGATAAGAGTATTGAACTGGACCTTTTATCCGAAGAAGACGCATGGATCATGTTTAAAAGGTATGCTGGTATAAGCAATAATTGCTCAAAAAATGTGATTGGTAAGGGACGTAAAATTGCAAAGGAATGCAAACAATTGCCAGTTGCAATTGCAGTTATCGCACGCGGTTTAAAAGGTCAACAACATCGAGTGCATGAATGGGATGTGACATTAAAATCCTTGAAGAAGCCTGTATCTATACATGGTGTGGATGATGATAAGGTTGGATTTTTTAAATGTTTGAAGTTTAGCTATGATTACATGAAGGATGAAAAAGCCAAGAGATTGTTCCTTTTGTGTTCTATATTCCCAGAAGATGATGAAATTTCTAATGAAGTTCTAATCAGACTTTGCATAGGAGCAGGTTCTTTTGGAGAAGATTATGATATCTACAATGATGCTCGAGACCAAGTAGTTGTAGCCAAAAATAAACTCATAGATTCTTGTTTATTGTTGGAGGTCGACAAAAATCATGTAAAAATGCATGATTTGGTTCGTGATGTGGCTCAATGGATAGGAGAAAAAGAGATTCAAAGAGTAAATTTGTCGAACAAAAATCAAAAGTCATTGGTTGAAAAGGAAACAAATATTAGATGTTTGTATTGTGAAGGGAAGAACGTGGATTTGTTGTCTTGTAAATTTGGTTGTTCCAAACTAGAGACTCTAATTGTCAGCGTGGATAGAGATGAAGAACCTGGATGTATGGAAGTTCCAAATTCCTTCTTTGAAAATATTACCAACCTTCGAGTTTTGTATTTTTTAGGTAATGAAGAACGATCGCTATCATTACCTAATTCAATTCAATCATTAACAAATATTCGATCTATGTTGGTTCATATGGTGGATTTAGGTGACATCTCTGTCTTGGGAAACTTGCAGAGTCTTGAGACTCTTGATTTGGTTCAATGCACAATTAATGAATTGCCAGGTGAAATTACAAAACTGAAGAAATTAAAATTGTTGAACTTGGACTATTGTGGAATTAGAATGAATAATCCATTTGAAGTTATTGAAAAATGTTCATCACTTGAGGAGTTGAATTTCATAAACAGTTTTAATGATTTTTGTCGAGAAATAACCTTACCTGATCAGTTGCAAAGGTATCATATTCTTAAAGGGGGGGATTTATTTGATGATTCTGTTTCAAAATATGTGGTATTTTTTGGAAATGATGATAAGGAGTATTTTTCAAAAGGAACACTCAAGTATTTCATGGAAACAGCAGAGGTTATTCGGCTAAGTAAAATTAACAGTCGATGGAGAAATCTCATGCCTGAAATTGTTCCCATAGACGATCAAGGTATGAACGATGTAATTGATCTTCGTTTGGAACGTGATTCAGAACTACAGTGCCTCATAGACACTAAACTTAATGATTCTCAAGTACCAAATGTTTTCTCCAAGTTGGTTTTACTAAGGCTCAAGAATATGGAAAATTTGGAAGAATTATGCAATGGTCTCATCTCCTTTGACTCTATGATCAATTTAGAGGAACTATCTATCAAGTATTGTGAAAAGCTTAGAAACTTGTTTAAATGCAGCATAAATCTCTGCCATCTAAAGACTTTGATACTAAGATCATGCTCAACATTGATTTCTCTTTTCGACCTGTCAACTTCTCGAAGCCTGGTGCTGTTGGAGAGATTGGAAATAATTGAATGTTATCATTTGGAAAACATATTAGTTGATGGTGATAATGATAATAACAAGAGTTGCAACAGCCCAATGTTTCCAAAGCTGAAATTTGTCAATATTGAGAGATGTCTCAGATTACAATTTATACTTCCACTTCTTTCTACAGAAGACCTTTTGTTATTGGAAACCATCAAAATAGAAAACTGTCATGAGTTGAAATACATATTTGGCCAACACCAAGATGTCAAACTTGCTTCACTAAAAGAATTGAAGCTTGGTGATTTGCCGAATTTCATCGACATATTTCCAGAATCTTCTAATTCCATTGAAGGGTCATCTCATTCTATTTCCAAACCACAAACACATTTGGAGGTGGAGGTGGAGCCTATCAAACAAAATAATGTTTTATCTTGGAGTCATATGTGTTGTTATAGATACAAATTGAAGGGCACCACAAGTACTAAAATCCCATTGGTTTCTGAAGATGATCAACCGCAAGACTGCTCGATCTCCATGGTAATACTCTCAGATTTTCATGTTAACTTAAGATATATAATTTATCATTATAATAAAAAGAAGGCATATATGCAATACCGCTCAATTGCATTGGTATTCATCTCATTTCTTTTGGATAATTTCTCTTTTAATAGATAGTATGTGTACATGTATTTTGTTTTACATCTGTATTTACACTATATAGGTACCGAATTTGAATTGTCTTCACATATGGAAAATTGCTCAATGTTTTTCAAGACTATCACATATCATGTGCAATATTAAAGTGATAGAACTGGTGAATGTTTCGAAGATAAAATCGGTGTTTGTATTGTCGATTGCACCAAAAATGTTGTTGGAGAGATTGGTTATTAAAAGTTGTGATAAGTTGGAGCACATAATAGTAGACATTAAAGATGGAAGTGATAGAAATGAATTGGGTAATGTATTCCCAAAGTTAAAAGAGCTCAAGGTTTATAATTGTAAGAAATTGGAATACATATTTGGAATACACATTAATGCTAGTGATGATCATCAACATCATCAAAATCACATTATTAATGAGGTTGTCCACCTTCATCTTCCAGCTTTGGAATGTCTCGACCTTCGTATGCTCCCAAGTTTAATCGGCATGTGTACCAAAAACTATCACACAACATTGCCACCTTTGATGGACATTGTTCTCTTTCAATGCTCCAAGGTTGACATTAAATCTATTGGTGATTTCATCGTTCCTAATTCAATGATTTCAATATCTCAGGAAATCACTAAAACCATCAAGGTATCCTCCCCTCTTTTCATATATTTTTATTAAGAAAATGCTAACCGGTGTGTGATACTACCTTTTTTTGGTTTAAACCGATTATCCTCTGCGCGCAACTGCAGAGACTAATCCCTCTAGCCGGGTAGGACCACAAAGGGTGGCAAAGCTCTCCCTAGTGTGTGATACTACTTGTTTATTCTTATTTTATGCATGTGTTTATTTCTCAGTCGTTTATTACAGGAATCGAGTGGGAAAATGGAGCACTTTCTCGCTTTGAAAAGACTCATGCTAAACAATAACCCCAAAGTAGAAAGTATCTTTTGTCTCAATGAAGTAAATGAACAGCAAATGAATTTAGGTTTGGAACAAGTTCTGTTGTATGATCTGCCTATGATGACATGTCTTTATGAATGTCCCAAAAATAATTTTGCTCTCAAAAACCTTACATGCCTAAAAGTTGTGCGCTGTGAAAAATTGGAAACAGTTTTCTCCACTTCTATAATAAGGTGTCTACCACATTTTTACTATCTGAGAATTGAACAATGCAATGAGTTGAAGCATATCTTTGAAGATGATATGGAGAATCAAGAAAAGTCAAATTTTGTGTCTTCCAAAACAACAAATTTCCCAAAGTTAGAAATAATTGTTGTAGTAAAGTGCAACAAGTTGAAATGTGTGATTCCGGTCTCCATATGTAACGAGCTTCCAGAGTTAAGAATTCTCATGATAAAAGAATCAAATGAGCTACAAGAGGTTATAGGAACTCAAGGTGATCAGAAAGTTGAGTTTCCGAATCTAGAATTTGTAGTACTTGTCGACCTACCAAACCTCTTCCATGCCCAAGGGGTTCATTTTCAAGGTGTACCAAACTGTTTTGTACAGAATTGTCAAAATGTCTCTCTAACTTCAACATTATCAATCGACATCAGTATCATTATGTTTTTACATAATTTTGGCTCAGCAGGTACACACTATCTAATATTTTTCAGAATCGTTACATGTTTGCTATACATAATTATATAGATAATTGAAATTCTTATATTGACAGTAGATATAATATTTTGATATAGACTATGAAGTGCGATCGGATTTGAGGAGTCTATTCCAACAGTTACAAGAAGAGTCTGATGAATCAGTTGAAGATTTAGCAGCTGAGATTGAAGTTCAAGAAAAATCAGGAGGAGACATGTTAACTTCTTCACAGGTCAATACCCACCTGAATACACTATCGTTGCATCAAATGAGTTTGAGCTTGAATTTCTTGCATTTTGATTTTACTCTTTTTCACATGAATTGAATTATAATTATTATATCACTAACTATTGCTTGTGCTCTTTCTTATTACAGGAATTGTTGAATGAACAAACAACAAGTCAACAGTATTTGATGAATCAACAACATCTACTCCAAGAAATTGATACTTCCACCAAACCTTCTCAGGTAAAGTACATAATTCATATATGTTGCAATGCAACTTATTTATATGTTCATGATATATACAGTGTTTGGAAGAAACAGAAGAGGGTTCTACACATATACCAACTTATATATCTTATTCATTTTTTGTAGGGTATGGAAATTATAAGTGTTGAAGATTTTGATCTTGGAGACTCTCAAGAAACAACTCAGACTAATAATCAAGGTGAAGACTTTTTGGATTAATTTTTGTTTTCTTATGCATGCTATGCTACCTCATCATGATTTTGATTTTGAATTTACACATGTTGTTCAGTTTCTCTAAACGATGATACATTCATGAAAGTAAGCTCAAATATTGAGGAACAATTTCCTAAGGATGGTGAAATAACAGTTTTCAAATCTAAACCCTCTCCCAGCAGCATCACTTCTCAGTTTCCTTCAATGCTTTCCAAAGGTACTTTAAATCCTTCAACAATTTCAATAAAAAACTGATCAATTTCAATATTTACATATAATGATACTAATCTATATAATATTTTTCTATAGGTTTTGATTTGTATTTGCATATGGAGAGTATATATCAACAATTTCAACAAGAGTCTAAAGGTCACAATAATGGCAATGAAGATCCAAGTGCACAGACCACTAAAGAATTTACAGCTTGGATTGAAGCTGAAGCAGCATCAAGACACAAGTCGACTTTTTCACAGGTCGATATATCAAACTATTTATTCAAGTTAAACACACCTAATTACAATAACCTCAAATCAAACATGTTATGTTTCTCTGCAGATTAAATTGACACAAACACCAGAGACAAAGCATGAATTTGTTGAGAATGTTCCCGCTTTAGAGATATCACCAGAAGCAATATTACTAACAAACTCAGAAGTAATTTGAAGGCCATGTTAAATTCCCTTACTTATTAGAATTGGATGTTATTAATAGTTTCATATATCCCTAATGAGTCTTTTCTTATTAAAGAGGTTGATGAGTGACCAGTCAATAGATGAACAATGTTCGATGAACCAACAACAGTCAGATGCAGAAATCGATACTAATGTCAAACATTCTCAGCAAATTAATGTAATATAGTACCATCTCTTCTACATATAAAGAAAATAAATTTTACTTAACCTACTACATAAAAATATGCTGCAACTAATTTACATTTTCATGCTATGCATTATGCAATTAGTTGAAGGTGTCTACATCAGCAGCAGCAACAACTTTGTCCACCATTTCAGGAACAGAGGATGAGCTACCTATAAAGTCAGTTTCTCCTAAAAAAAAGGTATTAATATCCCTTATTTTGCTTGTATTCTATTTTACACTTTTTCAATGCACAAATTGAGTTATAATTAATATCATTTTGAATTTAAGCAGGTCGTCGAGATAAATGTTAAAGAAGAAACTGCATCAACTAAGGCCAAGATAATATCATCATCAACTCATTTAGAATTAGTAGATTCATCATCAGGTCCATTAGTTACTTCTACATCACAAGTGAGTTTATATATACTTTATAGTATGTAACCAAGTTTGCAAACAAGTTCTTCTGCTTAACAGTAGTGTTGACATGCATGTTTCTTAAGACTTATGATATGATAATTGATAAATATAGCATTTTAATTTTTCAATAAATATTAGGACTTAAGATTTGATAATATCACATGTTGATTTGAATCTGTATAGGAAGATGGTGATGGCAAAATAGCCACGACTTCGTTTTCTGTTGCTACTACAAAGACAGATGATCAAGGTGAAAACCCTTTGAATATATTTTCTATTCTTATATTACTTCGACAATCATCATCCTTATGATTTTGAACTTTTTCCTATCTCACGATTTGTTTAGCTTCGTTAAGTGGTGATGTTGCTATTAAAGTAAGCTCAATTGTTGAGCAACGGTCTCCTAAGGAGGATGAAATAATAGTTTCCGAATCAAGATCCGCTTCTATTGTGTCTCAGTGTCCTAATTCAAAGCCTCCTGAAGGTATTTTATTGCTTCATTTTACTTTTAATTATTTTTCTTGTGTTAAAAGAGGCTTAATTATTCTTTCCTATGCTTTCAGGAGACCCTTCTCAAATAGTAGAAGATTTAAGTTCTTCTTTCATTGTCGCGAGGGAGCTTGAGCAACTGGTTTTCAAGAAGCATTTAGATGATGAAAACTTGTCTTTGTTGACTGATTTCCTTGTGAAACATCATTCTGTTCTTTTAAGGGACACTTCGCTTAGTAACAGATACAAGGGTTATGCCTACAACTGTCTTTCTGAGCTATTGAAATTCCTCGAAACGCATAGTGTGTTGGATGTGTTAGGTTCAAGCAAGTCTGAATTTGTAGAGTTATTACAAGATGTGCGCAAATGTGGTTTTGATAAGGATTGGTTGGATGGTGTGGAAAAGCGCGCTTTATTTCCTGGTTTACAAGTCTCTGAAGATGCATTGCAAAAATTGTTGGACTCAAAACACATGTTGACTCAACATGTGGAGGATCTTAAGCATCAGTTGGCTTCCTCTGAAGCTGTTTTGGAGAGTATCATTCAACAGGAGACACTAATTTTAGAAACTCGGGCTGCTTTAAGTGATCCTATTGGCTATTAGACTATTTATTGTTAGAGCTTTTATCCTTGAATACTGTTTTTATTTCTTGGATACTTTTTATTTTTCTCATCTTAAATGAATTAAACTATCTTATTGGATTTTTGTTTTTCAACCGGTAATCTATTCCACTAGCTTGATTGGAGGCACGGGCGATTTCATTATAAGGGCTGTTAGGGCTCTAGTCCGAGCTCGGTCGGAATTTTTTGGTATTTTAGGGGTTAACTTAGTGTAAAACTATATTTTTAGAGATTAATTTATGATAAAATTGAATTTTTTTTGTTTAAAATTGAGATTTTTAATTGCAAAACAAAATTTTCGTGTTTTAAAGGTTAGTTTAAAGTAAAATTTAAATTATTAAAGATTAATTTAAAGCAAAACTGAGATTTTGTTTTCAAAACTAAAAATTTTCATTGCAAAACTAAATTTTTTGTTTAAGTTTGATATTTTGTCCAGACTTTATAAATTTTCTGGCTCCGTCACTGATTAGAGACACAAAGAGTGAAATAACTTGCCCAAAGATTTAAACTTGTTTTTGACATAATTTTTGTGGTTTTCCTAATAATAGTAAAAAAAAATTGTTTTTTATTTGTATGTGTATTTAATTTGATTTTTGTATGTGTAAGAAAAAAAATACTAATAAATATATCTAATAATTTAGATAGAAATTTTTAATCAAGAACTTTTCTTGAAAGTGACTTATAATTAAAGATACTACCGGGAAATAACTCAGCTGATTAAATCAATTGAACTAACAAGTGGTATTTAAGAACTTTTGTCTGATGCTGCTGTTTTCTCTTCCTTGTGTTTTTTACTTTTCTAGCTTATGTTTGGCTAGTTTTTTCTTTCTGTATATAGCAGTAGGAGTGGTATTGTCTCTTCTCTTTCTTGTTATGTTGGGAAGTGGCATGTGCCTTTTTGTGTAGCATGTATACTGTTTTTGGCTGGACTTGTACATCTTGTACGTTCCTGTGCCTTATACTCCCCCGTCTCATTTTAAGTATTACAATTAATCAAATCACATATTTTAAGAAAAGTATGTAAATGAAAGAGAGAATATGACTTTTATAAAAATATCTTCTCTTTTTATTGGTAGTAAACATTGGAATACTAAAAAGTAGATATTTGATTGTACTTTTTCTCTCACCTAATGATTACTTTAAAGGATAAAATAGTAAAAATCAATGTTATAAATAGTATAGGACACTTATTTTGGGACAAACAATTTTGGCAAGTAGGACGATGGAGGGAGTAATAAATTTTTACAGTTGGAGAAGATCCAGGATTCAAGTTCTGACAAAAGAGAAAAAAATTAATATTGTACTAATATACTTTTAAAATGTTTAAACTTATTTGAAACTTTTAAAATATTTAGGACCAAATTAAAACCTAAGATAAACGTTTGGTAGTTTTGAAACTTTTAAAAAGAACAAAATTAAAACTTAAAATAAATGTTTGAAAGTCTTGAGATAATAGATTGTGGGTCTCGATAATTTTTCAGAGTAGTTAAATATATTTAACCTGAAAAGAATAACTTTATTAAATTGATGGTCGGCATTAAAGTTAATCATTTGGATAAAAAAGTGAAAGAACTCAAAAACCGAGACTTGCGTGAGATTAAATAATTGATTTTCCAAATGAATAGCCAGCTGCTAAATTGTGGAGTTCGAAACAAAAAAAGCAGTACTAGTAGAGACTCTTTGCTGCTGCTGCTGCTGCTGCTGCTGCTGCTATTGTTGTTTCTTTCATGCTTTATACTGGCAATTGGAGAAAGAAAGGAAGGAAGGAAGGAAGGGGATGAAGGATTCATTGTGTATTCGCTGAGGTTATCAAGCATTTCAAGGTAATGAACTTTTTTGTTTTGTTTTGTTGATGGAAAACTTTTTATGTCCATGTATTGACATGCTTATGTTTTTATCATTAAATGCATATTTTTCTTATTCATGTTTGAGTAGAGATTCCTTTCCATGCATTCACCCATGCATGGATGATTTTTTACAATATAATGTTAGTAGTTTTTCTTTCTATGGGGGAGTTCAATCTATCACATTCACCGGTTGATTAGTAAGATTGTGTTTAAGCCATTGGGTTTGGTCGAGAGAGGTTTGAGTAGTATGCTATAGGTTTTAGGTTCGATTCTCTGCTACGTTGTAAACAAAAAAATTATTAGTAAGATTGTGTTAGCGCCGGCTCAAGGGTCAAGCCACCCAAGCAAGGGCTTTAGGCGCGCCCCCAAATTTTTTAATTTTTTTTCTAAGAGAAAAATGCCCCAAATAAAAAGTAAATCCAATAACTTAGAGTATAATAGTCAAAGAAATAGGCCTCATAAAAACAAATTAAGGCCTCACATAACGAAAAATAATAATAATTTCAATTATCTTTCACATAAAAGTTCAAGTTCAAACTTAGTTTTTATTGTCAAAATTCAATTAAGAGTAACATCTCACTAATCTATATTCATCTTCATACCTCTCTATATTGTTTTCAATTTGTTAGACTTTTGGTTTCATCAAATTTTCCAATTTCATCAATAATTTTCTTTTAATTTTATAAATATGAGAAAACAACTCTACAATTGTACTTTGCAATTCAATAAACAATTCATTCAAGTAATTGAAATTGGATTTTTGTGTATAACTCTTCAATTTGCAACCATTCAAGCAATTGTAATCTTTCTTTTCTACTTTGTACGTAATTTTCCATTTAAATTTGTGAACCCTTTGCAAAATCATACAAGTTGAAGATGATACTCCTATTGGCAAACCTCATTATATTATAAGACTTCATTCTTTTGTAACCCAAAAAAAAAACTTGATTCTTTTTCGAAATGTTTCTATTATTTATAGAATAATGTTAATAATTCATATAATCGTTGCTTCGGAAAAAAGTAATAAAATTTTATCTTAGATCAACATTGTCTCAACTCTCAACAATGATTAAATGAATTGACTTTATTATCGATTTAAAAAATGTTAAGTGAAATTAATTATGATAATTGAACAAATGATTTTGCTTTCCAAAAACCTCGAAAAATAAATTTCAAGTAATTTTTCTTGACCTTTCAAAAAAAAAAGTAATTTTTCTTGATTACAGTTCGATCTTCTCCAACTGTACTTAGGAGGGAACTAGAATCATTTAATGTCAAAACTCTCCCCAAATCGAATTAGTCCAATAAACCAGATATTAATGGTAAAAACCAAAAAAATAAATACGTTTGAAATTTAGAGTTTTTTTATTACCAAATTTAGAGCTTTATTCTAAGGTTACCCTGTTCATGAGACAAGAGAGACTTAACTATAAAAATATGCCACTTTCTGCAACTTGCTTTTTTAATAAACAAAGATAGTGAAATAAATTGTGATAGAGTTTTGCACGTAGATTAAGAAATACTACATCCGTTCTTTATTATAAGAAACAAATGCACTTTATAGATTCATTAAAAATTTAATGTATCTGGTTTATATTATAGCCTAGATACATCCGTTTTTTAATGAATCTAAAAAATGCATTTGTCTTTTATAAAAAATGGAGAGTGGGGGAGCTCAATGCTATATAAAAAACCTCAAGTTCCTTGTTTCAACACACCACGGAGTAGCACCGGAAAACACTTTAAGTTTATATTTGTGTCTTTCTTCTTTTTCTCTTATGCTCTTGGTTTAGAGTATTGTAAGATGTAGTTCAAATATTTATGTTGGAGAGTGTGAGTGTACTTGAGTCATGGGATGGTTGAGAGTGAAATCTATGTGTTGTAACAATTTTCACATAGTGTTTATTCTCTGGTTGTCGGTTTAGACAACGGTTGTGGTTTTTTCTCCGGTTTTGGAATTTCCACATTATATTCTTGTGTTGTGATTGCGCTCCTGTCCTTCAGCCTGTTACTTCCCAACAACTTATAGGTATGCATGTGATCAATCTAAGTAACTAACCACCTAGCTAACTGAAAAAACTACTAAAATAGGAAGAAAAACGAAAGGAAAATGCAAACATATGTAACAGTAGCTATTTAGCTAACTAAACTAATCTTTATGTATTTTGGTTCCCATACCTTCAATCCTATATTTTCCACTCAGAGAATTTAGAATGAAATTTAATTAATGTCCTATTTGAAGCAATGTTAAATATTTATTATGCCTAACTTTGATCTGTTGAAAATGATTTAGATGGCCAATTTCCTAACTGATTTGGCAAAGACATATGTGGAGAAATTGATAAATGGGGCGTTGAAAGAATCATGTTATATATGTTGTTTCAATTGCATAGCTAAGGAATTTGAAGAAGAAAAAGTTAGGTTGGAAGCAGAAAGGACAACTGTAAGGCAACGAGTTGCAGTGGCAACAAGAAGAGGAGAAGATGTTCAAGCCAATGCTCTTTTTTGGGAAGAAGAAGCTAATGTGCTTATTCAAGAAGACACCAAAACAAAGAAAAATTGTTTTTTTGGATTTTGTCCTAGTTGCATATGGCGATATAGAAGGGGAAAAGATCTCGCGAATAAGAAGGAGAAGATTAAAGAATTGATGAAAAGTGGAAATGAGCTTGCAATTGGACTCCCCGCCCGTCTTCCAGATGTTGAGCGTTATTCATCCCAACACTATATTTCTTTTAAAAGCAGAGAGGCCAAATACAAAGAACTTCTAGATTCTCTGGGAGATGACAACATTTATATAACCGGGTTGCAAGGCATGGGGGGCACAGGAAAAACTACATTGGCCAAACAAGTGGGTAAGGAACTTAAGGAATCCAAGCAGTTTACTCATGTTATTGATACAACAATGTCAAATATTCCTGATATTAAAAAAATTCAAGATGATATTGCTGGACCCTTGGGATTGATATGGGATGAATGTAGTGAATCCGACCGTCCCAAAAAGATATGGAGCAGATTAACCAATGGTGAGAAGATTCTTCTAATATTTGATGACGTGTGGGGAGATATTGATTTTGATGAAATAGGGATTCCATATAGTGACAATCACAAAGGCTGCAGAATTCTTGTGACAACGCGTAATGTGTTGGTATGCAACAAAATAGGGTGTAGTAAGACAATCCAACTGGAGCTTTTATCTAAAGAAGATGCATGGATCATGTTTAAAAGGTATGCTGGTCTAAGCGACATTTCGGCCAAAAGTTTATTTGATAAGGGTCGTAAAATTGCGAATGAATGCAAAAGATTACCAGTTGCGATTGCTGCCATTGCCAGTAGCTTGAAGGGCCAACAACGCCAGGAAGAATGGGATGTGGCCTTAAAATCCTTGCAAAAACATATGTCTATACACGATGTTGATGATGATTTGGTTAAAGTTTATAAATGCTTGAAGTTCAGCTATGATAATATGCAGGATGAAAATACCAAAAGACTCTTCCTCTTGTGTTCTGTATTTCAAGAAGATAAAGAAATTTTCACTGAAATGCTAACCAGATTTTTCATTGGAGCAGGCCTTTTTGGAGAAGACTATGGTAGCTACAATGATGCTCGAAGTCAAGTAGTCAGATCCAAAAATAAACTCCTAGATTCTTGTTTATTGTTGGAGGTCAATCGAAGGAGTGTGAAAATGCACGACTTAGTTCGTGATGTAGCCCAATGGATAGCAGACAAAGACATTCAAACAGTAAATTTGGATGATAAAAATCAAAAGGCACTAATTGAAAGGGAAAATAAAACGAAATATTTGTTATGTGAAGGGAAGCTATTGGATGTTCTTTCTTGCAAGTTTGATGGTTCTAAGCTTGAAATTCTAATTGTTATTGTGCATCAGGATATATACTGCAAGGATAAGAAAGTGAAAGCCCTGGATTCGTTCTTTGAAAATAATACAGGCCTTCGAGTTTTTCATTTATTTAATAATATCTATAAGCCAGATCTATCATTACCACAATCAATTCAGTCATGGAAGAATATTAGATCTCTTATCTTTACACATTTCAAGTTGGGTGACATTTCTATTATCGGAAACTTGAAAAGTCTGGAGACACTTGATTTCCATGATTGTAAAATTCATGAATTGCCACATGGAATCACAAAACTAGAGAAACTTAGATTGGTGAATTTGGAAGATTGTGAAATTGAAAGGAACAATCCATTTGATGTGATTGAAAGATGCTCGTCACTTGAAGAGTTGTATTTCACATGTAGTTTTAATGATTTTTGTCGAGAAATAACTTTCCCTAAATTGCAAAGGTTTTGTGTTGATGACCATTGGAAATCAGCAAATGCTTCATCATCAAAGTATGTGTCTGTTGTAGACAAGGATGAGGTTTTCCTATCTGAAACAACACTCAAGTACTGTATGCAAACAGCTGAGGTTCTTAGACTAAGAAGAATCGAGAGGGGATGGAGAAATCTGATACCTGAGATTGTTTCTATAGATCAAGGTATGAATGATACAGTTGAGCTTAGTTTGAGTTTCATTTCACAAATTCAGTACCTCGTTGACACTAAGCATATTATTAATTCTCAAGTAACAAATGTCTTCTCCAAGTTAGTTGTATTAAATCTTTATAAATTAGAAAATTTGGAAGAATTGTGCAATGGTTTTCTTTCCTTTGACTCTCTCTCAAGTTTAGAGAAGTTGTCCATCAAGGATTGTAAACATTTGCGAAGCTTATTTAAGTGCAACCTAAACCTCTGCAATCTGAAGAGTGTGTCGTTGTGGGAATGCCCATTGTTGATCTCCCTATTTCAACTTTCAACTGCCCGTAGCCTAGTGTTATTGGAGAGATTGGAGATAGTTGATTGTGTCCGCCTTGAACACATCATAATAATAGATGAAAGAAAAGAGGAGGAAGAGGAGGATATATCAAGAGAAGAAATAGTTGACAATGATAATGGTAGCGAGAGTCATCATGGCTCAATGTTTCAGAAATTGGAAGTTCTTAAAATTAAGAAGTGTCCAGAAATTGAAATAATACTTCCATTTCTCTCTACTGTTGATCTTCCGGCACTAGGATCAATCTCAGTGAAAAGTTGTGATAAGCTGAAATACATATTTGGTGAAGATGTCGAACTTGGTTCCCTACAACAAATGAGGTTTGCTAGTTTACCAAATTTGATCGATATTTTTCCAAAACAGCAGTATGGTACCGTGATTTCAGCCATAAAGGGGCCATCTTCCATTTCTAGAGACACTTCCAAGCCACAAACACCATCGGACCCTATCAAATGCAATATATTTTCATGGAATAATTTGCATTGGTACGGTAAAAAATTTAGGGTCAAAATGATGAGTACCACTGCATTGGTTTCTAAGGATCAACTGCATGACAATTTAATTGCAACTGTAAGACTCTCACCTTCTATTGTTTTATTTTTGTATAAGAAATTATTGATAGATACCCTTATTTTATTATATTTTATAGTATCTGTGCTTTTATTTTCTTCACAAAATATAGTTGCGCATATATTAAACATACAAAACTTGAATATAATTAACAAGAGCCGTTTGATCTTTATACAATAATGTATTCTCTTCATCCTTAAATATAAGTAAAAGTTACTAAATTCAACACTCTTTAATCTCATTGTTTCAAAAATGTTCTTTATCATTTCTCCTATTCTTTAAGATGAGTACATAGTTTCAAGTTTCAACACAAATTTAAACTGATCATTAGTATCATATCGTAAATGATATTTTAGTAAAAATAACAAATTTAATGTAAATTTTCTTAAGATGTGTGAAATAATAAAGTTTTTCTTATAAATAAGATCATAGGGAGCATATTTTTTTTACAAACTTAATGTTATTTTTAGCGTTTAAAAGCTTGATGCATTAAATTAATTATAATTTATCGGGAAAAAGTTAAATGATATGTTTGCATTTTCTTGATCAGTCTTATATAGGCGCACTAGCTAAAAGTTTGCTTAACTTTTTTATTTGGATTACATTACAGGAATCAAATTCATATATCTCTAACCTATGGGAACGCGCTCAATGTCTTTCAACACAGTCGCATATCCTGTACAACATTAAAAAGATTACACTGAGCAATATTTCAAAGATTAAATCAGTATTTATCTTGTCTGTTGCTTCAAGAATGTTGTTGGAAACTTTGATAATTGTGAATTGTGATGAATTGAAGCACGTAATAATCGACACTGGAGATCATGACAGTACTGGTGGCATTAACTTGGATGTCTTCCCAAAATTAGACGAGTTCTACATTGAATATTGTACGAAATTGGAATACATAATTGGACACTGCTACGATCATGATCATCAAAATGAAAATGTGATTCACTTTCATCTTCCAGAATTGGAAGATCTCATTCTTTCCAATCTGCCAAGTTTAGTCGCCATATGCCCCGAACAATACCACACAACATTTCCACCTCTTAAAGTTCTTAAACTTGATGCATGCTCCCCGGTTGCTAATATCAAATCTATTGGTGATATCATAACTCATCATTGTGTAACAAGATCTGTGGATGGTACAATCGTCAAGGTATGCCTCTTTTCACACACACAAACAATATTGTTTGTGATTTCAATACTGATTTTTATCTTCCTAGAAGAATGGCGTTAGATTGCAATTGATAGCTACTAAAAAAACTTAGTTTCTCTCTAATACCTTAGGTTTACATTGACTGCAATCCTAGTTGAGTTCCTCTCTAATATCTCTCTCAAAAAACAGGAAGAAAAAAAAAAAACACCAGTTTTTATACAGGAGGTTGACCCATAGCGCCTGTAAGCAAACTGCCATGACGCAAGATGGCAGCCATGAGCCTAGCTCTAGGCGCCAGTCTCCGCCTGGTCGTAAATGAGCAGAATGCTCCATAAAATATATCCAATTCGAATTTTTTGATTCTAATTTGTTACTCTTATTTTATACATGTGTTTATTTCACATTCATTTATTGCAGGAATCGAGTGGGAGCATTGAGCATTTTCTCGTTTTGGAAACACTCATGATTAGTAACTCTAAAGTAGAAAGTATCATTGGTCTCAATGAAGCAAATGAACAACAGATAAACTTAGGGTTGCAGGACATTGAGGTGCAGGATCAGCCTTTGATGACGTGTCTTTTTGTGGATCCTAAAAATTCTTTTTCCCTCGAAAACCTTACATCAATACAGATTGTGCGATGTGAAAAATTGGAATTTGTTTTCTCCAAATCTATTTTAAGATGCCTACCACAGTTGCTTAATGTAAGAATTGAAGAATGCAAAGAGTTGAAGTATATGATTGAAGATGATTTGGAGAATAAACAAAGTTCAAATTACATGTCTTCAAGGACATGCTTCAAAAAACTAAATGCACTTGCTATAGTGAAGTGCAACAAGTTGAAACATGTCTTTCCGGTCTCGGTATGTAAAGAGTTTGCTGAGCTAGAGGCTATGATGATAAGTGAAGCAGATGAGCTGGAAGAAATATTCAAAAGTGAAGGTGATGATCAGATAGTTGAGACTCCAAATCTGAAACTTGTAGTATTTGTCAAGCTGCCAAGCCTTTGCCATGGTCAGGGAATTCAATTTCAGGCTGTACAAAATCGTTTAGTAAAGAATTGTCAAAATCTCTCTCTAAGTTCAGCTGCAACACCATTTGCATCCAGCTTTGCTTACCTTTTAAGCTTTAATTTAGGCTTAGGTACACACTATATCCAATATTTACTAGTGTTTACTGCTATTAATTTCATATCCTGCAATAATATTTACAAAATACTTACAAATTTATGCTTATTTCTTGTGATACTTCTCAGAATTTATATTTATGCATACTTATTTCTTGTGATAATATTCAAACGTGAAAGTGATGATGCCTTACTATTTGATTTTTATTATTATGCTTATAAGTTACTATAATATTTTGTTATAGATTATGAAAGGTATGTACATCTGGAGAATCAATTTAAGAAAATACGAGAAGGATACAGAGTCTCTGATGAATTTGCATCAGGACACAAGTCGGCATATTTACGGGTCAGTGCAAAATGAGTGTAGGACTCATTTTTTTTTTAAAATTATTAAGAACACAAATTTTTATTTTTTTCACTAAAAGCAATATTCATTAATTTAAAATCAAAGAATACAACGGCAAAGTGGCTACAAATATGATAAAATTAGAATGTCTGAAATACCTATTGTTAGAAATTGGGTTGGGCCTAACTTAACCCTACAAAATCAGCTTGTAAGATGAGGGTTGCCTCTACTTTAAAAACTCATGTCCAGGCCATCTCACATCCGATGTGGAACTTCTTAACACATCCCCTCACCCCCCCCGTACTATTAGGCTTGATGCGTGAATATATAAGCCCACACCATTATAACACAACAAAATTTCTGCAAAACTATAATTCTGCAAAATTTCTGGATCCGTCAATCCTGCAGCTAATTTGAATTTTCATGCTATGCAATCAGTATAAAAGTATGATGGCAAGGGTTAAAGAAGGAAATAAATCAACTAATGCCAAGACAATCACATCATCAATTCATTTAGATTTAGTCAGTTCATCATCAGATGCAATAGTTACCTCTGAGCATACAAGTTCTTCAAAGGTACGTTTTCAAATTTTTACTTCATCCTACAAGTTTTTGTTTTCTTATTCATTAATTACCATGATATTGTATTTAAAAGAATTTAGGTTTCACATGATACAAACATATTGCTTCTCAGTAATTGTTTGTCTAAGCTTAAAACTACTTCTTTTGTTTTCAATTCCTTTACATTTCTATAGTGAAATCAAGATCATATTCTAAAATATATTTTGGTAAATATAGCGAGGCTGATCCTACAAATAAATATCAACAATTTAGAGAAATTGGGTATTATTTAATTATTTTAATATGTGTAGGAATATGGTAATGGCCAAATAGCCATAGAAGATGTTGATCTTGAAGGCTCACAGAAAACAACTAAGACTAATAATCAAGGTGAAAACTTTTTAGATCAATTGTATTTACCCCATTATTGAAATATAGATAGTTAGACTCATTACTTGCATATGGAAGGTGGACTAAGTTTTACTTACTCTTTCATTTGTATCATCTTTCTATTATCTTCAATGCAAATTTTTGAATCTTTCTCTCTCTTTTTCTCTGGTATCATGTTTCTTAACAGTTAACACCCATCGGCCATCACCCTTTTGATTTTGAACTCTCTTCTTTTCCACATGTTGTTCAGGCTCTCTAAATGATGATTCTTTCATGAAAGTAAGCTCAAATATCAATGAACATATTTCTAAAGATGGTGATGTTAAAGTTTCCAAATCAAGACTTTGTTCGATTGCATCCAAGTTTCCTTCTAAAGGTTTTCCAGATGGGACAGAAGTTCAAGTAACATCTAGAGATGAGTTAATTTCTTTACATGAAAATGGCATTGAGTCAAATGTTGTGGATACGAAAATGAAACAAACAGCAGAGGGAAAGCAAGAGTTTGTTGAAAATGTTTCTGGTTTAAAGATGCCTTCGGTAGAAAATTCAGATGTAACTTTCAAGCCATGTCCTTTCCTTAGATATTCTTATTATCAAACTCTTTCATTATATTAGTCTAAGTCCTTAGTTATTTACATTTTTATGATATTTAGTGTTTGAAAGTAACAAAGGATGAAAGTATTGAAGAAAGTTCTACTACGTCAGTAACAACGAATGAGCCACATATACAAATAGTTGATGATCTTAAACAAAAGGCATTCCTCTTTTCATTCTTTAGACTCTTTTTCAACACATGAATTGAATTATGCTACCCACTTAAATATCCTTTTCATTTTATGTAGGGTATCGAAATAAGTGTTGAAGATAATGATCTTGGAGACTCTCAAGAAACAACTAATAATCAAGGTGAAGACTTTTCAGATCAATTTTCTTTTCTTATGCTACCTCATCATCGTTTTGGTTTTAAACTCGCTTCTATATTTCAATATTTAGATATAATGATGTTAATCTATATAATATTTTGTCATAGATTTTGATTTGTATTTACATATGTATATATATCAACAATTTCAAGCAGAGTTGAAAGGTCACAATCATGGTAATGAAAATCCAAATGCACAAACCACTACAGAGTTTGCAACAAGGATTGAAGTTCAAGCAGCATTAGGACACAAGTTGACTTCTTCACAGGTCAATATCTAACTATATTTATTCAAGTCAACCAAACCTGAACACCATCACCATAACAATGTATTTGAATCAAACCTTTTTTTTGTGTACGGATAAAAATGAAACAAACACTAGAGACAGAACACGAGTTTGTTGAAAATGTTCCCGATTTAGAGATACCATCAATAACATTATTACGTACCAAAGATTTTAAAAGTAATTTGAAGGCCATGTCAAATTCCCTTTGACACCTCTGCAAATATATGCGTAATCAATATTCTAAGTCATTATTTAGTAATGGGTGTCATTAATAGCTGAACATCACTAATGCTATAATTTGTTTATTAATTTCAATTTCTAGGAAGACGTAGATGGAAAAATATTCATACCCTCTTTTTCAATTGTCAATACAAAGCTTCCTGCTACCAAAGGTGTTGATATTGGAGACTCTCAAGGTGAGTTTTTGGTTATCTTCTTTCATTTTATGGTTTCTCTTCCCTTGTGTTTAGTTTCTTAAAATGATAATAATGCTTCCAAGAGAGTAAGCTGAATATAAGTGAAAATAAATGAACTCTTGCAGCAATGGAAGACATTAACAACATGATTGAAGACGACCCACTTCTTGCACTTGAGAAGCTTCTTACAGGAGTGCAAAGTTTTTCCATTGGAAGTTTACTTCAAGAATTGAAGACTCTGATGGACTCGTCATCAGACCCTGACCATCTTGTATCTAACCAAGAGTCCAAGTCGAAATTGACTTCTCTTTTTCATGGATTGAATCAGCATCAAGGAATCTTACCTTCTGATGTGAAGGAGTTTGTTGAGAGAGTACAGAATTTCTTCAATGACAACATTATCAAACGTGCCACTTATCAACAAATACTCAAGAAGCACAACCAACTTCTTGATTCGAAAACCGATCTCATGAACAAGCTTTGCAGTGCAAAGAGTACACAGACCCAAATTGACAGTGAAACTTCAACTACCAATGATCAGATACATGATCTCTCTTTACAAATTGATGAAATTAGAAAAAAGTTGGAAGATCTTGAGAATCAAAGAGATAGTTTGAAGTTAGTGGTGAACAAATGTGATGTTCAGAAGATGAAGTTGAAGGCTGAATGCACTGAGTGGGCCCAAAAAAGTAAAAAATTACTTTCTGCACTTGTTTCATCTGAGGTCGACGCAAGAGAAGCTGAATGTGCAAGGAATTTAGCAAAAGAAGACTTTGCAAATTTAAAATCATTGTTTCCTACATTTTAGGAAGGAATAATAAGCTGCAATGTTTTCTCATGTGTGTGTTGCTTGTACTGATATATTTGTTTGTCATATTTCCTCAGAAGATATGCTCTATACTATTTTTCCCTTGTTAGGTTTTATCCCTTTGGGTTTTACTAATAAGGTTTTTAATGAGTTAAATGTTGAATAATTCCTTGGTTATTCTGGCTTGGGTTTTGGTCTAGTCTCCCAAGTACTTTTGTATCTTTCTTTTTATTTAATAATATTTTAAAGTGCTCCCAATGATAGGTGGTGGTTAAGGGGTGTTAAGTTGGAATGTCTTAGTTTGTCATATGATGTGTTTGCACTCTTCTGAAGCTGTTTTGGAGACTATCGTTCAGCAAGAGGCAGTATTAAGTGCAAGATGTTGTTTGTAGAGACTCTCATGAAACTACTAACACCAATAATGATCAAGGTGGAAAATTCTAGGATTAAATTTCTTTTCTTATGTTACCTCATCACCCTTTTGATTTTGACGTTGAATTGAACTCTCTTCTCTCCCAATTTTATGTTTAGTTTCTATAAATGACGATGCTTTTGTAAAAGGAAGTTCAATTATTGAAGAACAATTTCCTGAGTATGATCCCTCTCCAAGCAATAGCCTTCCTTTTCCTTTTTCATTTCAAACTCATTCAATTCAGTACCTTTTCAAGATATTTTATCTCTTAATTCTGTTTTAAATGTTTTTTGGTTTGGTTCTTACTTCTCAAGAGGCTTAACATGTATTTTCTTCTTTATCAAGAAACCCTTTTCAAAAAGTGGATGACTTGAGTACTCCTTCTCTTGTCATCTCCGAGCTTGAGAAACTGATCGCTAAGAAGCTTTTGGCTGTTGAGATTTTATCTTTGTTGACGGATTTCCTTGTTAAGCATCCTTCAGTTCTTTTAAGGGACGCATTATTGAGTAATAGATACAAGGGTTATGCCTACAACAGTTTAGCAGAGCTATTGAAATTCCTCCAAACGCACAGTGTGTTGGACGTGTTAGGTTCAAGCCGGTCTGAATTTGATGAGTTATTGCGAGATGTGCGTGGATGCGGTTTTGATAAGGATTGGTTGGATGGTGTCGAAAAGCACGCTTTGTTTCCTGATTTGCAATTCTCTCAAGCTGCATTGCAAAAACTATTGGATTCCCAACAACATGTCACCAAGGAAGTTGACGCGATCGGTTTGAAGTTAAACATATTTTCTCAACATGTGGAAGATCTTAAGCATCAATTGACATCCTCTGAAGCTGTTTTGGAGAATATCATTCAACAGAAAGCACAAGTTTTGGAAACAAAGGCAGCTTTAAGTGCCCCTCTTGGCTACTAAACTATGTTTAATTTGTTGTTAGATCTTTTATCATTGAATATTGTTCCTTTTTGCTGATGTATTTCAAAGATTAATTTCAGACAATTGTTTGTTTTGTACTCTTTTTTTCTTAACCAAGATTTTATTTTATTGGATTTTTATGATAAGGTTTTTAAGGAGATAAATTAATATTGTTTATATCTTTCATTATTTTTATTGGATTTTGACCTAAGCTCTCGATATCTATAATTTCTCATAGAAAAAGTCGTAACTGGATGAGGGTAAAAAGAAAATAAAATAAAAAATTTAAAAATTAAAACCATAAAGTATGTTTATTTTAACAATAAAAAAAGACCATGGAAACACATAAGGTATGTTTGACTCTCTTCTCGAAAATTAAAAAATTATTTTAAAAATTTTAAAATTTGTTTAGTAATTCAATTTTATAAAACTGTTTTTAAAAATTGTTTTATGTTTATCAGTTTTTAAAATTAAAAAAGTAAAACATGTTTATGAATTTTTATTTTTATCATTTTAAAAACAATTTTTGAAAACACATTTTAAAAACTAAAAATCAAAATTGTTTCAAACATGCTCATATTGGGTCAAGCTAGAGCTGTTGTCAAATAGGTCGGCCCAGCCCAGTGAGCTTTGTACAATTCATGATTTGGTGAGCTCGACCCGACACTGTAAAAGTTTGGGCCGGTCCGATGGGCTTATGGCCCGCTTCAATCAATTTTTTTATTAAAATTAATAAAAGCTTATCTTAAATCAACAATGTTTCAACAAGGATTAAATGGATTGACGTTATTGTCAGTTGAATTTTTAAGTGAAATTTTTTGGTTGAGACTGGGGTATCCACCGCTGAACGCAGTGACTAATCCCTTGCTAGATTGGAGGCACCTCAATGGATGGGATAGCTGGTCCAAGGATTTAAAGTTGCTCCATACCAAGGTGAGGATCGAACCCTCAACTTTTGATTAAGGGATGATGAGCCCCAACTGCTCAACTACACCCATGGATTAAGTGAAATTAATTATAATAATTTAATAAATGATTCAAAAAAATCTAGAAATAATTTTTTTATAGACAATTTTTTATAAAAAAACCTCATTTTAACAATTCGTTTTATGCCTCATTTAATGTTGAACCGGTCATGACCATATCTAAGCATATATACAAAAGTGTCCTCCTGCAAATAATTACAAAGTTGCATTTTAAATTGATGGTAGGTCGTAAGGTTTATCGTTTGAATATACAAACGAAATAAAATAAAAATAAATAAACAAATTGGTGGCTTCTAAGGTGAGGCAGCTGTTAAGTACCTCACCGATGAACCATTTAAATTTTAGCGTCAGATTTGATCAATGGCTCAGATCTATTAAAATTAAAAAAAGAGGATATGTACACTTATCTGCACCCAATCATGTCAAACCTCATCTTCATCCTCAACATTTCAATTTCACAAAAACTCTATTATCCACACGCTTCGGCGAACACCACACCACCGGCACCGACTAACTCCATCACCGATGCCAACCACCACCACGGTTGAATCTTTCTTTTACGTGCTCAAACAATCTGAAACAATATAACTATTATAACCGCTGGCGGCGAGTGATTTTCAGGGTTTGTTGAAATAGGGCGGATCAATAAAGCAAGAGGAAGAAGAAGGTGTATTTTTTGGATAATTTCCCCCTTCTTCTAAGCTTTGATGAATTTTCTCAAACTTCAAAATTTAGTCTTGGTATGGGTACTCTAATTTAGGAGAAAAACCAGATTCAGTGATTTTATTCAGATTTAGAATTTAATCTGGTTTCAAAATTTAATCTTGGTATAGGTGCACCAATTTAATCTGTTTTTTTTTTATAAGTTTATCAAATTTCTTCCTTGTGCTTCACTATAAATCTGGTTTTGCTTCTGATTCTAAAGCTTTAAGATTGGTACAGTTATGGAAGAAAGAAGCAGAAAATCAAAGAGTTTTTTTTTGTTTTGTGTTGTGAAAAGTGTGAGAAAAAGATGTATTGAAAGATTGTATGCGGACAAATTTACGTGGTCTCTTTTTTTATTTGAATAGATCTAAGCCATTAATTATATCTTATTGTAACATTTTAATGGTTCACCGGTGAGGGACTTAATAGCTCCCTCACCTTAGAAGAACAAATTTTACCAAAAAAATAAAAATAAACAAACAAATAAAACAAAGACCAAGACTTGGAAATGCATAGTATATTAATCAATGATCAATAATTGTTTTTTCAAATAAATAGATAGCTATCACGTATGAATAGCCAGCTATAAAGTTTGAAATTATGGGATTAATTAATATTAAAAATTTTGACCTCATATATGTCTATGTACTCGTACTGTACTAGTTAAAAGCTAGACAAAGAATGGTTGTTTAAAATTAAATTTTGTAGACAAATTGAGCTTTTTGAAATGATATATAGTCTCTCTCTGCTGGCTGCGATTGGAGAAACAAAGTGGAAGAAGGATTCATTGTGTGCAGTGGCTGATTGTAACTAATTAAAACGAGGTATTTTTCAAATTATTCACTCATGTTTAATTTATTTATTTTTCAAATAGTTTAGTGGTTAAAATTTTTACTCTTAAAGTAAATAAGTGAGATGATCGGAGTTTGAACCCCCACCCCCTACATATATAATGCAATGTTCTACCAAGTAAACTAAGTTAACAAGACATTTTTAATTTTCATCTCATATAAATATCAATCTTTACACTTCTCATTTCTTCCTACTACGTCCGTTCTTTTTTATTTGTAGTTTTAGAAGAAAAAAAGACCAAATTAGAAAAACGTATTTTTGTACCTTATTTTTCTATTATATCATTTTTTTTAAATATATATCCTAATTTTGATTCACCATTTTGATTCACCAATAAATTTTATTTTTTTGCACACACTTCCTCTTTCTAAAAGATAGAAACAAAAAAAATATTATATAAAATTTAGTCAATAAAAAAATTAGAAAGGAGGATGTAATAGACAAATATAACCTTAAATTGTCAAAAGGACAAATAAAAATAAACGAATGAAGTATTATTATTTATTATCGGTTTTATCCTCTTTGCCTAAAAAATTTCTCTATCTTCCCTCTACTTGTTATCTAACACTAGAAATAAACCCGCGCGTTGCGCGATTTTGATTAAATTATATAATTAAAATATTTTTTATAAATGAAAAATAATAATTGTGATAAGTATAATCATATTGTTAAAAGAAAAATATTTCTATTTATTCTTTTTAAAATGTGATTATTAATAATGGTTGATATTTACTTTTGACCAAAATAATATTGGATATATGCTATCTTAAAAATGAGAGAAAATTTAAAAATATGTAAAGCATGTAGTATTCAACTTATTTAGTTTTATTTATTTTGTTCTTGAATTAAAGAATATAATATATTCAATTTATTTAAATTTGAAAGATATATTGAATATTTTTAAATATTTAAAGAGTACAATATTTAGTTAATTTAGTTTTTACATTGTCAAGTTGATACAAACTAAAAAGATTAGCTTGTCAAAATTACATATGCGAAGTTATTTATTTTATTATTTTTTATATTTTATTTAAAAATGATTTAATATCTCAAAAATATTTTTAAAAATGGATTTCATGTTTATAGTGAGAAAATTCAAGATTATGATCGTAACAATTCTCATGATTCTCATAATTTTTTTATGATGTAGATATAATATCTACCATTAATTTATGAATCAACAATTAACTTTATCTACTTTACACTCTAAAGTGAATCAGTCACTTCAGAGAAGTCGGATTCTAAAAAATTAAATGAAGGTTCATTCAATGTAACAAAAATTTACATATCTTATATTATATAAGCTTCTCTTTTAAATAATAGTAGATTAAGAGGTTGTTTGTTACAAGTTATTTTTGAGATACAACTTTTTGAAAAAATTAATACTAATTTTTTATGTAATTTTTTTTCATGTGAACCGAATTTTTAGATTTAATTTTTCTATTTGTTTTATTTTATTAGTTTTTTCTTTTTTTAAATTTTTTTTTGACTAAACTTTATAATTTAATATGTAGCTCATCAATTTATAATTAAAATATATTTTAATATAGAACTTATAAATGAATGAGTGAATAATGATATAACTTAAAATACTTGATTAAAATACGTATTAAAAATATTTTTACAAATGAAAAAATAATAATTGTGATATATATTTATTTATGTAATTTATAATTTCTTGTTTTTAAAATATGTAATTAATGTTTTTTTTAAACAAATTTCTATTGGTAGACACAATTTTTTTGTTTTTAATATAATAATATACGACACTAAATATTAATATAACATATGAACTATTACTTTGGAGGATGAAAAAATACAAAATAAATTGTGGGATAATATATTTAAATAGAAGATGAAAAGCTTCTTTTAGATTGGTAAAATTTCAATATAAAATAGAGTTTTTTTTAGAGGTGCCACATCAGTACAATAGAGGAGCGTAAGAATCAATAGAGCTTTCCAATGCATGTCATATGAGTTATGTTTTTACATATCTTTCTACACAATTTTAAGGTTTTTGTTTAAGTATCTTCCTACAAAGTTTTAAAATATATGTAAATTCACTTCCTTTCTTATTCTCTGAAATATTATACTCAATCAGATCTTTCTTCAAGTCAAAAATTTCATGGGTCTTGCTAACCAATGCACCATATGTAATGGTTAAGGAATTTAAAAATAATAAATTTTACATTGAAACAAATATAACTTACCCTTTAAAAAAGTTTGATACACAAATTCCAAAATAATTTTACTATTTATAGTTGCTTAATTAGTACAAGGTGTGCGATGTTTATGAAGTGTGAAAGTTGTGTAATATGGAAAGCTGTACTTTTATTGAGTTGTTAAGGAACAAAAGCGCGCATTTCAATTAATTTCTCTTCTTCTCCTCCCTCTGTCTCAACCGTACCCTTTCTCTCTCTCTCTCTCTATATATATATATATATATATATATAGCTTCGTTCGGTTCCATCATTTTATTTAAACAATATTGCATGTGTGATTTTTCACTTACCCAACATCAATGGAGGAACCTATTAAATTTAAAAACACTCCCTTTGATGCTGGTTGAACAGTCTAGAGATTTCGGATTTCGAAGAATTGAAGAACAAATTAAACTACTTTTGGGGGAAATTTCAGTGGAATAAAGACAAGAAGCAAGGATTAAGGAGGTTTGATTTGGGGAAATTCAAGAAACTCAAAATCATCCTCACTATTTCCATGAATATTGGTGATTAAATCAACAAGGTGAGTTCCCTAAATCAACTATATATGTGTGAAGCTTTAATTAATGTAGAAACTAGAAACTCGATCGGTTGTTGTGACTTGTGAATTGGATTTTTATTTTATGTTTTATAATTTGATTGATATTGTTAGTGTTAGGAGCTAGTATCAGTATGTATGTGATCATAGTACTTTGAAATTGATATTGTTTGTTTGATGCAACAAAGAGATAATGCAGCCTATGAACTAATGTGCTCATATAGTAATTTGAAATTGATCCTACATTTATCTTTTTTAAGAATGTTTTTTACTTATACTTATAAAATTAAATATTGGCTTAAATGCACTTTTGGTCCCTATTTTCAAAAAGAGAAGTTTTTAGTCCCTATTTTTAAAAATCATTTTTTTGATCCCCATGTTTTAATTTTTGAGTTTTTATCCCCCACCCTATTTTAGGGGTTACTGTTGATGATGTGTCAAGATTATTAACAAATATAGTTTGAGTTTTTGCATTTAATTTACTCTCTCCGCTTTTCTCATTAAACAATAACCAAGAAGAATTATTTTTACATCTTCATATGCAACTTATTTCAAAGAAAACACATAAAAACATACTCCAAATTAGTATTATGTTTTGATTTTTCTTAATAATAGTGTTTTTTATTATAATTTAAGATGGAGAAAGTACAGGTTTTTGTTGTAGTTAATAAATGTTTGTAGTGAATCTTTATTTATTTTTGTCCTAATTAATACTTATCATACTATATTTGTTGCTCATAGAACTTAGATTCAAAAATAAATAATGCCTAATTGAAGTTGTAAACATATGTTTATGCCTAAATTTCTTTTATTGAATCATTTAGATGACGAGTATCCTAACTGATTGGGGTAAGAGAATTGTGGAGAAATTGATAAGTAGGGCAATAGCAGAATCACGTTTTGTATTTTGCTTCACATGCATTGTTAAGGAATTTGAAGAAGAAAAAGCTAAGTTGGAACCAGAAATTGAAACTTTGGCGCAACGTACCAAAGTGGCAATAGGAAAAAATAAAGACATTCAAGCTAATGTTGATGCTTGGAAAGAGGAAGTTGATAAGCTCAATGGAGAGGAAACCAAAACAAATCAAACATGTTTTTTTGGATTTTGTCCTGACTGTATATGGCGATATAGAAGGGGGAAGGAGTTATCGATTAATACGCAGAATATTAAACGACTACTAGAAAAGGTAGAGAAATTTGAAAATATTGAACTCCCCCGCCGTGTTCCAGATGTTGAACGTTATTCATCTCAAGATTACATTTCATTTAAAAGCAGAGAGTCTGATTACAAAATGTTGTTGGATGCAATAAAAGACGACAACAACTATTTAATCGGATTGCAAGGGATGGGTGGCACCGGAAAAACTACATTGGTCAAAGAAGTGGGCAAAGAACTAAAAGAATCTCAACAATTCAATCATGTCATTGTTACGACAATATCATTTACTCCTAATATAAAAAAGATTCAAGATGATATTGCTGGACCTTTGGGATTAAAATTGGAGGATTGTAATGAATCAGACAGACCCGGAACACTATGGGACAGATTAACAAAAGGTGAAAAAATTCTTCTGATATTGGATGATGTGTGGGATGAAGGTCCAGTTCTTGATTTTGATGAAATAGGGATTCCAAAACGGGACAAACACAAAGGTTGTAGAGTTCTTATAACCACCCGTAGTAAACAAATATTCAACCAATTGAATTTTGATAAGATCATTGAACTGAAGCTTTTATCTGAAGAAGATGCATGGATGATGTTTGAAAAGTATGCCGATATAAGCAATAGGTCCTCAAAGCATGTGATTGCAAAGGGACAGAAAATTGTAAGGGAGTGCAAACAATTACCAGTTGCAATTGCAGTTATCGCACGGAGTTTAAAAGGTAAACAAGATCGAGTGCATCAGTGGGATGTGACATTAAAATCCTTGAAGAAAACGGTATCCATGCATGGTGTTGGTGATGATATGGTTGGAGTTTATAAATGTTTGCAGTATAGCTATGATCGCATGAACGATGAAAAAGCCAAGAGATTATTCCTTTTATGTTCTTTATTCCCAGAAGATGAAGTCATTTCTGATGAAGTTCTAACCAGAGTTGGCATAGGAGCAGGTATTTGTGGGGAAGATTATGGCATCTATAATGATGCTCGAGACCAAGTAGTTGTAGCTAAAAGCACACTCATAGATTCTTGTTTGTTGTTGGAGGTCGATAAAGTACATGTAAGAATGCATGATTTGGTTCGTGATGTGGCACATTGGATAGCAAACAAAAAGATTCTAGGAGTAAATTTGTCTAACAAAAATGAAAAGTTGTTGGTTGAAAGGGAAGCAAATATTAGGTATTTATTCTGTAAAGGTAAGGCCAAGGATTTGTTATCTTGTAAGTTTGATGGTTCTAAACTTGAGACTCTAATTGTGAATGTGAATGTAGATCAAGATAGCACGCCAATCCCAAATTCTTTCTTTCAAAATATTGTCAAGCTTCGAGTTTTTCAATTTTTTGGTAATTATATACAGCCTCTATCATTACAACACTCAATTCAACGATTTACAAATATTCGTACTGTGTTGATTGCTATGGTCGATTTAGGTGACATCTCTATTTTAGGAAAGCTTCAAAGTCTTGAAACTCTTGATTTAGTTGAATGCAAAATTAATGAATTACCAAGTGAAATTGCAAAACTGAAGAAATTTAACTTGTTGAGGTTGGCATATTGTGAAATTAGCATGAACTAGTATGAGGCCCGCGCGTTGCGCGGTTGTGAGTTAGTTACTTTTATACGATTTTGTGAGAAATTGTAAATAAATGTTACAAAAATAAATGTTAATAGTAATATTAATATTTATGTAAAATAATAAATAATATTAAGATTTCAAAAAAAAAATAATTGGTAGGTGGTCAAATATGTTAAAGAAATTATATAAACAAATATAAATAATTGACATGAGTGGATGTTTAAAAATGATAAATATAAAAACAATGGTACAATGAGCACTTTTTGTTTCAGACGATGCGATTTGAGTTTCCTCTTGAACACTGGTATATCATCTTTCTCAGACTCTTGATGAATTTTGACTTTGTTGGTGTTATCATCTTTAAAATCATCTTCCAATCTTGGTCGTTGTGAGAGGGGCTCCAGGTAGCGAAAATGAGTAAATGTTAGTAATTTAAAGGCTAAATGCATCTACGAGTCATTTAAGTTTTTGGTTTGTATAATATATTACAAAAACTTAAAATCCTTATGTGTTACAGCGACAAAAAATGAAAGATGCATTTATAAGTCAAAAAATAGATCCATATGTAGAATTTTGTAAGGTAACTGATATACAAGGAACCAATTTCTTTTACTTTTTTTCAATCCAATTTATGTTTGTTAGGATGATTTATGTAGTGTATCAGTATATCTAAACTAACATATTCATACTATGGTTGCATGATCAATTCATACAAATTTGTTAATATTATTCCTGACATATAGTTGGAACAATATAGGTAAAGTCATTTAATTCAAATCAACTATTTTAATTCCAAAAAAACTGCAATACCTCCGGTTTAGAATGTTGCAAATCTTACCTCTATTTTTATTAAGTATAAGTATAAACATCCGATCAATAATTTCAAACAAAACATAATATGAACGAAATAGATCAAAAGAAAATAAATACCAGTGTTGGAATCATTTGGAGGGGTGTGACATTCCTTTTAAAACTAATCAACTGTTTTCTACGAAACCAAGCATCCCGGTATTTAGATAGTGCATGCAAACGTTGTTCTTGAGCCTGTAGATGTTGACAAAAGCAAGACACATGTGTAGTTGAACGAATAAATGTTAAAACAATGGCCGGTTAAAATTGTTCGCAAGGGCTTAAGCAAAAAAATACCAAGGTTGCAAAGCATGGAAGTAAGGTTATCCCATTGGATACAACCTCTTTTGACAATCAGTTTCATGCTCCTTTTTAAGCGAGATATTTTTGTCAAAATACAACATTAAAAACAGAATGTAGGGTGCTTCTCAAGACAATTCTAGCATGGCAAAACAAAATAGAAAATTCAAATGTGTAATTCTTAGGCTAAGAGTAGCATTTTATTCAAATGCTAGTCATTATTGCTCATTATATGGATGGATTTTATTGTGATTTTTTGTATGTAACTCGTTAATGATGAAGAAAATGGTAGAATTCCAAATAATTTCAACAGAAAAGTAAGAGATCATATAAACTTAATATATATGTATATAACAAATCAATTATCAAAATATAGAGAAAGTGATTTCAAGGTGTGCAAGCTATTGGAAAGAAACAAAAAAAAAAGAATTCCAATTGCACAACAATTACATAAACTTATACTTACATCAATGAGACATTGACAATTGAATGCAGCCATCGATTGAGAGGCACGGAAGGAGTGGGCAAACGACGGCACAGTGCACTGATGTCGTCACAGCGACGACAGAGGAGATAGAACTTTGAGCGCGAATCACGGAAAAGCCTGTTGCCGCCATTACGGCGATTGAGCAGAGAGAAGTTTGGGCAAATTGCAATGATAGAGAGCAAAGTTACACGGCACGGGGTGGCCAACGGCGATGGAGGGAGAAGGGCAGAGGCAAGAACACGCATGGCTGAGGTATGAGTGTTAGAAGAAGATTGGAAAATTGGGAAATTGGGATTAATGTTAGTAAGGTATGGTTGAGTTTGGAATTTGGGAATTAGGGATTAGAATAATAGAAATTGTAGAGAATAAAGTTGAAGCAAATGTAAGAGAAGAGAAATGAAATGAGATATGACACATAGGATTTTGGACACACTTGGCACTTTAATGTATATGTGGAAAAAAAAAACACACATGGCAAGAGGAAAATTGGAGCCTTAGAATTAATATATTAAAATAGATAATCCATTTAAAGTTATTGAAAAATGCTCATCACTTGAGGAGTTGTATTTCATATGCAGTTTTAATAAATTCTGTCAAGAAATAACCTTACCTGAGTTACAAAGGTATGAAATTATTGAAGGGTCGGATTTTATTAAAGATATCCCATCAAAATACGTGTATTTGGATTTTGATGGGCATCGTGAGAAGGAGTACTATTTTTCAAAAGGAGCATTCAAGTATTTTATGCAAACGGCAGAGGTTATTCAGCTAAAGAAAATTAACAGTCCGTGGATAAATCTCATGCCTGAACTTGTTCCTATAGATCAAGGTATGAATGATCTTGTCGAGCTTCGTTTGGAACATGATTCAGAACTACAGTGCCTCATAGACACTAAACTTAATGATTCTCAAGTGCCAAATGTTTTCTCCAAGTTGGTTTTACTAAAGCTTGAGGACATGAAGAATTTGGAAGAATTATGCAGTGGTCCCATCTCTGTTGAGTCTATGAAAAATTTAGAGGAGTTATTTATCAGGTCTTGTGATAAATTGAGAAGTTTGTTTAAATGGAGTCCAAATCTCGAGAGTCTAAAGACCATAACACTATCATGGTGCTCGACGTTGGTTTCTGCTTTTGAATTGTCAACTTCTCGAAGCCTGCAGGTGTTGGAGAAACTGGAAATAGTTGGTTGTACTCAATTGGAAAGCATATTTACACATGATAGGAGAGTGACTGACGACACGACTGAAGAAATATTAGTTGATAATGATAATGATAATAGCAAGATTTGCAACTCAATGTTTCCAAATCTGAAAGTTGTCAAAATTGTGTATTGTCCCCAATTACAATTTATATTTCCACTTATTTCTGCTAGAGACCTTTTGTTATTGGAAACTATCAAAATAGAAAAATGTGGAAATCTGGAATACATATTTGACCAATACCAAGATGTCAAACTTGCTTCACTAAAAGAATTGGAGCTAAATGATGTGCCAAATTTTATCGACATATTTCCAAAATCTGAAGAGTCGTCATCTGATTCCATTTCCAAGCCACAAACACAATTGCAGGTGGAGGAGCCTATTAAATCCAATATATTCTCATGTTGTTATAGATACAAGTCAAGTACCAAACCATTGTTTTCTGAGGATCAGCCGCAAGCTAGCTTAATCTCCAAGGTAAACCTTTCTATCTTTTATGTTAACTTTTGATAATTTATCTTTAATTTTTAATAGATATCATGTCATGTGTATATTTATTTATATAAAGAAGGATCTATATATCAACTAATTTATTTTATGTAAGTACATGTAGGACTTTAGTGGGAATGTGGAGAATCTTCTAGCTTTGGAGTGGTTGATAGCAAATAATTTGAAAGTGGAAAATATGTTTTCTATCACCAAAGAAAACGGACAACAAATGAACTTAAGTTTGCAAGGTATCATATTGCATGATATGCCTATGATAACAAGTCTTTTTGTGGGCCCCAAAAGTTCATTTTCCCTCAACAACCTTACACTGATAAAGATTGTCCGATGTCGAAAATTGGAAGTTGTTTTCTCCACCTCTGTTTTAACATGCCTACCACAGCTGGTTAATCTAATAATTGAAGAATGCGAAGAATTGAAGCATATTATTGAAGATGATGATAATGCTTTGGAGAATAAAAATTCCTCAAATTTTCAATCTACAAACACATGCTTCCCAAGGCTAGAACTAGTGGTTATTGTAAAGTGCAACAAGTTGAAACGTGTGTTTCCGATCTCCATATGTAAAGAGCTTCCAGAGCTAAGGTGTATGATGATAGTAGAAGCAAATATGCTAACAGAAATATTTAAAAGTGAAGGTGTTGATCAAAACGTGGAGATTCCAAGTTTGGAATTTGTAGGATTTGACAACCTACCAAACCTCAGTCAAATCCTACAAATTCAATTTCAGGATGTAAAATATCGTTTTGTTAACAATTGTCAAAAACTTTCTCTAACAGAAACAACCAACATCAACGATGAAACTTTGGATTTGACTTTCTCTTTAGGTACCGTACATACTATACTATACCCAATATTTTTCAAAACTATTACATTTATGCTTATTTCTTGTGATATTTCTTTGTAAATATTATTACATAGTATCTGATAATGTTAATCTATAATATTTGACTATAGATGATGAAACGATGGGCATTATGATGCGTCTATCAACACCACCATTTCTAGAAGATTCTACTGGTCACGATAATGTGGAAGCAAAGAATGAACCAACTATACAATCAGACATTGCTCCTAAACAAAAGGCATAATCAATTTCCCCTATTTTACTTTTATTATATATATATATATATATATATATATATATATATATATATATATATATTTCGACTCTTTTTCAATGCAGAATTAAATTTTACTATTACAAAAGATCATTACTGTCCGGACAATACAAAAGATAACAGCACAGCTTAAGACAAAATTTTGTCTCCTAAGATGTTTGATGGACAAAAATATTGTTTTATACAGAATTGTCAAAAACTTTCTCTAACAGAATTGTCAACCAACATCAACGATTACAGTTTGGATTTGGATTTGGATTTGGAACTCTTAATAGGTACATACTATACTATATCCAATATTTTTCAAAACTATTACATTCTTTGTACATGTTACATATTTATGCTTATTTCTTGTGATACTTATTTGTAAATATTAAAGATTATCTAATAATGTTAAGCTATAATATTTGACTATAGAGGATGCAGCGAATGAGGTTTTGTTGAGTCTATTTGCACCATCATTTCTAGAAGATTCTACTGGCCATGATAATGTTGAAGAAAAGAATGAACCACCTATACAATTAGACATTGCTCCAAAACAAAAGGCATTAATTCCCCCCATTTTACTTTTATTATATATTATATATATTTTGACTCTTTTTCAATGCAGAATTAAATTATACTACAAAAGATAATTACCAGCTGGACAATTACAAAACATAACAGCACACAGGACAAATTTTTATCTTCTAAGATGTTTGATGGACAAAGAGTTGTGTTTTGGTTTAAAAATGGACAAGTCCTGTCCCAATCACATATTTAAAATTAAACACAATACAATAGAAATTATCCTATAGTCTTTTATTTTTCTGCAAATCAAACGCACCTCTAAATATCCTTTTATTTTGAAGCAGGATAACGAGATAAGTGTTGAAGAAGAAACTCCATCAACTAGTAATGTCCACACATCAACATCTACTCATTTAGAATTACTTGGTTCATCATCAGATCCATTAGTTACTTCTGATCACAAAACATCTTCACATGTGAGCATTTTTTTTGTATAAAACCAAGCTTTCAAAAATTTACTTTACCTTGCAAGTGTTTTTTTATAACTAATGGTTATGTTTTTCTTATCACAGGAGTTGTTGAATGAAGAGTCAACAAATCAACAATGTTTGATGGATCAACAACATTCACTTGGAGAAATTGATTCTAAACCCTCTCCCAACATAATGTCTCCTATTGCATCTCAGTATCCTTCAATGCTTTCTAAAGGTATTTCATAGCTTCATTTATTTATTTTTTTATTTTTCTATTTAAAACTCGGCATCCAGCCCAATGACCGACTAATCCGAGTGGACCAATCCTACCGCCCACTTGTGGGGCCCTATTTAAAGCCAGAGTTTTTGCTCTGTATGGACTAGCCCACCGAAATTGCCACCAAAGGGAATCAAACCTGAGACCTTGCGAGGAGCACACTCCAAGAACTCAAGACAACACCACTAGGGGGTTGATAGCTTCATTTCTTATTCATGTTCAAATAGACATTATTATTCTTTTTCACATATAATATTTTCTATTGATTTTGATTTGTATTTGCGTATGGAGGTCTGTTTCAACAATTTCAAGAAGAGTCTAAAATAGGTGACAAATTTGTAGTTTGGATGGAAGCTAAATTAGCATCAAGACAAAGGTTGACTTCTTCACAGGTCAATGCCAATCTATTTATTCAATATCCATAAATTATCATTCAAGAATTCCTTTGGTTGTAATGAATAGTTTCAAAATACTGATACATATATTCTTATTACAGGAGTTGATGAATGAACAATTAATGGATCAACAATATTTGATGAACCAACAACATTCATTTGGAGAAATTGATACTACGATCAAGTCTTCTCAAGGAAATAATGTAACATATACAATACCTACCACGTCATTTTTCAAATAAAGTTAACATAGAAATTTTATAAATTTGTCCCGTAAGCTTAGCTTAGTTGGTAGGGCCCTATAAAATTAATTATTGACCTTAAACAAAAGGCATTACCCCTTTTATTCTCTCGACTCTTTTCCAACATAGGAATTGAATTATGCTACCCACTTAAACATCATATACTCATTTAGAATTACTTGAATCATCATCAGATCCATTAGTTACTTCTGAGCATAAATCATCTTCACATGCGAGTTTTTTGTATAAAACCAAGCTTTAAAAAATTTACTTCACCTTACAAGTGTTTTTTATAACAAATGCTTATGTTCTTCTTATTACAGGAGTTGTTGAATGAACAGTCAACAAATCAACAATGTTTGATAGATCAACAACATTCACTTGGAGAAATTGATATTACTATCAGACCTTCTCAGGTAAATAATATATTACCACACCTAGCTATTTTATGACTCAAATATAAGAGAAAATTGTTGTGAATTTGTGATGATCACACCAATAATTTTTTGATGCGCGGAACAAAATTAATGGCAACTAAAACAAATGGGATAATAATAATCACAAGCAAAATAAATAAGCAACATGATGAAAGAGAAGAAGAAAAAACACAAGATATTTGTTTACCCAATTCGGTCAACAATGACCTACTCTGGGGGAGAGAGCAACCCTCTGTTCCACTATCACAAATTGTCTCGTTACAAATTGATGCCTAAGAGAGTTACAAGAATTAGTCTTCAAACCATGACAATGTCTTCGAATCAAACATGAAGCTATATTTTTTTTGTAGAAAGAAATGAACCAAGCACCAGATGCAGAGCATGCATTTATTGAAAATGTTCCTAATTTAGAGATACCATTGGTGGCAACATTACCAACAAATTCCAAAGTAATTAATTTGAAAGCCAATGTCAATTAATAGTCTTCGATGTCCTTACTTCTCAAAAACATGTTGAAATTAATCTTCATTTTCATTCTTTGAAATTAAATTAGTTGGAGGGTCCTATGTCTACCACCCTTTCAGAAACAAGGAATGTTCCACCTATACATTTAGTTGATTGTAAACAAAAGGTATTTCCTCTCTTTTGCTATTGTTCTTTTTTAATCTTAATTTTTTAATAAATCAATTGAATTATATTACAAACATAAACATGCTTTTAATTTTAAGCAGGGTATTGCGATAAGTGATGAAGAAGAAGGAACTATATCAACTAATGTGACGACAATAACATCGTCAACTCATTTAGAAGTAGCAAGTTCATCATCATCAGATCCATTAGTTACTTCTGTGCATAAAACATCCTCACAAGTGAGTTAGTTTATTTTATGAAATCAACAAATTTTTGTGTTTTTATTCCATAATTTACAAGAGATTTGATTTAAAGGAATCTATGTTTAAACAAATATGTGTAGGAGTATGGTGATAGTCAAATAGCCATACCTTTTTTTTCAATTTCCACTAGACTGCCTGTTATCATCGAAGATGTTGATTTTGAAGATTCACACGAAACAACTCAGACTACTAATCAAGGTGAAGATTTTTTTGATCAACAATTTACTTTCTTCTGTTACCTCATTTCCCTTTAGATTTTGAACTCTCTTCATTTCCACCTGTTGTTTAGGCTCTTTAAATGACGATTCTTTCATGAAAGTAAGCTCAAATATCGAGGAACCGATTCCTGAGGATGATGATGTTAGAGTTTCCAAATCAAGACTCTCTTATATTGAATCTCAGTTTCCTTTCACGCCAGCTGGTTTAGAGATACTTTCCGTAGCAAACTCACCAACAAATTCACAAGTAATTTTTAAGCCATGGCCCTTACCAATATATTCTTCTTATGAAACATGTTCATTAGTCTAAGGCCTTAATTAGTTAGTAATGGATATAATTAATGCTTATATTCTTATTAAAGGAGTTGATGAACCAACAACGTTCACTTGGAGAAACTGATGCTACCATCAAATCTTCTCAGGTAAATAATGTAATAGAGTACCACTTCATTGTGCATATTATAAAGCTAAATAGAAAAATCAGGAGTTATGTTGTGCATTTTCATAGGGTTCTACATCAGAAAAAACAGAAGCAGCAACAGCTATAGAAACAAAGAATGAGTCACCTACACAATTAGTTTCTCCTAAACAAAAGGCATTTTCTCTCAATTTTTTTTTTTCTTCTTTTTTACTCATTTTCAATGAAGGAATAGATTTATACTATTAACTTAAACATACTTTTAATATGATGCAGGGTACCAAAATGAGTGTTGAAGATGAAACTACATCAAATAATGTTAAGAAGACATTATTATTATCATCCCCAACTCATTCAAAATCAATCAGTTCATCATCAGATCCATTAGCTACTTCTGAGTGTAAAACATCTTCGCTGGTAAGTTTATTTCATGTTTGAAAGCCTTCAAATTAACATTCATTTTCGCTTACAAGTATTGGTTTCGTGTTTTTTATTATACTAATTCCATGCGATGGGAATTATAAGAATCGAAGTTTAAAATTAATTTTGCTATAAGAATCGGAGTCTATTGCTATTGAAATTTGGATTATTTTGTTATCTTCCAAACTAAAATATATAGTGTGGTTGATTGATCCAACAAAATATTAAGAATTCATGATAATATCGTTTGGTTATTTAAATTTGTGAAGGAATATGGCGATGGCCAAATAACCGTACCTTCTCTGTCAACTGCGATAACAGAGCATGTTACCACTCATTATAAAGGTGGAAACTCTTTGGATCAAATTTATTTTCTTAAGTAACCTCATCACTCTTTTGATTCTGAGGTTGAATTCTCTTCTTTTCCACATGTTCGTTCAGATTCTCAAAATGATGTTGTGATGAAAATAAGCTCAAATATAGAGGAAGATCTTCCTAAGGATAATGAAACAATAGTTTCCAAATCAAGACTCTCTTCTATTGCTCCTCATTTTTCTTCGATGCCTTCTAAAGGTATTTTATTGCTTCATTTTATTTTTGTTTAATTTTATTGTTCTGAAAGAAGCTTAATTATTCTTTCCTATAATTCTAGGGGACGCTTCTGAAATAGTAGAAGATTTAAATTCTTCTTTGGTTGTCACGAGGGAGCTGGAGAAACTGGTCTCCAAGAAGCTTTTGGATGATGATAACTTGTCTTTGTTGACCGATTTCCTTGTAAATCATCCTTCAGTTCTTTTAAGGGACGCTTCACTTAGTAATAAATACAAAGGTTATGCTTACAACTGCCTAGCTGAGTTATTGAAATTCCTCAAAACTCACAGTGTGTTGGAAGTATTAGGCTCATGCCAAACTGAATTTGTGGAGTTGTTACAAGCTGCACGCAACTTTGCTTTTGATAAGGATTGGTTGGATGGTGTTAAAAGGCGCACTTTGTTTCTTGACTTACAAGTCTCTCAAGATGTATTGCAAAAACTATCAGTGTCCAAGCGACAAGTTACCGAGCATGTTGAAGTGTTGCGTTTGAAGATAGAGGATCTTAATCAACAATTGAAATCCTCTGAAGCAATTTTGGAGAATATCATTCAACAAGAGGCGGATTTAAGCGCTCCTATTGGCTATTAGATTATATTTTCTTGTATTTCCCTTCCTTCGTTGATATCTTCATAAACTTTTCACTGTGGGAGCTTTATCCTTCAATATTGTTTATTCCTTGGGTTTGAAGTTTCGTCATTGAAATGAACAAAACTGCATTATTATGTTTGTGTATTTAAAACTATTATTGATTTATCAATGTTTGTTTGATTTGTTTTGAAAAAAAAATTTCATAGATTTCTAACATTTATCATAAAATTAATAACAAAGTTCATCACACACAATTTTGAAACATACAAATAGAGTTTACCCACTTAGCACGGGTATATGCAAACTAGTTAACTTCAGTAACAAGATTTAAAATAACAATAAGAAAAATCAAATGAAAAGATTTAAAATTGATCTTATATGCTGTGCATATATTTTGCAGAAAACCGCATCCATTTAATCCAAAGAATACTCTGCAGTGATATCCAAATTCAGTATAACTTCATTAAAAAAACCTTAAAGCTTCAATTTCATCCCGGAATTTAGGCATGGAAGCATCAGGGAGTGATGTAAAAATCCTAACACCTCCTATCATTGATGGATCATGATCATCAAATTTATTAGGAGACATGAAACTGCAGGAATCCACATTTCCAAGCATCTTACATGATACCGGTAATAAATTCACTATTTGGTACCCTCCAAAATCTACATTGTTCACGAACACCAAATGCTTCCACTCTGTAAGAATCGTTACCGCACCAGTAGCTTCCAATTCTATACTCAGATCATCTTCTTGATTAATAGTCTCATAAGTGTTAATTGAATTCGTGACATAATCGGTGGTGGAAGAAACATTTATAGTATTTTTGATCAACTTAACAATTTCATAGAGTGGTATTTCGTCGAGTTCACTCACTTTTAGCACAAGTTTTCCATCCATAGTGGAATTTCCATAATACCCTTCAGGCAAGGGATTATAACCCTTGCGTCTAATACCAACTAACATATTCAACATTGTTTTTCCATTGTTACTAAGTTTTAAGGCTCTTGCCCTTGACCTCCACACATAACCAGCAAGTGACTCAAAAGTTGTGAACTTTATGTTTTCATTTTCCTTCATCAAACTCAACTTAAGCCTTGTTATCATTTCACCCTCCACTTTAAAACAATATAGCTTAATATCTGTATCGATTCGATTCAGAAAAGGTGAAAATGCAATAGATTCTAGGTTGATCATAGTGTGTTCAAGAGAGTATTGTTTAGTTATTGATCCAACTAATTTCTCTCTTTCCCACACTGGTATCACTGAGGGTTCAGTTCTTCCCCTTGCAAATTCAACAATTGCATTGAAGAATTGAGATACACCAAATCCATCACAAACGGCATGTGACACTCCCATTCCAATTGTGAAACCTCCACAAAGAAATTTTGTCACCATGAAAACTGAAGGGTATCTTTTATCTTGAGGAGAAGGAAAATTAAGCACCAATTGTTTAACGATTTCGGTGTCAATACCGTCCAAGTAATGAAGAGAAGCAAGAGTGCAGTTAGCAATAGCTTCCAAGACTGGAACACCAAATTTTACATTGCTGGTATTAATCTCTATTCTAAGTTTTCCATCTTCATCATGTTTCAATAGTCTACCTGCAAAATAGAGTGTGGTTTAAGGAAAGAACTATATATAGGTGCCGGGAAGAAAAAAGAAATTTAGTCATAGAAGTATTTTGCTATGGACCGCCTAAAAAAGGTCTCAAAGTGGACTTTTATAAGAATAAAGGTTAATAGATTTTTTACCAGTGTAATATGGGCCTGTTATGAGTTACTTTCTCTAAAAATTTTATTATCTTTAATTGATATTTTGCATTTTCCATTATTAACCTTTTCTAGTTAGACTTTATGTTTTTTTTAGTACATCAGAAATTTAAATTGCTCCCGTCAAGGATTGAATCCTAGATCTCCCCTACTCAACCTATATATTCCTAGCTCTTATCACTTGAGCTATTCTACGAGGACTAGTTGACTTTTTGTTGATGTGTCAAATGATTTATTTTTTAAATGAGCAGAAAGTTTATTGATGCGATAAATGATGAAATCTTCAAATTATAAAAGTAATTAAACAGTTTTTATTCAGAGGTAAACAAAAACTCGCCAACATTATAGAAGTTAAAGCTTATTAACCCTAAAACAATTATAAAATAGTAAATTTTATAGGATCATGCTAAATAGTGTCATCGGGGCACTTGTTAAGAATACTAAAAACAGAAATAAAAGATAAAAGTAATGTACAAGTTCTAAGACAGAGGTATTGAATGTACAAGTTCCAATAATTTTTTTTTTAAGGAACTTAACTAGTGCCCCGGAAACACTGTTTAAAATTTTCCAAATTTTATAATATAAAGTTGGAAGATGTAATTCTACTTATATTAGTCTTGCTATGCATAGTCGCTTTAAAGTCTGAATAAAATGAGAAGATTAGGTTATGTACTCATAGTCAACATAAAACTTATTCAAACTTGTGCATAAATAAAATAAAATAAACTATTAGTCAAAAAAAAAAATTATTCAAACTTTCGGATATAAATCAATACGTAAAATGAAAATATATAATAGTGTACTCCTTCCGTCTCTATTTATAAGTTTCGTTTAATAAAAATGTGTCCCTTTATATAAGACTTATTTGCAAATTCTCAATAATATTAATTATTTTCTTCTAAAATTATCATTATTTACTTTATAAATTATTTTTTGAATAGCATTAAATTAATTTTTAGAATACTACTCTACTATTCCATTTACACTCTTTCCCCTCGTTATTAAGGGTAAACTTAGAAAATCAATATAATTTATTAACCAATTTAATACTATATATTAATTAAAATCAACTTTATTAATATGCATGTTTTGACAAACTAGTCCTATAAATAAGGACGGATCGGAGTATTAAAATTTAGGTGATTATTTGTCTACTCCTTTAAGATTTGGGGTATTTACTCCAATCACTCAAAAATGTTTTAAGTGATATAAATATTTATAAAATATATATTGTTAGATTCAAAGCTTATATCATATATATTATTTTTGTAAAATTTCAGACAAATTCAAAATTATTTGATATGTTATTGAGACACATAAAGATTAACGGTGTTTAAAATATCACACAAACCGTTAATTTTGATATGTCCCAATAACATATCAAATTATTTTAGATTTTTCTAAAATTTTATACAAATGGTCTATATGATATATACTTTTAATCTAACGATATATTTTATAAAAATTTATATCGGTTAATTTTTTTTTGAACGGTTAGGAGTAAATACTCTCATATCTTAAGAGGATAGACAAAAAAAAACCTAAAATTTACTAAATTAATAAATATCCACTGTTTGACTTTTTAACATCCATATTAGTCGTTTATCAAAACAAAAAAAACATCCATGTTAGTCATTAGCTAGTCATTAGTTAGATACATCCAGTTATATATATATATATATAGTAATATTGAAAAAACAAGTCTAGCTTAAATTGAATAGAGTGACACTTCTTATTTTAGAAAGGAAGATTTTAAAGAATGAACTGTTGGAGACAACATAATTAAAAACTTAATTTAGCAAAAGAACATATATTATTATTGAGCCACCCACACCATTTATATATTTACATGAATTTATTGTTGTAATTTTGAATATTATTATTATATTTCAAAAGTTACATAATATTTTACTTATTTTCTTTGACAATAATTAATTGGTCTAAATCTCATTTATCCTTTTTAACTATTTAACCGTTTTTGTTTTCTCAATAAAGACATATTTTATTAGCTATTATTTTTTTTTTTTGGTACAAATTTTATTAGCTATTATATGAGAGGTTTCTATATAATAATTCAAAGTAAATGGTCATATTTGATGATACCGTGTGTGAATTATTAATATATATCGTAACAACCATATATGGTGAAAGATATACGATGTGTAGCTTTAGTGCCGGCTCTAATATTTTGGAGGTTTCAAGCCAATAATAAAAATAGACCTTTAATAAAAAAAGTTGTACCAAAAAAATAAATTACTTTTTTTTAAAAGAACATCATATATTAAAATTATAAATAGTATAAATAAATTCAAAATTGCATAAATAAAATGTCATTTTCTAATCAACATTTTAGCTACTTAAACAAAGCCTTCCTCTTAATATTTTTTTGAAGCAAATATAATTCTTCAATCAACTCTTCACATTGTATATTTTCTAAAACAATTTTTTTTTAAGTATTTTTATTTTGTTTGGACAAAATATAGGTTGAATCTAATAATACTATAAATATTTAATAATTTTTTTTAAGACCCCATTATTTTGGAGGCCCAAGCAGCAGCACTATTTGCTTGGGGTGAGGGACGACTCTGGTAGCTTACGAAAAGGCAGCAGTAGAGTAGAAAATTGTATTAAGAATACACACATGTTTTAATATATATAGCTCTCATTCATCACAAAAATTCTGGGTTTCATCTTCCTAGTAAAATTATTATTCTTGTTAGTTCTAATCCTCGGTGTTATCGAGAAAAGTCTGTTAAAGCCTGACAAATTAATGTAATACGCGAAAAATCTTTGAGGACAGTGCAATCAGTACGTCTCAGACTATTTCACTATTTGTGTGTCTTAGGATCATCCATCGATTGTAGTTTGGAGATTTGTTTACTTCACAGTTGTCAACATCAAATTACTAATCAAATATCATGAAAGATAAGTTTCTTTAATCTTCATTCTATTTTATTCTTCTTAGTATTTGTTTGATACTTATACTTATACTCTATGAAGCCCAGATACATGATACGATACAGACACGATACGATACGGATACGGTGATACGAGAAAATTTTAAAATTTAAGATACGATACGGCTAGGATACATCAATAAAAAATTAAATATAAAAATATATAAAACATAACTAAAATAGATAATAAAGAGACATTCACATTATTAAAATTATCAAAACAAATAAATTATATATCTTAAATACTAATAAAAAAGCGAGTCATGCGCATCTCCACTAATAACCTATAATTTTGTCGCTCCTTTTATATAAATTTTTTATCTTTCTTTGATAAAAGTTGAAAATTTGTATGCACATTAACCAAATCATTAGCTCTTTTGGATCCATTTTATTTCTTTTCAAAGAATGGATAAAATATAAACACTAAATACTTCTCTGATACGCATCGGGAAGTATCTGACAAGTATCACAAAAGTGTCGGGTTTTTTTTTTATTTAATTTAATAATTGGATACTTTTCCGATACGTATAAGGAAGTATCGAAAAGTATCTGACGCGTATCGGTATCGGATACGGTATCTGACACGATACTTGATCAATTTTGGAGTATCAGGACTAAATAGTACTTAATACTTGATGAAGAAAAAAGAGTTTACCTGCGAGAGGATAATAATAAAATAATGCCTTTGAGAGTGCTTCTTTGAAATTGTGACAAGGGTTGAAATTGGAATTTGAATCATTAATTGGTGATGGTCGATATACATGAACAGTTTGGCAAATGTTATTATTGGAAATTTTATTGTCAAGTGTAGAAAGAGAAAGAATACAAGAAGGAGTGGACTTTGAAGGTTTTACAAGCACAACATCTTTCATTTTGAGGTCTAGGACAGCTTTCTGATAAGCCATGGAAAAGGATGAGAAATGTGAGTCTAGAAGAGATTCTTATATATAAACTTGCATATACATGTAGTTTTACTTTGTGCATGTGACAAATAATTGTCAACATATATATAGAAAAAAGACAAACCATGTATTAGCATAAAATATATACTACTTGAAGTTTCATCCTTCCATATTATAACATCAAAAGCCAGCTGGCACCCTAAACAAATTAAGTCTTTGCTTTTTTTTTTTCTTCTTGTTCATCTAGTAGAGAATAAGAATGATTAATTATTAATTAATTAGGGATAATTTTAATTCATAATTATCTTTCTTGATTGTATTTTATTCTGTTTTGTATATGTGAAAGTACGCAAATAAAATATATAGGAGAAAGTTTGCTAATTTTCTTCAAAAAGTTAGTACCACTCTATATAGAGGATTGCCAATTTTAACTGTGGGTCAAAGTTAGTAATGTATGCATACTTTTATATAAAGTATTAAACAAAGACTTGTCTAAAATATAAGACTCGCCCAATTTTAAAATATTTGTGTTTTAAAGTTATTAGAAATCGAGCTATCATGAATAAAATAAGATAAATTAAAGACTGAGATTTGGGAAAATGAATTTATTATTATAAAATGCCATTGATCTTAATTATTAATCTTTCTCTTTTTTCTTTATGCAATACCTCTCTTATTTGTTGGGTCTTAATTGAGTTTATTGTTTGAGTTTGATGAATTTTGTATTAAATATGTGTATTATTCTTTTGTTATTGAGATCTATATTACCTTGCTCCTTTTTAATTTATAGTCATATATTCTTGATCAATTCTCATATTTTTTATCCTTATTTTTTATTGTTTTTCACATTTTCAACTCATATTAACCTTTCATTATTTTTTCTTTGCTACAGTGTTATATTGTATCAAAATGGTGGATGGTGGATGCTTGAAGGTGGTGAGTTTTACTACAGGATCATATGACATGAAAGATCATAATCTTTTTATCAAGTTATTTCTATTTATTTGATTTTTTTGTCACGCTCATTTAATATGTGTGATCAAGAAATTATAGGTAATTCATCTTCATAATCTATAATGGTAAGAATATGCATGAAGAGTTGTATTCCTACTCCTAACTAATTAATAGTAGTATTTTGAGTTTTTTTTTTGGTAATTAAACTAATATATATTTTGATTTTACTCAACTGACAATGTAAATTGATATTGTGAATGTGAATGGAAACACTATCAAAATTTGACATGTGAATTCATATCGTGAATGGAAACACTATCGGTATACTCAAAAAAAAAAAGGCTTAAAGTTAAACTATAAATTGCAAAAATAAATTCATAGTATACTAGAGTATAATATGCAAACTGACGATGCTTAAAGTTTTTTTTTAGGAAATAAAATGTTTAAAGTTAAACTATAAAAAAAAAGTTGAATGGAAACACTATCAGTGTGAATGGAAACACTATCAATATACTAAAAAAAAAAATTCATACTATATATACTAGAGTATAATATGCAAACTGACGATGCTTAAAGTTTTTTTTAGGAAAAAAAATGATTAAAGTTAAACTATGAAAAAAAAAAAAGTTTATTTTTTCAATGCCAATTCTTAGGTTTAAATTTTGTTATCATAGTATACTAATATACTCTATTTTGACGTTGATTGAAATTTTTAGTAAAAAATAATGACATTTCAAATTTAATGTTTAATTATAATTTCTCACAAATAAATTGACAACTTTTTTTGTGAAAAAAATGTGTGAGGTGCATAGACAATATAAATTTATTTTTATTGCTTTAATAAACAAATTAAGGTCCTGTAAACTTAGCTCAGTTGAAAAAACATTATATTATATATGTAGATCCTGCTGCCCAAGGCACATGTAAAAAAATTTGCGCATTTTCAATAAACCTTATGCAGGACTGGAAATCAAGTTACAAAAAACGATAATGTGTAAGACACCTCAAGCATTAAATTAAACGGAATATGAGCCTTAATTAGTTATTTAATTTTTTACTAAATGAGCTTTAATCACTTAAAGTTTACACTAAATGGAAAAATTCTACTTTTTTAATTGATATATTTTTACTTTAGTAATCGTATATTAAACAAATTTTTTATATATAAATAGCAATAAATATATTATTTATTTATTTAATATCAAGTTCAACGTACAACCGTTCAATTGATCAATCAAATTGAACCGTAATCTGGAGGGCATTCCGTTTCATCTACCAATCCAAAATATTACTTTCAAGTGTCTTTTACATACACATTAACATTAAATAAAGAAAAAATATTTTTCAAAAGATAAAGTAAAATATAACTGGAGTAAAATTAAAATAAGAGTAATTTTTTTATTTAATAATAATAGCTGAACTATTTAAATAGAAGCTAATAAACAACTAGCAAGTTGCACTGCTACTATTTTTTGGGCATTTATTGATCACTCTGCACATACACATAGTGCAAGTTTCACCTCCACGAAAAAGGAGAAAAAATGGTAATTATTTCGCGCAAAATTAAAATTCAGATTTACAAATTTTAAATGATAATTATTTCGCGCAAAATAAATAGAGCATTGTATTGAAAACCATTTATCTATGTTTTTTTTTTTTGGCAAAGATCATTTATCTATGATTTATATGTTGAAAATATTGCGTTAACTTTACTGTTTTCACTTCTCTAATTTTATACATGTTATTATACAATCAATTGAATATCAATCGATCATTTTATTTTTTCGAGATCAATATTTTTACCGCCAAACACAATGACTATTACTCTCGCTGGATTGGAGACAACTCAAAGAGTGGGACAACAAGCTCACCTTCTGAGTTTATTAATCGATTACTTTTTTTGTTTTTACCACCAATTTAATCTGGTTTGGGAGTCAGTTCTGGCATCAAGTGGTTCCAGCCTCCTCCCGATCGCAGTTGCGAGGGATCGAACCGTGATCCTCCCTACCAAGTTCAACGCCAATCACAACTAAATCAACTAACGATTGGTTTATCAAAAAAATAAAAAACAAACAAATTTATCTATGATTTATATGTTGAAAATATTGCGTTAACTTCACTGTTTTCACTTCTCTAATTTTATACATGTTATAATACAGTCAATTGAATATTAATCGATCATTTTATTTTTTCAAGATCAATGTTTTTACCGCCGAACACAATGACTACTACTCTCGCTGGATTGGAGACAACTCAAAGAGTGGGACAACAAGCTCACTTTCTGAGTTTATTAATCAATTACTTTTTTTGTTTTTACCACCAATTTAATCTGGTTCGGGAGTCAGTTCTGGCATCAAGTGGTTCCAGCCTCCTCCCGATCGCAGTTGCGAGGGATCGAACCGTGATCCTCCCTACCAAGTTCAGCGCCAATCACAACTGAATCAACTAACGATTGGTTTATCAAAAAAATAAAAAACAAACAAATTTATCTATGATTTATATGTTGAAAATATTGCGTTAACTTCACTGTTTTCACTTCTCTAATTTTATACATGTTATAATACAGTCAATTGAATATTAATCGATCATTTTATTTTTTCGAGATCAATGTTTTTACCGCCGAACACAATGACTATTACTCTCGCTGGATTGGAGACAACTCAAAGAGTGGGACAACAAGCTCACCTTCTGAGTTTATTAATCGATTACTTTTTTTGTTTTTACCACCAATTTAATCTGGTTCGGGAGTCAGTTCTGGCATCAAGTGGTTCCAGCCTCCTCCCGATCGCAGTTGCGAGGGATCGAACCGTGATCCGCCCTACCAAATTCAGCGCCAATCACAACTGAATCAACTAACGATTGGTTTATCAAAAAAATAAAAAACAAACAAATTTACATAATAATACTTCTTTTTAGAGTTATTCATAAATAAATCTTAATTTCGTATATTAGTCTGATAAATTAGTATGATAAAAGTATATAGAATTATTTTTTTAATGTTTAGAGTCCTACTTTTTTTAAAAGAAAATTGAGAAGGAGAAAATTTCATTAATTATTAGCACTAATGAACATTTTACAACTGTCCTTGACGGGATTTGAGTTTGGGACCTTAAAGTTATAAGACTAAACTCTTACTACTGAGCTAACACTTCAAGTGTATGTTTAGGGTCCTATAGAAAGTGATATTTGTGATGTAGGGTACTAAAAATTTATGCATTTCAACTATTGAGCCGGAATACATATGCCACTGAATCTACATTGTTGATGAATTTTGTCACTGGTTGAATCAACAATTGATTTATCAATCTGAACCAAACAAACACCGCACAAGAAGGGAATAAAAGAACACTGCACAAGACGGGAAAACAAGAACATTGCACAAGATAGAAAAACAGGCTAAGCGCATAAGACGGGAAATCAAGAACACCGCACACGACGGGAAAATAAAATAACGTCGTACTAAGACGACGAAATCACAAACAGAAAACCAAAAGAAAGTATAATAGATGTGTTAACAACAAACCTGCATAATCGGAGCGATATTGCCGGACATAAATAAAGATGATGACTACATGAGCTGCTGATTTGAAAAATACCACCGCAGGCCATAAAGAGAACTTGCATTCCACCATGTAATTGATATTAAAAGAAATAGGATATTGTGAGATTATCGATCAATTTTAATCTTCTATGTGATCGATCTAGCGCAGCTCAGCAACATCGATGGTAGCGGCTTAACGGAAAGCAATTTGTTTGAATCACGATCATATTCCGGCCAAATTTCTGATGTTTGGTCGTTGGATTTTGTTTAACGACATACACGATGTGTTTGAAGGAAGAAGAATAGTTTTTTTTTTGTTGGTAGAAATAAAGGTTTTTTTTTGTATTTATTATTTTAGAACAACATAATTTTTTTGATTCTCATATATTGATTTTTTTCATATGTCAAGCATCTAGGTGAACAATTTTAGAATTCTATGAACAAGTAAAATGTATACAATATCATATTTAAAAATTCACGAATAAAATATAATTATAATTATCAAATTTTATATATGTAAATGTACAAACGCATTTTAACCCGTGTTTGGCACGGGTCTCAAACTAGTTATTATAAAATGCCATAGATCTGTAATTGATTTTTCAAATGAAGCCTGGACTGCACAGCATGTGAAACATGTAATAGTAGGATTATTAATTAATTAATTAAATTAAAAGGTTTGACCTTAAACTTGTCTTCGGCGTGCAAAGTCATAGAAATGTTATCTACTCTATTTTTTTTTTTTGAAATAGCAAATATTTTGTTTTTGAAACGGTTAAAAAAGAATTATTATTAAGATACTCCTAGAGTAGCACAAGCTGTGCCATTTTAGGAGGAAGTCTGAAGTACAAGTTCATAGGCAAAACAGTCACCCACCAAAAGAGAGGCAGCAGAAATACAGAAAATTACCTTTTCCATCCTAAACATATCAATGGGGTTGAATACCAAAAACAAAAATTATACACAAAACTCTTAGACCGAGTCTTTAACCACCACCACACTTGAATTTTAATATTCTCCACCACTTGCTCCGGGACAAAAGGTTTATTCTGAAATAAGCTGTCATTACGTGCTTTCCACACCAACCAAATGGTCGCAAGCCAGAACACCTTTTTTATCATTAAGCAAATATATTATTAAGCAACTCTATAACGAGGAGTACAAGAGGAGCCCAAAAAAAAAAATACAACAAAAACGTATTTTTTATTTTTAAAACGTATTTTTATCATTTTTTTAATTTTTTTTTTATACATTTGCGAGGATATTTCCTCGCAAATGTATTCAGCGAAAATTTTGGCGCAAAATTCAATTTTCAATTTTCCCGCAATAAATTCAAACGAAAATTTGAATTTCATCTTTTCCCGCAATAAATTTTTAACGAAAATTCGAATTTCATTTTTTCCCGCAAATTTTTTTTGCAATTAATATTGATTAAATTTTAATTATTATTTTTAAAATTAATATTGATTATATTTTAATTTTATTTTAATTATTATTTTTAAAAATTATAATTATTTTAATTATAATTAAATTTGTGACTGATTTGTTGTGCTTTTTAAAAAAAATTAATTTAATACGTTTGCGAGGAAATTTCCTCGCAAATGTATGTGCAGACATGTCACATTAATGTCCCCCACGTGAATGCGCGTGAATGTCAGCTTTTACATTAGCGAGGAAATTTCCTCGCAAATGTCCTGCAAAATGATCTGAAACCGTTTGCGAGGAAATTTCCTCTCAAATGTCATCACAACAGACTTTGATTTAGGCACGACTGCTTTCCTCCCAAATGTCCTCGCAAATGTACATTAGCGACGAAAATTGATCCATTTGCGAGGAAAAATTTCCTCACAAATGTAGCCTTTTCTTGTAGTGAGCAAAACAAAGGAGACAAAAAAGCCCAACCTCAACCTCGAATAAGGTACTCCCCGAGGTTTGCATGCCACTCATAATACAAGTAAGGCGGGATCTTCAAACGAACTAAAATCCACTTTCAAGTAGTCACCTTGATCGACTCCACCACTTCCTTTGGAATAAAAGGGGCATCCGAGAAAATCGTTGCAGATAAGATTACTCATCCAATTTTAGTATATGGGTTTCACATGAGGAAGTCAAAATTCTTACATATGGAACTTACGTGAAATAAAATAAAATAAGACTAAGATTAGGTATGAAACAACTTTAAATTCCTCGGCCAACTGTCCTATTCTATGAGGTGTTTTCAATTCGGAGAAAGATTAATTACTGAGTTTGGCGGGTCTCAACCAAAAAAATATTATTATAAACGCTAGATAGATCGATCTGTAATTGATTTTTTAAATGAATGGCCAGCTGTTATAAAATAAAAAAAAAATGAATAGATAGCATGTGCCGCAAGTTTGTGATAGTGGGACTAATTAAAAGCTTTGACTTTAAACGGTTGTTTTTTCTAAACCCAACGGCTTAGAAATGTTATATTCTGTATTGTTTTCATGCTTAAATCTGCTGAACTGAACGTGATTAACCAAAACCAGAGGTAATCATATACTGTATTTAGTTGCATTGCTTTGATTTGTTTACTAAAATAGATGATTCTGATATATTCAAGGTGTTCTGTTGTGGTACTGGACGCAGCTGAATCTGAATGGAGCTGAAAGTGGAAGATTCTTCTTTGTGTATGGACTAAACCAAAAGGTAATCAAGCAAATTAAAGCAATCAAAATATATTTACTTCAATGTTAGGAACTTTGATAAATATATATATCAATGTTACGTGAATATATTTATCAATTTTAGCCGGTAACCAACCAATTAATTAGTCATTTTTTATTTTTATTTACTTCATCAAAATATATTTATCAATGTTAGGAACAAACTCTTTAACACACTTTCTAACACACCTTTTTTTATTTGTTGAAATTCATATGGATTTTCTAAAATAATTTTTTGTGGGATGCATGTGAATTTGTATCAATAAAAAAGAGTGTATTTGAATGTATGTATTAAAAGGTACTGTATTTTGTTAGCACTCCTCTTATCAGAATTATATTATTAGGATGACATTTTTTTAAGAGATCTGAACTATTTATGATAATTGTTTGTTCGAGTTTGGTGGATCTGGTGATCATAAGTTTGTTCAAGTTTGATTTGATTGTCATAAATTGGGAATTGTTGGGGGGTTATGTAGTATGGTGATTGTCATAAGTGGACATACCGGGTTCGAACCCGAGTCCCTGCAATGTGCAATGTCCTTTACCAATTGAGCTAAGCTCATGAGGACAGTGTTACTCCCTCTCTAATACAGGTTTTGTTGTAGTTAATAAATGTTTGTAGTGAATCTTTATTTATTTTTGTCCTAATTAATACTTATCATACTATATTTGTCGCTCATAGTCTAATTGAACTTATATGAGTCATAGAACTTAGACTCAAAATCGAATAATGCCTAACTGAAGCTGTAAACATATGTTTATGCCTAATTTTGTTTTATTGAATTGATTTAGATGACGAGTATCCTAACTGATTGGGGTAAGAAAATTTTGGAAAAATTGATAAGTAGGGCAATAGCAGAATCACGTTTTGTATTTTGCTTCACATGCATTGTTAAAGAATTCGAAGAAGAAAAGGCTAAGTTGGAACCAGAAATTGGAACTTTGGCGCAACGTACCAAAGTGGCAATAGGAAACAATAAAGACATTCAAGCTAATGTTGATGCTTGGAAAGAGGAAGTTGATAAGCTCAATGGAGAGGAAACCAAAACAAATCAAACATGTTTTTTTGGATTTTGTCCTCATTGTATATGGCGATATAGAAGGGGGAAGGAGTTGTCGAATAAAACGCTGAATATTAAACAACTACTTCTAAACTCAAAATTTGAAAATATTGAACTCCCTCGCCGTGTTCCAGATGTTAAACGCTATTCATCTCAAGATTACATTTCTTTTAAAAGCAGAGAGTCTGATTACAAAAAATTGTTGGATGCACTAAAAGATGACGACAATTATTTAATCGGATTGCAAGGGATGGGTGGCACCGGAAAAACTACATTGGCAAAAGAAGTTGGTAAAGAACTAAAACAATCTGAACAATTCGATCATGTCATTGTTACCACAATATCATTTACTCCTAATATTAAAAAGATTCAAGATGATATTGCTGGACCTTTAGGATTGGATTTGAAGGATTGTAATGAATCCGACAGACCCGGAACACTATGGGACAGATTAACAAAAGGTGAAAAAATTCTTCTGATATTGGATGATGTGTGGGATGAAGGTCCAGTTCTTGATTTTGATGAAATAGGGATTCCAAAACGGGACAAACACAAAGGTTGTACAGTTCTTATAACCACCCGTAGTAAAAAAATATTCAACCAAATGAATTTTAATAAGACTATTGAACTGAAGCTTTTATCCGAAGAAGACGCATGGATCATGTTCAAAAGGTATGCCGATATAAGCAATAGTTCCTCAAAACATGTGATTGATAAGGGACGTAAAATTGTAAAGGAATGCAAACAATTACCAGTTGCAATTGCAGTTATCGCACGGAGTTTAAAAGGTCAACAAGATCGAGTGCATCAGTGGGATGTGACATTAAAATCCTTGAAGAAAAATGTATCCATGCATGGTGTTGGTGATGATGTGGTTGCAGTTTATAAATGTTTGCAGTATAGTTATGATCACATGAAGGATGAAAAAGCCAAGAGATTATTCCTTTTATGTTCAGTATTCCCAGAAGATGAAGTCATTTCTGATGAAGTTCTAACCAGAGTTGGCATAGGAGCGGGTCTTTTTGGAGAAGATTACGGCATCTACAATGATGCTCGAGACCAAGTAGCTGTAGCTAAAAGCACACTCATAGATTCTTGCTTGTTGTTGGAGGTCGATAAAAAACATGTAAAAATGCATGATTTGGTTCGCGATGTGGCTCAATGGATAGCAAACAAAAAGATTCTAGCAGTAAATTTGTCCAACGAAAATGAAAAGTTGTTGGTTGAAAGGGAAGCAGATATTAGATATTTATTCTGTAAAGGGAAGGACAAGGATTTGTTTTCTTGTAAGTTTGATGGTTCCAAACTTGAGACTCTAATTGTGGATGTGGATGTGGATGAGGATGGAGATGAAGATGGCACATGTATGCCAATCCCAAATTCTTTCTTTCAAAATATTGTCAAGCTTCGAGTTTTTCAATTTACTGGTAATTTTATACCGCCTCTATCATTACCACACTCAATTCAACGATTGACAAATATTCGTTCTATGTTGCTTTATTGGGTCGATTTAGGAGATATCTCTATTTTCGGAAACCTTCAAAGTCTTGAGACTCTTGATTTAGTTCGATGCATAATTGATGAATTACCAAGTGAAATTACAAAACTGAAGAAATTTAACTTGTTGAAGATGGAACATTGTGGAATTAGAATGAATAATCCATTTAAAGTTATTGAAAAATGCTCATCACTTGAGGAGTTGTATTTCATGTGCAGTTTTAATGAATTCTGTCAAGAAATAACCTTACCTGATCAGTTGCAAAGGTATCATATTCTTGAAGGGTGGAATTTTATTAAGGATTTCCCATCAAAATATGTGGATTTTGATGGGCGTGGTGAGCAGTACTGTTTTTCAAAAGGAGCACTCAAGCATTTTATGCAATCGGCAGAGGTTATTCGGCTAATGAAAATTAGCAGTCAATGGAGAAATCTCATGCCTGAACTTGTTCCTATAGATCAAGATATGAATGATCTTGTTGAGCTTATTTTGGAAGATGACTCAGAACTGGAGCGCCTCATAGACACTACTAAACTTAATGCTTCTCTAGTGCCAAATGTTTTCTCCAAGTTGATTATACTAAAGCTCGAGGACATGAAGAATTTGGAAGAATTATGCAATGGTCCCATCTCTGTTGAGTCTATGAAAAATTTAGAGGAGCTAACTATCAAGTCTTGCAAAAAATTGAGAAGTTTGTTTAAATTCAGCCTTAATTTTGACAGTCTAAAGACCATAACACTATCATGGTGCTCGACGTTGGTTTCTGTTTTTGAATTGTCAACTTCTCGAACCCTGCCGGTGTTGGAGAAACTTGTAATAGTTGGTTGTACAGAATTGGAAACCATATTTACACATCATAGGAGAGTGAATGAAGATACGACTGAAGAAATATTAGTCGATACTGATAATGATAATAGCAAGAGTTGCAACTCAATATTTCCAAAGTTGAAAGTTGTCATTATTAAAAGTTGTCCCAAATTACAATTTATACTTCCACTTTTTTCTGCTGAAGCACTTTTGTTATTGGAAACTATCAAAATAGAAAAATGTGAAAAGCTGGAATACATATTTGACCAACACCAAGATGTCAAACTTGCTTCACTAAAAGAATTGGAGCTAAATGATGTGCCAATTTTCATCGACATATTTCCAAAATCTTATCATATCATTGAAGAGTTATCTGATTCCATTTCCAAGCCTCAAACACAATTGCAGGTGGAGCCTATCAAATCCAATATATGCTCTTGTTGTTATAGATACAAGTCAAGTACTAAACCATTGGTTTCTGAGGATCATCCGCAAGCCAGCTTAATCTCCAAGGTAACCCTATCTATATTTTATGTTAACTTTTGATAATTTCTCTTTTTAATACTGACTCAATCCCTAAATATAAGACCTCATAACTAAATTACGGGATAGTAGATGTTGTTTTTACAAATTTATCCCTTAAAAGAGAGAATTTATCATAGTATTTATTGTAAGGTGTAGAAAAAGAGGTAAAATAAGTAGAAATATGTATGTAAATAAATAATAAATGTAGTTGAAAATTGAAATTGGGTCTTATAAAATGGAACAGAGAATTTTCTCATGAGGGTCTTATAATTAGGGACAGAGATAGTAGATATCATGTGTATATTTGTATAAGGGAATGCTAACATGTGTCATACCTTAAGGGCACGTGATAATATATTTGATAAAGAAATCGTCGCCTCAAAAGGTGTTCATTAAACTTTTACAAAGTCAAAATATTACTAAGAGAAAAGTTGTATGTTTGCTCACTTGAGTTACATCATGGCAGGAATCAAGTTCATATTGGGTTAACATATGGGAAAGTGCTCAATGTCTTTCAAGGCTGTCACATATGGTGTGCAATATGAAAGTGATCAAATTGACGATGCTTTTGAAGATCAAGTCAGTGTTCATCTTGTCCATTGCTCCAAAAATGTTGTTGGAGAGCTTGACAATTACAAATTGTGATGAATTGAAGCACATAATAGTCGACATTGGAGAAGGCAGTGGCGGGAACAATATTGTCTTTCCAAACTTGAAAGAGCTCAACATTGAAAAATGTAAGAAATTGGAATACATATTTGGGCACATTAATAATGCTAGTGATGATCATGATCAAAACAGCAATGAGATTCAACTTCATCTTCAAGCATTGGAGAGTCTCAAGCTTTTAAGTCTCCCAAGTTTAATCGGCATGTCTCCCAAACAATATCACATAACATTTTCACCTTTGAAACAACTTGAACTCAGTGATTGCTCTCAGGTTGATGTTAATTCTATTGGTGATTTCACTGTTCTTAGTTCGATTTCAAGATATCAGGACAGCACAACCATCAAGGTAACCCCTCTTGCCATTTTTTTTTATGTAAAATGAAATTTTTGTCCTCCTAAATTTTACAATCTGGCAATTTTAGTCTTTTAAGTTTGAAAATATCACTTTTGAATAAATTGTCCACAAAGTATCGGTAGACAACCAAATCCTAAATAACTCAGTGCTTATCACAAATCTTTTTTCTCAATCACATTTAATTTTTGACATATGATACAATTTCTTTACTCTTATTTTATGCATGTATTTATTTCCCATTCTTTTGTTGCAGCAATTGAGTGGGAACATGGAACATTTTCTAGCCTTGGAAAAGCTCAAGGCATATAAATCCAAAACAGAAAGCATATTTTGTCTCAATGATGAAGTAAGCGAGCGGCAGATAAACTTGGGATTGCAAGACATTGCTTTGCATAATCTACCATTGATGATAAATCTTTTTGTAGGTCCCAAAAATTCATTTACCCTCAAAAACCTTACAAGGATATACATCTTTAGATGCGAAAAAATAGAACTAGTTTTCTCCACCTCTATTTTAAAATGCCTATCACAGTTGTCTCATCTAAGAATAAAAGAATGCAAACAGTTGAAACATATCTTTGAAGATGACTTCGAGAATCAAAGAATGTCAAATTCGATTTCTTCAAAGACATGCCTCCCAATGCTGAAAGCATTTGCAGTAGTGAAGTGCAACAAGTTGAAAAGTGTTTTTCCGATCTCCATGAGCTACGAGCTTCCTAAGCTAGAGGCTATGTTGATAAGTGAAGCAGATGAGTTGGAAGAAATATTCAAAAGTGTAGGTGATAATCAGAAAGTTGAGATTCCAAATCTAAAAGTTGCAGCATTTGTCAACCTACCAAGCTTGTGTCACGTCCAGGGAATTCAATTTCAGGCTGTAGGAAATCGTTTTGTAGAGAATTGTAAAAATCTCTCTTTGACTTCGTCATCATCTGATAGAGATCCTGGCATGGTCGTTTTTCAAATAAAAGGCATAGGTACACACTATACCCAATACTTTTCATAGTTATTACATGTTCCTTACATAATATGCAGTCACATTTACGAAATAAAAATCAACAAATTTGTGCTTATTACTTGTGATTGTTGATCTCAAACTCTAAATTGTGGAAGGAAAGAATCTTAGGAAGAAGAATGATAAAAAATATGAATTATGATAGAAGACTTACTGTCTGTATTTATTAATACAATCACACCATTTGTGGGTGAATTTTCAAGACATATGACCGGTAACTTGCTGAGCAAGTAAACCACCAAGCTAATTAGCAGCTTTATAAAAGTGGTAAAATTTCATCATTATGCTTATGAATTAGTACTATCTAATAATGTTAATTTATATATGATATGTTGCTATAGATGATTATACGTATAGGGATATGGCGCGTCTATTTCGACAATTACAAGCAATGCCCAAAGGCCCAGATTTTGCCGATGGGATTGAAATTCAAGTAGCAGAGCACAAGTTGACTTCATCACAGGTCAATAATATTCTATTTATTCAAGCAAACCACACCCAAATAGATCGAATACAATCACCATGACAATGTCTTCGAATCAAACATAATGCTATATTTTTTTTTGCAGAAAGAAATAAACCAAGCACCAGATGTAGAACATGAATTTATTGAAAATGTTCCTAATTTAGAGATACCATCGGTGGCAACATTACCAACAAATTCCAAAGTAATTAATTTGAAAACCAATGTCAATAAATAGTTTCATACCATCACTAATGCCAATGCTTCTGTACTAATCGATCACAGGAGTTGATGATGAACCAACAAAACCAACACTCACTTGGAGAAATTGATACTACCATCAATACTTCTCGAGAAAACAATGTAATAAAAATTAATTTAACTTCAACTACTACTCAAAAATATGTTGAACCTAATCTTGATTTTCATTCTTTGTAATTAAATTAGTTGGAGGGTCCTATACATTCAGTTGATCGTAAACAAAAGGTATTTCCCCTCTTTTGCTAGTATTCGTTTTGAATCTTAATTTTTCAGTAAATCAATTGAATTATATTACAAACATAAACATGCTTTTAATTTTAAGCAGGGTATTGCGATAAGTGTTGAAGAAGAAGGAACTATATCAACTAATGTGAAGACAATAACATCATCAACTCATTTAGAATTAGCAAGTTCATCATCAGCAGACCCATTAGTTACTTCTGTGCATAAAACATCCTCACAAGTGAGGGAGTTAATTTTATGAAATCAACAAATTTTTGTGTTTTTATTCCATTAGTTACTTCTGTGCATAAAACATCCTCACATGTGTTTTGAATTCCTTATTGTTTGTTTCTAAAGTGAAATCCAGATCATTAGTCTAAAAGATATTTCATAAATTAGTGTGGCTAATTCTACAAATATGTGTAGGAATATGGTGATAGCGAAATAGCCGTACCTTCCTTTTCAATCTCCACTAGACTGCCTGTTACCATCGAAGATGTTGATTTTGAAGATTCACATGAAACAACTCAGACTACTAATCAAGGTGAAGACTTTCTTGATCAATAATTTTTTTTCTTTTGTTAACCTCATCACCCTTTTGATTTTGAACTCTCTCCGTTTCCACGTGTTGTTTAGGCTCTCTTAATGACGACTCTTTCATGAAAGTAAGCTCAAATATCGAGAAACAGATTCCTGAAGATGATGATGTTAGAGTTTCCAAACCAAGACTCACTTCTATTGAATCTCAGTTTCCTTTCACGCGTTCTGGTTTAGAGATACCTTCCGTAGCAAACTCACCGACAAATTCACATGTAATTTTCAAGCTGTGTCCCTTACCAAGATATTATTCTTATGAAACACTTATTTAGTAATTGATATAATTAATAGCTCGGTATACTAATTCTTATATTGTTCTTACCACAGGAGTTGTTGAATGAACAACCAACGAGTCAACAATATTTGACGAATCAACAACATCAGCTTGGAGAAACCGATACCACTGTCAATAAACCTTCTCAGGAAAAAAATGTAATACCACCTAACTATTCATATAATTACATTTCTATTTTAAATTAATTGGAAAAATTGTAGAAAGTAAACATTAAATTAAATTGTGTTGATAAAGAGAATGTTATGTTTACATGAATGGATTACATAACTTATAGAGAGAGTAAGTAACGAACTAAATAATAACAAACTATTAACCAACTAAAACATATGAAGAATTAAATTTTATATTAGACCCGTTTTAGATGTACATATGCAGATATGCTGAAACTTATTCACATTTTTATGATATATTAATAGTGTTTGCAAGAAATAGAGGATCAAAGTATTCAAAAGGGTTCTACATTATATTTGAAAAAACCGTAGCAACATCTTTGTCCACCATTTCAGAAACAAGGAATGAGCGATGTATACAATTTTAATTTTATGCAGGGTATCAAGTTAAGTTTAGAAGATGTTGATATTGGAGACTCTCAGAAAACAACTCAGACAAATAATCAAGGTGAAGACTTTTTGGACCAATTTTCTTTTCTTATGCTACCTCATTATTTCAATATGCACATATAATGATGCTGATCTATATAATATTTTGTTATAGATTTTGATTTGTATTTGCATATGGAGAGTATATATCGACAATTTCAAGCTCACCATAATGGTAATGAAAATCCAAATGCACAAACCAGTAAAGAATTTGCAGCTTGGATTGAAGCTGAAGTAGCATCAAGGCATGAGTTGACTTCTTCACAGGTCAATACCAATCAATTTATTCAAGCTAACCACACCTGAATACAATCACCGTGACAATGAACCAAACACGTTATATTTTTGTGCAGATAAAAATGAAACAAGCAATAAAGGAAGAGCATGCATTTGTTGAAAATGTTCCCAATTTAGAGGTACCACCAGTACCAATATTATCAACATACTCAGAAGTAATCTGCAGGCCATGTCAAATTCTCTTACTTAGTAAAGGATGTACTACACGTTTCATCTCATCAATGTGTCTGTTCTTATTACAGGAGTTGATGAACCCACAACAGTCAATTGCAGCAGAAATCAATACTACCGTCAAACCTTCTCAGGAAAATAATGTAATATAGTACCATCTCATTGTGCATATAAAGCTAAAAAGAAATATTCAGGAAAATAAATTTTACTTAGCCTCCTACTACTTAAAATTATGCTGCAACTGATTTACATTTTCATGATATGCAACTAGTTGGAGGGTTCAACGTTGGAAAAAACAGTAGCAGCAACATTGTCCACCATTTCAGTAACAAAGAATGAGCCACCTATACAATTAAACATTGCTCCTGAACAAAAGGCATTCTCCTATTTTGCTTGTATTGTATTTTGAGTTTTTTTTTCAATGCGGAGTTGGATTGAATTATACTACAATCTTTAAAATTGTTTTAATATTAAGCAGGGTATCGAGATAATTGTTGAAGAAGGAACTACATCAACTAATGTCACGACAATATCATCATCAACTGATCTAGTAAGTTTGCTTCAAAAAAAAAAAACTGATCTAGTAAGTTAATGACCGGATACATATTAAGGCCTAATATATTTTATTTAATTTTTCATTTTAAATTTTTTTTGCAGGGTGTTAAAGAAAGAACTACATTAACTAATTTTTCATTATACTACTACCTACTCAAACTTTTTTTGTTTAATTTTATGCAGGGTGTTAAAGAAAGAACTACATTAAGTAATATCAAGACTATAATATCATCAACTCATTCAGAATTAATAAGTTCATCACAGGTGTGTGTGTGTGTGTGTGTGTGTGTGTGTGTGTGTGTGTGTGTGTGTGTGTGTGAGTTTATAGTATGTAACTATACTATACTAAGCTTTCAATCACCGATTCTTTTGGTTTCGACAAATAGTGAGGCATGAGATTGTTTCTACAAATATTACAATTTCCAATAGGATGATATCTTCTTTTTTTATTATTGGAATTGTGTAGGAAAAAAATGTTGATGTCAGATACTCTGAGAAAGTAAACTTACTTCCTAAGGATGATGATTTTAGAGTTTCAAAATCTAAGCCTTCTACTAGCAATATCATTCCTTTGCCTCTTGTTGCATTTCAAACTCCTTCAATGCATTATCAAGGTATTTTCTCCATTAATTATTTTTTTAATGATTTTTGTTTTGAATCTAAGGAGACTTTATAGTTTGTAGTTTTTTTCACTATTAGGGAACCCTTCTCAAATAATGGAATATTCAAGTTCTCCTTCTATTGTCTCGCGGGAGCTTGAGCAACTGGTCTCCGAAAATTGTTTGGATAGTGAGATCTTGTCTTTGTTGAGTGATTTTCTTGTTAAGCATCCTTCAGTTCTTTTAAGGGACAACTCACTGAATAACAGATACAAGGGTTATGCCTACATTTGTCTAGCAGAGCTATTACAATTCCTCCAAGATCATAGTGTGTTGGATGTATTAGGTTCAAGCCACACTAAATTTGTTAACTTATTACAAGTTGCGCGCAACTTTAATTTTGATAAGGATTGGTTGGATAGTGTCGAAAGACGTGCTTTGTTTTCGGATATACAATTCTCTCAAGATGCATTGCAAAAAGTGTTAGACTCCAAGCAACAGGTCTCCAAGGAACTTGAAAGGTTGCATTTGAAAATAGACATTTTTAATCAACATGTGGAAGATCTTAAGCATCAAGTGACATCATCTGAAGCTGTTTTGGAGAGTATCATTCAACAAGAGGCACAAGTTTTAGAAAGTAAGGCTGCTTTAAGTGTCCCTCTTGGCTATTGAACTATGTTTTGTTCATGTTTGCTCTGCACTCTTTTTTCCTTCACCGAAGTTTTATCTCATTAAATTCTTTTTGGTAAGGTTTTTAACGAGGCAGATGTTATTTAAGTTCTTGACTGTTTTGATTTGGTTTTGGCTTATATCTCCCAATACATGTAATTTCTCTTTTTTTATTTTGAATAAATTTTCAAAGGCACCACTGCCTTTTGATTAGAAAAATCCTACTATATGTTTGTGTATTTTAAAATTGTTATTGATTATTGTATCAAACAAAGGAAACAGCAGATTAATAATATTGGAATGGCATAATGTTGAACATGGAACCGTGATTCTTATAATTACAAGAATCATTAACATATTTTTATTATTACTGTCAAAAAAACATATTTTATCATCATGGAACACCCTAAATTATTTATATTGAAATATATAGCCGGATGATGTAGATTCATTCAGGTGAAGTGAATTAATTATTTATATTTCATTAATTAAATTGAAAAATGAATGATGTTTGAATTTCTTTTTTGAAAGTTGAACGATGTTTGAAATTGAAATTGAAGTTCTTAGTGAGTTTTATTGTAATTTTATGGCTTTTGATCATTTAATATAATCAGATTATAGTCGCATCATTCAAAATATGTTAAAGAACATATGGGTTGGGTAGGGAAAAGTTCAGGGTTCAATCTCTGGCAGAAATAATTTATCTTTCTGATGTACCAAAAAAATGTTAAATTATCATTTTTAAGTATAAAAAGTATCAGGTTAATAGGTTTTTACTCCATGCAATGTGAGTAAATTTTGTTTTACTTCTTATAATATTTTTTATAATTACTTTGTAATATGAAATTTCATCATTTTTTTTGTAATAATTTTACTCCTTCTAATTTAGTGAACTTTTGCTGACCTAACAACTGATTTTTTGGCTGCTACAACAGCCAAAAGTCAACGGAGGGGATAAAATTCACATTACAAGAGTAATCAGAATAATGCTATAGGGGCAAACCAAAACTCGTTCAAATTATAGGGCTAAAAACCTATTAACCTAAAAATCTATTGGAGGGACAAAATACGAGTAATTTTAAAATAAGGACAAACTTGCTCAATAATTTTTTTTTAAAATATATACACAGGGATGTATCAAATGAGAAAATTATTATTGTGACTTGTGAGAGATGAGAAGAATAAATAATGATCATTAGATAAAAGTTTAGGAGCATATTAAAATATCCACTTCACATGTGGTTATTCTTGCAATAGTATTTTTTTGTCAAGTGAATACAGTACGTATCCAATTTTACAATATTTGGTTTCGTAGGTGTGAATCAAATTAAAGTTAATTCTAAGAAGTTGGGCTTGCATGAAATAAAATAAAATAAACCAAAGACTCAGATTTGGGAGTGAATATATTATTCCTTTTTTGACCAAAGTGAATATATTATTTTATTTTTTTGACTGCGAGTGAATATATTATTATAAACGCCAGATCTGTAATTGATTTTTCAAATGAATTGCCAGCTTTGATGTCTGCAATAATGGGTTAATTAAAGGCTTGCTTATCTAACAATCATAGGCCTTTCAACAACAAAAAATAAAAAACAATCATATTCATATATAGGTCTTTCATGGTGCATAGTATTTTTTTTTTTGGTAAGCATTGTGTATTGGTAGTGTTGATAATTTATATCATCCATATTAAATTTTAAAATTTATTTGATAATTTATTGAGAGTTTAATGGTTTATGAATCTTTATTAAATACAGTTAATATCTTGATGAATCTCAATAACATATAAATAATTTTTAATTTTTTTAAGATTTGACATTAATAATCACTATGTAAATTTTGTATTTGTTATAATATTATTACTCCCTTCCTCCCAAAATAAGTGATCCAGGTTGACCGGTTTATGTTTGCTAATGCACAACTTTGATCGATGATATTTTTATTTATTTATCGTTAAAAATAAATAATAAAAATTATAAATCTTAAAAATATTCATCGAAACAAATCAAACAACAATTTACATACTAATATTTACATTTACATACTTAAAATAGATTATGTGAATAGTATACAATACGCAATCGGGTCAACGGAGGGAGTATTGACTTGTGCAAAAGAAAGAATAAAAGTTTGACTTTAAATTTATCGGTGTGAAAGTTAGCAAGGAAAAAAATAAAAAAATAAAAAGAAACGTTGTTTAAATTGAGTGGAGAGTAGACAAAAAAATTTAAGGGGTGTTGGTTGCTTTTCTATATCTTAGAAATGCATAGTTTCGCTCTGCTAATATTTTTTCATGCTTCTGCTGCCATTAATTAGAGAAAAGGGAAGATTCTTTGTGTGTGTGAAAAAGAACGAAAACGAGACTAGAGGTAATCAAGCAATCAAATCATAGTACGGACTAGTTTTTTTTCTTTATTGTCGCACTCGAACTACTGTTTTGTTTTATACTACTAGTACTTTTGCATATCTCTGATACTTTGAGAAAGTACAGAAGGTTTTTCTCTACAGAAGAAAGACTTTATGTACTTTTGACTTTTGTTGGTTGCAGCTGATTGGAGAAAGGGGAAGAAGATCCTTTGTGTTTGTGTATGAAAAAACAAAGAGGTAATTCAAGCAATCAATTTTCTTTTTATTTTGTTTAATGCAAAATAAATATTTATAAGATTTTTTAAATTTTTTTTTGAAGCAGCCAAATAAAACTTTTAATTAAAAATCACTCTAGGTTAGCACAAAGAGTGCACGATCTAGAGTGTAAAATTACTGAGTACAAGCATCCAAAGGGATGTTCCAAACCAAAACAAGCAAATTCTCCAACACACTGGAGACCAAAATCAAGCATTCCTCCACTCTAAACAGGGCAGAGGATTTGAATACCACAAGGGGAAAACTTAAAAAAAATCTGTCATTTTCACCCTAAGCTACCACTATACTTGCAATTTAATTTGATCCAACACGTGGATGATATCAAAAGGTTTTTGCTGAAAAAGACACGCATTACGAGCCTTCTAAATACAAGATTTTTTAATAAGATTTTATAATAAAAATCAAATATCTAATCTTAAGTTTAGAAGGCTTAAATCTCTTAAGTATCCATAGTTGAGATTATTTAGATCTTCTTTGATAATTACAGTGAGATTCAGTTTTAACTTTCCAACTATTTAAGAAAAAGTTTGTATAAAAGATGAATACAAACTATAATTATATCAACAAAAAAAATACAAAACTATAATTGTTTTTAAATAATGATGTTCTAAATATTTTCTATCAATGTTTTTGTGAATCATTACGAATATCGTATTTTATATGTATATGTCTGGGTTTAAAATCAAGATTTCCAATTTTTACCCACTTGACTATTTGATAGAAAAAAACTTCTATCACCATGTTTTATCTCTATTTTTAAGTCAACTTATTTAGAATATTATAAAATTCTCTCCCATAAAAATTAAGATTATATATTAACAAAAAATGAATTTAATACCTAACAATAAAAACATGAATTTAATATGAATAAGTTCAAAGAACTTAAAACTTTAACTCAATTCAACTCTTGGTAAACGATTCTAAATTTTACAACATTTTTTTTAGAATATACTAAATATTATTCCCTCCGTCCCAAAACTATTGTCCTTTTAGCTTTTTATTTTTGTCCCAAAACTATTGTCCTTTTCGGAAACCAATGTAAAATTAAAGTTAGTTTACCATTTGTATCCTTACAAAAGTTAAAACATTAATTAAATATATTTTCTCTTTCTTAATAAAGTAAGGGTAAAAGAGACTTAACTTATCAATCTTTCTTGTTTCTTAATCTACGTGTATAATTCTAAAAAGACAATAGTTTTGGGACGAAGGTAGTACTGTTTAGAGGGTGATTCAGGGGATTAATCTGACCGTCTGTTTAGAGGGTTTGCCTATCCCTCTTACTCATTATTTAGCATCCCCAGAGTTTATCTCGTCGGGGAGTTCCAGTGGTTCACACAATAGTATTATTGCCAAAAATATTTTGAACAAATCTAAAGATATTGGATTCTCTTTCAAGTTGGATGACGCTTTAGAGGAGTCTAGATTGGTGGTTACGTTTTAGAGGAGAAAGACTGTGAGGCCAAAATTGGTAGAGTCTAGAGTGGGGTTTAATGATTATTGGATTGATAAACGTTAGACCATGTCTAATGGAGAATCTTATTTTTGAGTATTTATAGGGTCCCACTTGTACATATTATTTATTTATACTTATCCCTTCCAAAACTATTGTCCTCCTGACTTTTTAATTTTGTCCCAAAACTATTGTCCTTTCCGGAAACCAATGTAAAATAAAAGTTAATTTACCATTTGAATTCTTACAAAAGTTAAACCATTAATTAAATATATTTTCTCTTTCTTAATAAAGTAAGGGTAAAAGAGACTTAACTTATCAATCTTTATTGTTTCTTAATCTACGTGCATAACTCTAAAAGGACAATAGTTTTGAGACGGAGGGAGTAATTTTTTAATAATAGTATCTAATAAGCACTCACTCCCTCCAACCCAACATCTTTCTAAATAGTTCTTAATGGCCCCCGCCAATAACTATATATCATTTAAATTAATATATTAAAGTGTGGTAAAAAATAAAATAATATATTAAAGTGAGTGGGACCCATTAAGTATCATGATAGAGAGAGAGTGCTTATTTAAGCATAAGTACTTAATAGGTACCATTTTTGCATGTGTTCCAATGGTAGTACTTAATAGGTATCAGTTCTTATTAAGTACTATTTAATAAACACTCACCATTGGAGATGGTGTTAGAAGTCTTGGAGGAGGATAAAAAAAGCAAAGGTAAAGGAGTTTGGGTGTGTTTGTTTGAGATTAAAATAAAATAAATTTTTTTTAAAAAATTTATTTTTAAAAAATAGATTTATTTTGTAGAGATTTTAAAAAAAATCTAAAGTTGTTTTGTGTTTGTTTACAATTATAAAAATCATTTTTGAGAACAAACACATGGTCTTTGTTTTTAAAAAAATAGATTTTGAGAGAATCACTTGAAAATAGCTTTTCATTTTGGACTCAAAAATAATTTTTTTAACAAAATGATTTTTATAAAAATTTGAAACAAACACATCAAAAATGAAAAAAATAATTTTTTTTAGATAAAAATAGATTTTTTCTAAAAAAAAAACCAAACAAACGCACCCTTTATTGCTTCAAATCATCTTGATTTTGTTGCGATTCAAGAAACTAAACTTCATGTTGTGGATGAGAGATTGTGTCACTTGTTATGGGGCAATAGTTTTTTTTTTTTGATAAGCAAAGTCTTAAACACCCTATTAAGGCATCTATCTCTAATATAGAAAAGTTAATTACGTGTAAATTTTCTTCAATATCCCTGTATAATCTTACAATCTCATTAAATTTGAGGACTATTTTGTCTTTTTGTTATGTTAATTATAATTATAAAAATTTAAATAGTGTATTAATTGATTGGTGTAATTATTACCACTGAAATGGAATACAACAATCAATATATATGCAGCATTTTCAATGTTTTGTATGCAACCTCTTACCTCTCCATTCTCCAATGAACAATTATTCCGTGAGTTGATTCATGTATGCTAGCATTTGTCCTTTAGAATTCTAATTCCAATCTTTCTTTTTATTTGTTTATTTATTTTTTCTTTTTTGGCATTTAAATCTAATCAATTAAAAAAAATGAACATAGGCTATTTGAAAAGAAAAAAAAAAGTACGAACAAGATGCAAAAAGAAAAAATATATGAACAATAAACATGTTATTCAAATGTATCTTAAATTATATTCTATCGGGCTTTAACTATAAGCAACTTTTTATTTTTTAGGTTCATTGAATAACTAATATATTTAATCTTAATTATAGACCAAATTCATTAGTTATCTGATAAATCTAAATGGCGGATAATTGCTTATAATTAAGGTCGAAGGGAGTAAGAGAATCTAATTCTTTTTATTTCAAAAAGAAAAAGAAAGAGAAACCTATTCATTCTCTTTGTCTCAAATTACATGAAAACAATTACTGTTTGTCTTTTTTTAAAAAAGGTTATTTTCATAAATTAAAATTAATTTACTCCTTTTTTTTTTAATACACAATAGTCAATGAAAATAATTTTTACATTTCTTCTTTAAACTTTTTTTTGGTATGTCGACGAAATGGCAAACCATTCAAAATTCACATACACTGCACCAATGTGAAATGATCGAAGTTCGAACCTTGGTCATAAACGTCCGACCTAAAAATTTCGACTTTTTCTGCCAGTAGAACGAGGTGTTCTTGACATCTTTTCATTAAACTTTTTTTTGTTTTCTCTTTCCATTAAACATTTTTTTTAAATAAAAAAAATTACTTTAATTTATTACTCAATGTTTTAGTTTTGATTAGTGAGAATATTTTATTTTTTTTTTGAAGCAAGAACAATCAACTCATATCAATATAATTATGTAATATTAAATTTTATTTTATTTTCTTAGATGAAATGATAAGTCTGTCAAAACGAAAGTATAAATGTTATTTTTTTTTGACAAAAATAAAATAATATTTATTCATTTAAATGAATAGAATACATTAAATACAATCACATTCAACATCGTTAAAAACGTAAATATATTGGTACGTAAATTCTACGACGAGTGTAGAAAATTATCATGTTGATTTTAATTATCAACAACAAAGTGTCTTACAAATATTTTAAAGGGTTTTCATTTATGAAATAATGTAAATATTTAACGAAGTACTCATGAGTTGTCCCTGTAGGATAGCTCAAGTGGTAAGAGATAGGAGACATATGGTTTGGGTAGGGGGAGATCCAGGGTTCAATCCCTGACGAAAGCAATTTATATTTCCGATGTACCAAAAAAAGAAGTACTCATGAGTTCTAAAAATTTATCATGTTGACTTTAATTACCAACAACAAAGTGTCTTACAAATATTTAAAGTGTTTTCATTTATGAAATACTTCATCCGTCCATTTTAAGTGTCATAGTTAACCAAATCATACACTTTAAGAAAAGTGTGTAAATGAAAGAGAGAGAATATGATTTTTACTAAAATACCCTATATTTTTATTGGTAGTAAATATTGGAATATTAAAAAGTAGATATTTAAATGTACTTTTTCTCTCACCTAATGATTACTATAAGGGATAAAATAGAAAAAATTAATGTTATAAATAGTACTACTATATGACACTTATTTTGGGACAGACATTTTGACAAGTAGAACATTTATTTTGGAATGGAGGGAGTAATATAAATATTTTGTAGAAACACTACTATACTACTCTAAAATTTAAATGTTTCTCTCTTTTATTTTTTTATTACTTTCTTTTTCTTTTAACTTTTATTCTTTTTTTCATTTCAAATTATATTTAAATTTTAAATTATAAAAATTGCACAATAATTTTAGTACTTCAAAAATACTCACGAGTTTTTAAAATTTTATCATAATGATTTTACTATATAATTTCGACTTTGTTTCCGCAATATAAATACATAAATTCGTAACGAGTGCGGTGCAAATAATTAACATATATTTTGCATTCAGAATAAATAAACATTTTATAAAATATAAACTAATGCTGGTATTTTGAAAATATTCATAGATTTCAAAATTTAATCATTTTTTTTGGTACTACAAAATTTAATCATATTGACTTTAAAAATCAATTACAAAGGCACATAAAATTCACAATGAACGTTGTAGAAATATTTTAACATATATTTTGCATCTACTACTACTATAATAATTCTGATTACTACATAATTTTCATAATTATGCTTAATTAATCTTACAATTTCTCTAATTGAGTGGGTTGTTTTGTCATTTTTGCAGTTTAATTGTTTTTTGTTTATATTAATCATTTTAATAATTACATTAGGTAGTCTACTTCTCTTAATACTGACGAAGTCTTATTTATTTACTCAGCTCCACTTATTATTTCGTTTCTCAAAGTTATTGTTTGTTTATTGTTATGAATCAAGTGTCTGCGCGCAATTGCAGAGAATAATCCCTCGAGTTAGGTAGGACTATAAAGGATGGTTAAAACTCTCCCTCAAAAGAATTTAATATTGCTGCATTCTTATGATTGATAAGTTATTGTTTGTTTATATAATACAAAAAGATATTGGGGACAAATTTTAATGTAAAATTTTCAAAATAACTAACATTATGGGACAAATTGAAACTGATAAAAATAATAATAATAAAATAATCACATACGGGATAAATTATAGAAAATTAAAAATAACTATCACACATACGGGATAAACTTTAACGGGTAAAAATAAAAAATGATTGCGAGATATGGAATAAATTTTAACTGATAAAAATATTAAAATAACTACAACAGAAAAAATTCTAACTTATAAAGAATCCAAAATAAATAACATACACGTGACCAATTGTAATTGATAAAAATTAAAAATCAACATAACTATCACATACGTGACATACATTTTTTTTTTTTGACGAAAACGTGACATAAATTTTAATTGATAAAATTTTAAAATAAAATATTAACTATGTATTATTTACAAAATTCTATTTACCAATTAAAATAAATAATTACTTCAAAATAAAAATATTATAAATAAACTATCAGTTAAAAATATAACGCGTAATCTTATGACCCGTGCGTTGCACGGGTCTCTTACTAGTTAATACTAAATATTTAACGGCCTCGTTAACAGTACCCCTGTATTGAATTTAGCTTTTGCCAATATTTAATTTCAGCGACAATTTGATGCTCTTGATATAATTTCACATCTCACATGATTTTTGAGATTGACGGGACACTAATTTGACGAACTTTTCGTTAATTAGATAAGGGACTACAGTGATATATTTTATAAAAGAGATGGACATTGGTATACTTGTTTTTTTTAACAGCAAAGTGAATGTGTATATATATATATATATATAGGAAAAAATGGAACAAAGTATAAGATGTACTCTATCCATTTAAGAGATTAAGTACATGTAGTACTCTACCCAAAAGAGCCTAAAAAAGTTATTTAAGAATACAATTCATCAGATTCCTATCCATTCATAGAATAAACAAGGGACATTGGTATACTTGTAACTTGTATATCTTTTCAGCTTCGCTTAAACTTAGAATTTTTAAAGTTTAACCAATTTAATAAATAGGATTTTGGAAAGTTCATCCAAAGGGAAAGGGCGGCCTAACTTATTCTAATAAATAGGATTTTAATAAATGGGATTTGTTTTCGATGTATCTCCCTACCTCTTCTAATAAATGGGATATTTTGGAAGATTAGGAGGAGGAAGATGTGTCTTAATGATAATTTGCTCTTGGAATGTTCGGGGTTTTTGGGGGGAGGATAAAGAAACGGAAGGTTAGAGAGTTAATTGTTCGTGAAAAGGTGGAGGTGATGGCAATTCAAGAATCTAAGCTAGGTGAGGTGGATGGTCGGTTGTGTTCATTGTTATGGGGAGGGGACGACGCCGGGTGGTGTAGCTCTTTGGCGGTCGGTAGGAGTGGGGGGTTGATAACTATGTGGGATAGTAGAAAGGGTTCCTTGTTGACGTCATTTCAAGGGGTTGGCTATTTGGGTGTGGTTTTGAGGTGGGGAGTTAAAAGACTAAGGTGTGTAATTATTAATGTATACGGGCCTTGTGTCCTTCAATCAAAAAAGCTTCTTTGGGTCGATATTTTGGTGGCGTTGAGAATTTAAGAGGCGGACTATTTTTGTGTTTTGGGCGAATTCAATTCGGTGAGAGATATGGAGGAAAGAAGGGGAATGGGGGCGAGTGAGTTGTGGCCGGAGGATAGGAGGCTTTTTAATGTGTTTTTGAACAATGTTGGTTTGGTGGATCTTCCGTTGACAGGGAGGAAATTTACTTGGGTTCAACCAAATGGAAGATGTATGAGTAGGTTGGATAAAATGTTGGTTTCGGAGAATTGGTTTGAAGATTGGGGGTCGGTCTCTCTTTGGGGTTTGAAGCATGATGTGTCCGATCATTGTCCAATTGTTTTGAAATATCTTGGATATGATTGGGGGCCTAAACCTTTTAGGTTTAACAATTATTGGCTTAATAATAAAGCCTTTCGAAAGTGGTAGAAGATGAATGGGGATCCAACGAGGTTCGTGGTTGGAAGGGTTATATTTTGAAGGAGAAGCTCAAGAGACTTAAAGGGGTGCTTAGGTCTTGGAATAAGGAGGTCTATGGGGGGGGGGGGGGGGTGGACATTAAAATGAACATTCTCTTAAAGGAGATTGAGGTGTTGGAGTTGAAAGGGGAGGTTGAGGGTTGGTCGGAGGAAGAGTTGATTACTTGAAAAGAGAAATTTAATCATCTTTGGCTTTTGTTGAAAAGTAAAGATAGTTTAGAGTTTCAAAAGTCTAGGGTGCGGTGGCTTCGTGAAGGAGATTCTAATTCCGGTTTCTTTCATGCTTGTGTGAAAAGTCGTAAACGGGCTAATGCGCCTGTGGCCCTTAAGAAGGGGAGGGTGTGGTTGACTAGACCGATGGAAATTAGAACGGAAGTGGTTGATTATTTCAAAAGGCATTTTCAAGAGGTGGGGTGGGAGAGACCGAAGATTGATGGTATTGATTTTAAACAATTTTCTTCCGAAGAGATGGGTGAGTTACAAGTGGCTTTTAAGGAAGAAGAGGTGGTGGAGGTTATTAATTCGTCGGACGGTAATAAGAGTCTAGGGCCCGATGGGTACAATTTTGCCTTCTTCAAGTCCTTTTGGGGGTTGTTAAAATCCGAAATCATGGGTTTTTTTGGCGAATTCTTTTCTTCAGCTAAGCTTCCAACATGCTTCTCGTTACTTTGTTGCTTTGATCCCAAAGGTGTTGTGTCCCCATAACTTGGGAGATTTTAGTCCAATTTCTCTTCTTGGTAGTCTTTACAAACTTTTGGCTAAAGTCCTAGCTAATAGGTTGGGGCGTGTGATGAATTCTATTGTTTCTCAAAATCAATCGGCGTTCCTTAAAGGTAGGCATTTGGTTGATAGTGTGGTTGTTGTTAACGAAGTGATTGATTTGGCGAAGTGAGCTAAAAAGGAATGTGAAGGCTTACGACTCTATGAGTTGGAGCTTTTTAGATTATATGTTACTAAGAGTGGGGTGCGGTGATAAATGGAGGGCGTGGATGAAAACATGTATTTGTAATGGGAAGTTGTCGGTTTTGGTTAATGGAAGTCCAACGGAAGAAGTCAACATAAATAGAGGTCTTAAACAAGGAGATCCGCTAGCGCCGTTCTTGATCCTTATTGTGGCGGAAGGTTTAAGTGATCTTACTCAAAGGGCGGTTTCCTTGGGTTTTTTTAAAGGATTCAAAGTTAGTCCGGATGTGATGATTTCGCACTTGCAATATGCGGATGACACTCTTTTCATTGGGGAGGCGTGTACGGAGAATCTTTAGGCTATGAAGGCAATCTTACGGTGGTTTGAGCTTGTTTCGGGGCTAAAGGTGAATTTCAACAAGAGTCGATTGTTTGGGGTGAATGTGGGGCATACCTTTTTGGAGAGCGCCGCGATGTTTCTTCATTGTAAAATTGGTAGGTTGCCGTTCATTTATTTGGGGCTTCCGGTGGGGGCGAACCCCCGAAAGATGTCGACTTGGGAGCCGGTTATTAAGACTATAGAGAGGAGACTTTTTTCTTGGAGGAACCGGTATGTTAGTCTAGGGAGGAGGGTGGTTCTAATTAATTCGGTTTTGGCATCTATACTCGTGTTCTTTCTCTCTTATCTTAAAGTTCCGGTTAAGGTGAGGAAGGTGATTATTAGTTTGCAAAGAAATTTCTTGTGGGGCGGCACGTGTCGTGTTAAAAACAAAATCCCTTGGGTGAGTTGGAAGGAGGTGTGCCAACCGAAAATAATGGTGGTCTTGGGGTGAAGGACCTTAAATGGTTTAATTTAGCTCTCCTAGCTAAGTGGAGGTGGCGCCTTTTGGTGGAGAATGGATCACTTTGAAAGAATGTTTTGAAGGCTAAGTACGGGAATGTTGACGGGCTATTTTTGTCTTGTGGTAGGAGAAATTTGTGTTCTTTATGGTGGAAAGATGTGGTGGGTTTGGGTGTAGAAAAGGAGGTGGAGGGAGATTGGACTCGAAATCTTTTTGTGAGGAAAGTGGGGGATGGTGGTTCGACGAGATTTTGGTTGGATCATTGGATTGGGGATGCTCCTCTTCGCGAAAGTTTCCCTAGGCTTTTTAGTTGTTCTCTTCAACCGAATTGTGTAATTCAAGAGATGGGAGAGTGGGTGGGGGTGCGGTGGAATTAGTGTCTTTTGTGGAGGAGAGAATTTTTTGTGTGGGAGCAACTTCTCCTTGAGAGGCTTTTGGCATTGCTTGAAGTTAATTCAATTTCTAAAGTTGCCAATTCTTGGTCCTTTGCGCTTGACGGGTGTTTTGCGGTGAGCTCGGTTTATTTGTATCTTTATGCGCATTTTTTCCCCTCCCTCCGGGTCGTTGGCTCCACCGGGGGTGGTGGCTCGTGTTTGGAAGAGTTGGGCGCCTTCAAAAGTTATTGTTTTCTCTTGGCAAACTCTACTTGGAAGGCTACCTACGAGGGTAAATTTAGCCCGGCTAAGGTGATTCAAAGTGGAGTGGGAGTTTCTTGTGTGGGTTGTATCGGGGCTCCGAGACAGAAAGTCATCTTCTAGTTTCGTGCCCTCTTGTTTGGGCGGTGTGGTGTAAGGTGCATATGTGGTTTGGAGTGGAAACGGTGATGCCAGAGACTATCTCTTCCTTGCCACTTGTAGGAAGGGGAAGAATGATGTGGTCATGATTTGGCATGCGATCATTTGGGTGTTATGGAAAGCTAGGAATGAAGCAATTTTTCGCGCCAAGACACTTGAGGTGGCTAACATTTTTGAAGGGATTACGCTTGTTTCTTGGAAGTAGTTCATGGCCAAAAAAGATAGTGTTCCTTGTTTATATTATGAATGGTGCACGAACCCTATGGGTTGTATTCTTAGATAGTTTGTTTTTTGGGCGGACGTGGTGTTGTTATGTTCTTTGTTTGGTTGTTGTAGTTTGTTCGCCCTGGTGATTTGGATAGAGTACTCTCTGTACTTTTCTTCCTCAGTGAGTACCTCTTGTACTTTTCTCCATTTTATATATAATATTTCAGTTTGCTATTAAAAAAAAAATCTCCCTACCTCTTCTATTTTTGTCCAGGAGCGACTATGCATATAAAATATGATCTATCAACTAAACTAAATTTATAGGAACTATATCTTCATATCTCAACAATAACAACAATAATAATAAAAATAATTTATACCAAAAAAAAACATAATCCATCAATTTCGTTTTAACTGTCACTTGACTACTGCATACATATATTTAAACATCTATTTTTAGTAATATATAAAAACGAAGTATTGGTATATAAGATGTTTTTTTTTTCGTTAGGTAGTCTAGTGGCTAGATATTTAACCGGTAAAGGTGAAATAAATGAGTGTATCTGGGTTCGAACCCGGATCCCGACACTTTCGTGCAATATGTCCAACCAATTGAGTTAAGCTCACGGGACTAAAATGTTGTTTTTTAAATGTAACTTTTTTATAATTATAATTATAACAGAGGGAGTAATAATAATAATAACAATAATAATAATAACAACTTTTATTTTTTTTATTTTGATGTACATACCTTTTCTATGTTATATTTATTTGTGATTCAACTTTATTATTTTTATGTCTAACTTTGATCTATTATTGAAGTTGATTTAGATGGAGGGTGTCGTGACAGATTTGGGGAAGACATTTGCAGAGAAATTGATAAATGGGGCAATAGAAAAATCACGTTATGTATTTTGCTTCACCTGCATTGCTAAGGAATTTGAAGAAGAAAAGGATAAGTTGGAAGCAGAAAGGAGAACTATGAGGCAACGTTTTAGAGTGGCAATTGAAAAAGATAAAGATATTCAATTTAATGCTCAATTTTGGGAAGAGAATGCTGATAAGCTCATTCAAGATAAAACACAGACAAAACAGAGATGTCTTTTTGGATTTATCCCGGATTGTATATGGAGATATAAAATGGGAAGAGATTTGACAACTAAGATTGAAGAGATTAAAATGTTGATAGAAAAGGGAGAGAAATTTGAAAATATTGAAGTCGCTGGTAGTCTTCCGGATGTTGAGCGTTATTCTTCTCAATATTACATTTCTTTTGAAAGTAGGGAGTTGAAATACAAAGAGCTTTTGGATGCACTAAAAGATGACAATAACTATATAATTGGATTGCATGGGATGGCAGGCACAGGCAAAACTACATTAGCAAAAGAAGTTGGTAAACAACTGAAGACATTGGAGCGATTTGATCATGTCATCGATACAACAGTGACATTTACTCCAAATATAAAAAAGATTCAAGATGATATTGCTGGGTCCTTAGGATTAGACTGGGGGGACATCAATGAATCAGACCGACCTAAGAAGTTATGGAGTAGATTGACCAAAGGTGAGAAAATTCTTGTGATTTTGGATGATGTGTGGGGAAATCTCAATTTTGATGACATAGGGCTTCCAAATAGTGATAATCACAAAGGATGCAAAGTTCTTGTAACCACACGATATCTGTGGGTATGCAACAAAATGACAAGTGGAATGCCAATTCAACTAGAGCTCTTATCTGAAAAAGATGCATGGTCCATGTTCAAAATGCATGCTGATCTAAGTAATATTTCCTCCAAAAATCTTCTGGACACGGGTTATAAAATTACGATTGAATGCAAAGGATTACCAGTTGCAATTGCTACTATTGCCAGTAGTTTGAAGGGCCAAAAACGTCAAGAAGAGTGGGATCATGCCTTAAAGTCCTTACAAAAGCACGTGTCCATGGGCGGGGTTGATGATTATTTGGTTGGTATATATAAATGTTTGCAGTTTAGCTATGATCATCTCAAGAATGAAAAGGCCAAGAGATTGTTCCTCTTATGTTCTGTATTCCTAGAAGATGCAGAAATTTCAATTGAAACTCTGATCAGACTTAGCAAAGGAGTTGACCTGTTTGATGAAGGTTATGGCAGCTACAAAGATGCTCGAAGTCAAATAGTTGTATCAAAGAATAAACTCCTAGATTCATGTTTACTACTGGAGACAAAGGAAGGAAAAGTGAAAATGCATGACTTGGTTCGTGAAGTAGCTCAATGGATGGCAAACAAAGAGATTCAGACAGTAAGTTTATATAACAAAAATCATAGGTCATTAGTTGAAAGAGATAAAAATATCAAATACTTGTTATGTGAAGGAAATCCAAGGGATTTCTTTTCCTCTAGGTTTGATGGTTCAAAACTTGAGATTCTAATTTTCATGATGGACCTGTGTGGCTCTTTCGACGTCCCCATTTCATTCTTTGAAAATATTTCAGGGCTTCGAGTCTTGAAATTATCAAATAAAAGCAGTGATTGGTCAACTATAGGGCGAACAACATCATTACCACAATCAATTCAGTCGTTGACAAATATTCGTTCTCTAATAGTCGAAAATGTCGATTTGGGTGACATCTCTGTTTTGGGAAGTCTAAAGAGACTTGAGACTCTTGATTTGGTTTGTTGTAAAATTGACGAACTTCCTCAAGAAATTACCGAACTGGAGAAATTTCAATTGTTGAACTTGGATAGGTGCAGAATTATAAGAAGTAATCCATTTGAAGTTATCCAAAGGTGCTCATCACTTGAAGAGCTGTACTTCTGTAATAGTTTTAGTGGTTTTTGTCAGAAGATAACATTACCTACTACATTGGAAAGGTATCATCTCACTGATAATTTTGGTATAAAGAACAGTTCACCATCAAAATGCGTGTCTCTTCAACAAGATTGTTTGTCAGAAGCAACATTTAAGCATGTGATGCAAAGAGCAGAAGTTCTTAAGTTGGAAAGAATTGACAAGGGGGGATGGAGAAACCTCATGCCTGAAATTGTTCCTATAGATGAAGGTATGAATGATCTAATTGAGCTTCATTTGAAATATGATTCACAACTAAAATGCCTTGCATACACTGAACAAGTTAATTCTCAAGAACCAAATGTCTTCTCCAAGTTGGTTGTACTAGAGCTTAAGTATATGAAAACTTTGGAAGAACTATGCAATGGTCCCGTCTCCTTTGACTCTATGAACAATTTAGAAGAACTAACTATTGAGTACTGTGGAAATTTGAGAAGCTTGTTTAAATGGAGCCCAAATCTATGCTATCTAAAGAAAGTGACATTGCAATCATGCTCAACTTTGGTTTCTGTTTTTGATTTGTCAACTTCTCGAAGCCTGCTGCTTTTAGAGAAATTGGAAATAATTGATTGTGAGAATTTGAAAAACATAATTACACACGAAAGGAGATCAGTGGATGACAACACGGGTTGCAACTCAATGTTTCCAAAGCTGAAACTCGTCAATATTGAGGAATGTCCACAATTACAATTTATACTTCCATTTTTCTCTTCTCAAGATTTTTTGTTACTACAAGTTATCACAATAAAGTCATGTCTCAAGCTAAAATACATATTTGGCCAGCATCAAAATGTCAAACTCACTTCCCTGAAAGGTATATTGATTGATGATTTGCCAAATTTCATTGACATATTTCCAGAAAATCATCATTCCATTTCCAAACCACAAACACAATTGGAGCCTATAGAATCATTCTCCTGGTGGAGTCGTGGATGTTGTTATTATGGATACAAATTGAAAGGCACCAAAAATACTAGAATTCCATTGGTTTCTGAAGATCAACTGCAAGACTACTCAACATTAATGGTAAATTCTAAGCACATTATTTATTAAACTTGTGAAAGAGAAAAAGTTAGTTTCATTTATGTATTCACTTTAGTTTTATGCGGGATTATTTTGTTTGATTAAAGTTCCTTTTTATTTGAATTATTATGTATCCTAGGAATCAAGTTCGCATTATCATAACATTTGGGAGCGGGTTCAATGTGTTTCAAGACTATCACATATCATGTGCAATGTTAAAGTGATGGAATTGGTGAATATTTCAAAGATAAAATCAGTGTTTATGTTGTCAGTTGCATCCAAAATGTTGTTGGAGACCTTGAAAATTAAAGATTGTGCTGAGTTGGTGCACATAATAGTAGACATTGGAGATGGCCGTGGTGGCGGCGATATTGTCTTCCCAAAATTACAAGAGTTACACGTTGTAAATTGTGAGAAATTGGAACACATATTTGGACACATTGATGATCATGATTATCCAAACCACATTAATGAGGTCACCCAACTTCATCTTCCAGCTTTGGAATCTCTTGTACTTGGCTCTCTCCCAAGTTTAATCGGCATGTGTGTCAAAAAATTTCACACAACGTTTCCTCTTTTGAAAAAATTTGGACTCATGGAATGCTCCAAGATTCATATTAGATCTATTGGTGATTTCATCGTTCCTTATTATTCAATGATTTCAATATCCCAGAAAATTAGTGCAACCATCAAGGTACGTACCCGTAGCTCTTTCTATATATTTTTATTAATGTTTGTGAAATTATTCATTAATATAATCTTACTCAGAATATATTTTCATTTGAATATTGCAATTGATCGTATATAATCTTTTTTTTTAATATAAAAAGAATAATGAAACTCAACTATTATCGGTTGAATAAATTGAATGAAAAAAAAATCACTTTTCATTGATGAACAAATGTAATACAACTTGTATTTTTTTATATATTATTATAGTGATCCCCTATGCATGCCAAAGCTTGCTGAAATTTTTTAAAATGACTAAAAATAAAATTCGACATTTTTATAGAGAGGAAAAACTTATTTGACTCTTTTTAAAATATGTTTTCATTTTCACATTTTTTTTAAACAATTTTTCATTTTAAGAACGATTGGAATGAGAGAGACCTGAGTGGGAATACCTAATTCCATACATAGATTCATATATATATATAGGGGGCTGCTAACATACATCCTCCCACCTAAAATCATGTGGGAGGAAGTTAGCAACCCTCCTCCCACTAAAAAACATGAACAAAAAAAAAAGGTAAAGGTGGGGGCGCGTGCAGCAATTGGGGGGTGCGCGTGAATAATTGGAGGGTGTGGGGGGCACGCGCAGCAATTAATGGGGGGGGGGGGTGTGGAGTAATTCACATGGGAGGAAGTTAGCAAACCCCTTATATATATATATATATATATATATATATATATATATATATTCTTCACCCCCAAAATATAAAATACTTGTTAATAAGAAGGGCCAAGTATAGTGAAAGACTTCATCAATGTGTATAAATCATGATAAATTGATAACTCTAACAAATCCGGTCTCATGAGCTTAGCTTAATTGGTTGGACATTGCATTATACATGTAGGGGGGCCGGGGTTCGAATCCTGGTCATCCCACTTCTCCACTTTAAAAGTGGAATTTTTAGCCGCTACTACTTGACCAAAAAAAACTCTAACAAATCCGAATTTTACAAAACTTATGGTTAAATTGAAAATTTATATATATTATATAAGATGATTCATGTTAAATTTTATATAAATTGAAAATCAATTGATATGTTATGAGACTCATCAAAATTAATTGTAATTAATAAAAACTCAAATCTTTAATCTCAATAGGTTTCAATAACAAATGAAATAATTTACAATTTCTCTAAAATTTAACATGAATTATCCATAATATAAACTTTTAATATAACAGTAGATTTATAAAATTCGTATTCTTTACGGTGGCAACGCTGGTGTTTTTTAACGGCAAAAAACTTGCACTATATTCAAAAGTGAAACAAACTAACAAAGTATAGTTAATACTATACTCTAGAGGCTCGGATAAAGTGCAAGGGATACTCTAGTCTCTAGCCAGCCACCCAAAAAACTATAAAGTGTAAATTATAATTAATCACTTTTTAATACATGCACTCTATTGGATTCACTTGCCTTGCCATTCATATAAGAGAGTTTGTCGCAGTCTTCTTTTCTCATATCTAATTTTAGATGCTTGAATCTTGATTAATACTACTTCTTGTTTACTCTTATTTTATGTTTATTTATCATTCATATTTATTGTAGGAATTGAGGGGGAATATGAACCACTTTCTTGCTTTGAAAGATCTCAAGGTAAACAGTAACTCCAAAGTAGAAAGTATCTTTTGTCTCAATGAAGTAACTGAAGAGGAAATGAATTTAGGTTTGGAATGCATTGAGTTGTATGATCTGCCTGTGATGACATGCCTTTTTAAGGGTTCCAAAAATTATTTTGCTCTCAAAAATCTTACAAGCATAAAAATTGTGCAATGTGAAAAATTGGAAGTAATTTTTACCACTTCTATAACAAGGTGTCTACCACAGTTGTATTATCTGAGAATTGAACGATGCAAAGAGTTGAAACATATCATTGAAGACGATTTAGAGAATAGAACAATGACAAATTCCTTGTCCTCAAAGATATGCTTCCCAAAGCTACAAATATTTGTTGTAGGAGAGTGCAACAAGTTGAAATGTGTGTTTCCGATCTCCATATGTAACGAGCTTCCTAAACTAAAGACTCTCATAATAAAAGAAGCAAATGAGCTACAAGAAGTATTTGGAATCACAAGTGATGATCAGAAAATTGAGATTCCAACTTTAAAAATTGTAGTATTTGTCAATCTACCAAGTCTCTTCCATGCCCAAGGGATTCAATTTCAGGCTGTACCAAACTGTTTTGTACAGAATTGTCAAAATGTCTCTCTAACTTCAACTTTATCAACCAGCGTCGACAATCTCATTTTTGACACGTGTTTTGATTTAAATGGTACACATTTTATCCAATATTTTTGACATGGGTTTGATTCAAATGGTACACATGGGTTTTAGTATGCTTATGAGTTAGTATTAGTTAATGATGTTAATGATCTATAATATTTTGATATAGATTATGAGTTGAGAAGGAACTTGAGGAGTCTATTCGAACAGTTACAAGAAGACTCCAAACGCAACAATACCGGTAGTGAAAATCCAAAATCAAAAACAACTGAAGATTTTACAGCTGAGATGGAAGTTCAAGCAATATCAGAAGAACACATGTTGACTTCTTCACAGGTCAATATATACCCACCTGAATACAATCATCATGAAAAATATCATTGAATATTCTAATGAACTTGAGCATGAATTTGTTGAAAATATATATCAATTTCCTTTGGATATGGGTGCTCCATTATGAATGATTTGTAAGAAACTAAACTAATAACTAACTTTGATACATGTTAATGATATAGCGTTTGAAAGAAACACAGGATCCAAGTATTGAAGAAGGTTCTGCCTCACAAACAAGGAATGAACCACCTGTACAATTAGTTGATCTTAAACAAAAGGCATTCCCCTTTTTATTCTTTTGATTTTTTCCAACATTGGAATTGAATTATGCTACCAACTTAAATATCTTTTTCATTTTATGCAGGGTATCATGTCAAATGTTGAAGATATAACTACATTGGTGCCTAATGTCGCGACAATAACATCGTCAAAACCGAATGTTACATCCTTCAGAACCTCTGACCATAAAACATCCTCACTGGTGAGTTTATTTTATGGAACCAAGCTGTCAAATATTTATTTCATCAATGAATTCAAAAGAATCTAAGGTTTCCACTAATTGTTATCGAATTATATCGTTACTCCGTAAAATGAAATATTATAGATAATAAATTTTACTTCAACTGCCACTTAAAAATATCCGGCAACTAATCTACATTTTCATGCTATGCAATTAGTTGGAGGGTTCAACATCAGCGGCAGCAACTTTGTCTACCATTACAGAAACAAAGGATGAGCCACCTATAGTTGCTCCTAAACAAAAGGCATCTCTCCTATTTTGCTTGTATTGTTTTTTTGACCAAGTTTCAATGCAGGAAATGAATTACACTAGAATCTTAATCATCCTTTTAATTTTAAACAGGGTATTGAGATAAGTGTTGAAGAAGGAACTACATCAACTTATGACAAAGCAATAGCGTCGTCAACATTAACTCATTTAGTAAGTTTTTCACCAACTAACAAGGATTGGCCTATTACATAATGAGACCTTGTATTTTTATTTTTAAATTTTCATCTATTTAGCTTTTTACTAACCAAAATTGAAAGTGTAAAGACAGCATTAGTGCTTGATGACATTCCAACTATTTCGACATTCCATCAAACGAAAAATCATCTAAAGCTAGCACTCTGAAAAATATTTTTGTTCAGAAATAAGGGAAACAAAATGATGACAAAATATAAAGTTGGGGAGACTAAATCTCTTACGAAAAAAGTTATCCGTAATACAATTTGGCAATGAATCTCACAAATTTCCTGAAAGCCTATGTTGACTAACTTATCAGCAACACAATTGTCACCTTCCCTATATTGGAGATAATGATATCATTTGTCTATTAATTTCTATTTCTAGGAAGATGAAGATGAAAAAATATCCACACCCTCTTTTTCAATTGTCAATCCAAAGCTTCCTGCTACAAAAAATGTTGATATTAGAGACTCTCGAGACACTATTGGTGAGTTTTTTCTTTTAAATTTTAAGGTTTCTCTTCCCTTGTGTTTTGTTTCTTGATAAAGCTTTCATGACAGTAAACTCAATATATAAGTGAATAAATGAACTTTTGTAGCAATGGCAGACACCAACAAGCTGATTGAAGAAGACCCACTTCTTGCATTTGAGAAGCTTCTTACTGGAGTGCAAAGTTATTCCATTGGAAGTTTACTGCAAGAATTGAAAACTTTGATGGACTCGTCGTCAGACCATGACCATCTTGTATCTAACCAAGAGTCCAAATCGAAATTGATTTCTCTTTTTCATGGATTGAATCAGCATCAAGGACTCTTACCTTCTGATGTGAAGGAGTTTGTTGAGAAAGTACAAAACTTCTTCAATGAAAATATTATTAAACATGACATTTCTCAACAAGTACTCAATAAGCACAACCAACTTCTTGATTCAAAAACCGATCTCATGAACAAGCTTTTGAGCGCAAAGAGTACACAAACCCACATTGAAAGTGAAACTTCAACTGTCAATGATCAGATACATGAGCTATCTTTACAAATTGATGAACTTAGAAAAAAGTTGAAAGATCTTGAGAATCATAGAGATGGTTTGAAGTCGGTAGCGAACAAATGTGATGTTCAGAAGAAGAAGTTGAAGGGTGAATGCACTGAGTGGGCCCAACAAAGTAAAGAATTACTTTCTGCGCTTGCTTCATCAGAGGTTGATGCAAGAGAAGCTGAACGTGCGAGGAAGTTAGCAAAAGAATGCTTTGCAAATTTAAAATCATCATTTCCTATATTTTAGGAAGGAATAATAAGTTGCAATATTTTCTCATATATGTTGCTTGTACTGATATCTTTTAGTTTGAACTTTGTGTCGAAGGATATATTTGTCATATTTCCTTGAAGGTTATGGTTGTTTTCAGACTTTGATTTTCTATGTTTTTGATGCTGTTTGCTTTGTACTCTTTTTCCCTTGTCAGGTTTTGTCCCACTGGGTTTTACTGATAAGGTTTTTAATGAGACAAATATTGAACACTTTTTGGACCAATTTTCTTTTCTATGCTACCTCGTCATACTTTTGATTTTTAACTCTCTTCTATATTTCAATATGCACATATAATGATGCTAATCTATATAATATTTTGCTATAGATTTTGATTTGTATTTGCATATGGAGAGTGTATATCGACAATTTCAAGCTCGCCATAATGGTAATGAAAAATCAAATGCACAAACCAGTAAAGAATTATTTGCACTTTTGCAGCTTGGGTTGAAGCTGAAGCAGCATCAAGGCATGAGTTGACTTCTTCACATGTCAATACCAATCAATATATTCAAGCTAACCACACCTGAATACAATCGATTTATTCATGAATCAAACAAGTTATATTTTCTGTGCAGATAAAAATGAAACAAGCAATAAAGGAAGAGCATGCATTTGTTGAAAATGCTCCCGAATTAGAGATACCACTCCTACCAATATTACCAACAAACTCAGAAGTAATTTGCAGGCCATATAAAATTCTCTTACTTAGTAATGGATGTAATTAGTTGTTTCATCTCATTAATGTGTCTGTTCTTATTACAGGAGTTGACGAACCCACAACAGTCAGTTGCAGAAATCGATACTACCGTCAAACCTTCTCAGGAAAATAATGTAATATTAAGGAATGATTAAGGAAAATAAATTTTACTTAGCCTAAAAATATGCTGCAACTAATTTACATTTTCATGATATGCAACTAGTTGGAGGGTTCAACATTAGAAAAAACAGTAGCAGCAGCAACATTGTCCACCATTTCAGCAACAAAGAATGAGCCACCTATACAATTAAACATTGCTCCTACACAAAAGGCATTCTCCTATTCTGCTTAAAATATTTACATATATTTAGTAGAGAGTCTGGTCTAGTAATTTCTGATCTCAATTCAACTGCCAACGCTCAGATACATGAGCTCTCTTTACAAATTGATGAACTTGTGAATCAAAGAGATGGTTTGAAGTCGGTAGTGAACAAATGTGATGTTCAGAAGAAGAAGTTGAAGGCTGAATGCACTGAGTGGGCTCAACAATGTAAAGAATTACTTTCTGCACTTGCTTCATCGGAGGTTGATGCAAGAGAAGCTGAACGTGCGAGGAATTTAGCAAATGAAGGCTTTGCAAATTTAAAATCATCCTTTCCAACATTTTAGGAAAAAAAATAATAAGTTGCAATATTTTATCATGTGTGCATTGCTTGTACTGATATCTTTTAGTTTGAACTTTGTGTCGAAGGATATGTTTGTCATATTTCCTCGTAGGTTATGGTTGTTTTGAGACTTAGATTTTTTCCATATTTTTACTGTTGGTTTTTCTGTACTCTTTTTCCCTTGTTAAGTTTTATCCCTATGGGTTTTACACGATAAGATTTTTAATGAGGCAGATTTTGAACTTCCTTGATTATTTTGGCTTGGATTTTGGTCTAGTCCTTCCAAGTTTATTTAATAATATTTTTGAAGTGCTCCCAATGATAGGTTGTGGTTAAGAGGTGTCAACTTAGTAGGAATGATAGGTTTGCCATGCAATGCGTTTGCACTCTATTTGTTAAGAAAAAAAAAAGATGTGAATATTCTGGTTGTTGGTTAGGACGTTAGGTGTTCTATCTTATTTTATATATTTTTTTTTCACCGCTAGTATTCAACCCATCGGGCCGACTAATCTGGTTCAAAGCGAGTTCTGACATCAAGTTGTGGGATCGAACCGTGGTCCTCCCTACCAAAAGTTGAGTTCCGATCCATGGAAAATATGATAATACCTAATTATCTAAAAATTACCTTTAAGACGGGCTCGAACATGAATTATTGAGCATAAATTTATGAGTGGAAGCTAACTAGCCAAGTCATGACTCATGTCGTTTATGTGAAACATGAGGTGCAAGGCAATTGTCACTTCAAGAACTTATTTTCATTGTTAACAAGTTTTGAAAAATGAAAATAGAGAATGATTTCACAAAATAAAGGAAGCATTAGCGCCGATGCTTCCTTATTCTAATGTTTACAGCAAAAAGCAATACGGATTAAGAAACACTGAACTTTTGCAACAGAACTTATTTCAAAACAAACAACAATTTCATGACTTGGAAACACATTAGGCCCTATTTGGTTTAACCGAGGGGAGGAGAAGGGAGGGGAGGGGAGAAATTTTTAAGGAGGGGAGGGATTTTCAATTATGTTTGACAAAACTATCCTCATTTTTTATTTATTAAAATCCTAAATTATCTTTGTTGAAAAATTAAATTTTCTACTCATTATATTTTTTTTTGTTATATATATCCATTAAATTTTTTTGACATAGTGTATCCATTATAGTTTAATCCTTATTTTGAGTTTATAAGATTAAGGATAAAAAAGTAAATTACTTCTCCCCTCCCCTCCCCTCCCCTCATTAAAAAATTGAACCAAACACACAAAATTTAAATTTCACCTCCCCTCCCCTCCCCTCCAAAAACCCCAAACCAAACAGGGCCTTACGGGTGCGTTTGTTTGAGATTAAAATAAAATAGATTTTTTTTTAATTTTTTTTTAAAAAACAGATTTATTTTGTAGAGATTTTGAAAAAATCTAAGGTTATTGGATTAGGATTTCGAGGGATTTCGAGGGATTATTTTGACAAAAAAGTCTTGAAGATTTTAAAAGACTTCGTGGGATTATATTGATTTTGTGAGATTTTGAGAGACTTTTTTTAAAAGATATTTTACAATCAAGATTTTTTTTTTTTGACAAAAACAATCAAGATTCTTTTTTTTTGAATAGGAAACAATCAAGATTCTTAACACAGGATTTTGTGAGATTTTGTGAGATTATAAAAAAAAAAAGTCTTGATTAAAAATCTTCATTGAATAACAACGGATTTTGTGGGATTGAAAAAAAACAAAAAAAGTCTTGATTGAATAACACAAGACTTTTAAAATCCATTAAAATCCCTCAAAATCCATTAAAATCCCTCAAAATCCTAATTGAATAACCCCCCTAAAGTTGTTTTTTGTTTGTTTACAATTATAAAAATCATATTTTAGAACAAACACAAACACATGGTCCTTGTGTTTAAGAAAATTTTGAGAAAATCAGTTAGAAATAGCTTTTTATTTTAGACTAAAAAATGATTTTTTAACAAAATAATTTTTATAAAAATCTGAAACAAACACATCAAAAATAAAAAAAGTAATTTTTTTTAAAAAAAAAAACCATAACAAACGCACCCTATATTAATTGTAAACACGAGATTAACTAATAATTGATATTTCAAATGAATGGTCAAGTTGCATATTATTTTTACTTGCTAGTTGCTGTTGCTACCATATCGAAGCATATATACAAAAGTGTCCTGCAATGCAAATAATTACAAATTAAAGTTGCGTTTTAAAACTGATGGTGGGTTGTAAGGTTTATCGTGTGGATGCACAAACCAAATAAAATAAGGCAAATGTTAACATGTGCCCGTCTTTGGGGCACATGTTAAAAGAATTAAAAGAAGAAATATTTATCTCAAAAGTTGTGTATTTAACTTTTTAAATTTAAAATATTGTACTAAAATTTTTATTTTTTTGATTCCTTAACATGTGCCCTTAAGGCACATGGGTACATGTTAACAAGATCCATAAAATAAAGAGATGAACAAAGACCAAGACAATTGAAATGCAACCACTAAAGAGGAAAGGGACAATGCAAAAGCACAGCCGCCCTCTTCACTTTTAAACTAATTTTCTTTTCTTCTCCATCCACTAAAGAAAAATAGTTTAGGATTAATTTATATATGATCTGAAATTATCCTACTAAATCATTTTTCCCTTTTTTTTTTGATTAAAATAGTTTTTCTTTTGTGATTTCATCTTTTATAATGTGAGTTGTATTGTTGGTTGTCTTGGTGTTACGTTGTGTTGTTTTACTTTCTCGTGCGGTATTTTTTCAATTCTAATTCTCAAATTATATTTGATCATCTAATCAATGACTTTGACGTCGTCAATATCGTAAATCTGAATGCATGAGTGTTTCAGACACTTTAGTTTTATCTATGTATAAGTATTTTGTCGTTGTTGTATATTATTACTTGATATTGTAAGCTTATTCACATATTCATCTTTTTATTTTTTAACAATTTAAAATTTGTGTTATGTACAATAGAGTACTCGAGAATTTTAAATGAATAAAGGTTGTTTTAGTAAAAATAAAATAAAAAAAGAAACTTGAAAATACATAGTATATTATCAATGAGATCAATAATTTAGTAAAAAAAAGACAGCTATCACGTATATTAAATATGAATAGCCAGCAGTGAAGTTTGAAATTATGGGATTAATTATTAATATCAAAAAGTTAGACCTCGTGGTTGTGTGTGTACTAGTTAAAAAATAGACAAAGAATGTTTGTCTGTGTGTACACAAATTTAATGGGTTATTTATTTATTTCTCTAATGTCTTTCTAGATTGAGATTAGAAATGGTATAGAAGGATTCTTTGTGCTAGCTGCGATTGGAGAAACAAAGGGAAAGAAGGATTCTTTGTGTGTGCAATTGCTGAATCTGAATGTAATCAAAACGAGGTACGTACGTAATATTAATTCTTTGTGTGCATATCATTTCATTCAATTAGATCAATATATTTTAAACTTTTATTGCTAGTTTCAATTAAATCAAGGGGGCTGCTAACATCCTCCCACCTAAAATCATGTAGGAGGAAGTTAGCAAGCCTCCTCCTACTACAAATTTACAATAAAACCCCCAAAATAGCTCCACGCCCCCCCCTATTTTTTCTCCGCGCGCCCCCCCAATTACTAGCGCGCCCCCCCACCCCCCCACCCCCCCCCCCCCCCCCCCCCCCAACCCATATTTTTTTAATTTTTTTTTAATTGTTTTTTTTTTTACTTTTTTTTTATTTTTTTTATTAATTGAATTTAGTTTATTGATTAAACTAAAATCATGCCCAAACTATTTTGGGGGTGGAATAATTTCATAATAGATCTTTGAAACCATAAACATTGTTAAATGGTTTCAAGACGTTATAAACTGAAACCATTAGTATGTGTTAATGGTTTCGATACCCTAAATAGCTAAAATTGAGTCAAATATGAATACAAGATGATATAGTTTCTAATAAAGTAAAAAAAACAACGAAATTATTATTGTTAAATGGATTTAAATAATGATTATGACTAAAATCATAAAATAGATCTTTGAAACCATAAACATTGTTTAATGGTTTTCAGACGTTATAAACTGAAACCATTAGTATGGTCTAATGGTTTCGATACCCTAACTAGAAAAAATTTGAGTAAAATTTTAAAACAAGATGATATGGTTTATAATAAAGTAAAAGAACAATGAAATTATTATTATAAAATATTTTTAAATAATGATTATGGCTGAAATCTTAAAATAAACCTTTGAAACCATTAATATGATTAAATGATTTCAAGATGTTATAACTTGAAATCATTAGTATGGTCTAATGGTTTCCATACATAAAATAAATTTTGTGGAGTTTTTTATTTAATTACGTTTTAATAAATAGATGTTTGAAACCATAAACATTGTTAAATGGTTTCAAGACGTTATAAACGGAAACCATTAGTATGGTCTAATGGTTTCGTTATCCTAACATATAAAAAATTCGAGTCAAATATTAATACAATATGTTATGGTTTCTAATAAAGATAAAAGGACAATAAAATTATTATTGTTAAATGGTTTTAAATAATGATTATGACTGAAATCATAAAATAAATGTTTGAAACCATAAACATTGTTAAATGGTTTCACGACGTTATAAACTGAAACCATTAGTATGGTCGAATGGTTTCGATACCCTAAATAGAAAAAATTGAGTCAAATATTAATACAAGATGATATAGTTTCTAATAAAGTAAAAAAACAATGAAATTATTATTGTTAAATGGATTTAAATAATGATTATGACTGAAATCATAAAATAGATCTTTGAAACCATAAACATTGTTAAATGGTTTCAAGACGTTATAAAGTGAAACCATTAGTATGGTCTAATGGTTTCGAATGGTTTAATACCCTAAAAAAGAAAAAAAATTGAGTCAAATATTAAAACAAGATGATATGATTTCTAATAAAGATAACAGGACAATAAAATTATTATTGTTAAATGGTTTTAAATAATAATTATGACTGAAATCATAAAATAAATCTTTGAAACCATAAACATTGTTAAATGGTTTCACGACGTTATAAACTGAAACCATTAGTATGGTCTAATGGTTTCGTTATTCTAAAATAGAAAAAATTTGAGTCAAATATTAATACAAGATGTTATGGTTGCTAATAAAATAAAAGAACAATGAGATTATTATTGTTAAATTATTATTAGTATGTCAAAACCATATTTGCTCCATTTAATAATTTTTATGTTAATTGTCATAAATTAAACATAATTATAGTACATGTTTTAGTATGCAATTTTAAATCAGAATAAAGATATATAAACATCAAAAAAATATTTTTGTAATATATTTATATATTTTAAATGAACAAAAAAACTAAAAAAAAAAGGTTAGAAAAAAAACATAAAAAACAGGTTGGAAAAATAAACTAAAAAAAAATACAAAAAAATAGGTTTTGGGGGGGGTTGGGGGGGCGCCCAGCAATTGGGGGGGCGCGCAGTAAAAAAGGGTGGGGGGGCGTTGAGAAATGGGGGGGCGCAAATGAGAAGAGGGTGTGTGGGGGGTGCCATTAGAAAAAATGGGGGGATGTGGAGCAATTGTGAGGGTGTTATAGTAAATTGCTAGTGGGAGGAGGTTTGCTAACTTCCTCCCACATGGGAGGAAGTTAGCAAATCCCTTAAATCAAATCGGTACATATATATTTGCAGAAAATTTGTCAAGTTATTTAACATCCGGAGTTTCTAATACACTAACAAAAGTTGACCTTCATGTCAAAAGAAAAGAAAATATAACGGTCATTTGTCTTTTACATTAAAGATATTTGTCAATTTTTGAATTTTAAGAATAAAAAGAAAAGTGATAGAGAAATATACACTATTTTGTTGTTTAATTCATTTTTTACATTTTGTTAACTATTATTAGTGATACTTTGTCAAAAAAAATTATTATTAGTGATGAGACGAACAACGCAAGGTTATCTTACCAAAAAAAAAGAGACGAACAACAACTATTTTTTTATATAATAACAACAACTATTATTAGTGATAAAAAGCAATTATACATTTGTGTTATACTATACTCCTATAATATAATCAATTTTAACATACTCTAGATTTGTTAAGTGTCCGTTTGATCCAACTTTATTTTAGTTTTTATTTCTCCTTAAATTATAAGTAGAGTCAAACACATATTTTATGAAATTCTTATTAAAAAAAGTGGTTTAATACTTATGAAAAGAACATAAATAAAGCAGAAGCCATAAATATGAACTTTTGGCAAGTTTGTCGCATCATAAAAAAGATTTGTCTCGACAAAAATACATTATGAAAAAAAAAGATAAGTATAAAGTACAAAATATTTTAATTTAAAATAAACTATACTTTTATATGCAAAAAAATTTTATCAAACAACTTATACTTTATTCGTAAAGCTCTTTTTATTACTTTTAATCTTAAAGCAATTTTTACTCTTAAAAAAACTGAATCAAACAAAAATATAAAGATTATTTATTATATATAGTAAATATTTAGTGCATAAAAAAAATTGTTTCACTTATGTTTAGAACATGTTTTCACTTTGGTCAAAAAAAAAACATGTTTTCACTATTGCATACCCCCCTCTGTCTGTCAGAATAAGTGTATATTTTGAGGTTTTTTTCCTGTTTTAAATTATTTGTCCTTTTAAAAAAGTAAAACAACATTTATTATTCTTTTTCAACAAATTATCTTTATTTATTGTATCTTAACTCATCAAAAAACTTTTTTAACTATATTAATAAGGACATTTTAGTAAACAAACTCATTTTTTTAAGTTTAATTACAGTTTTGGTCTCCCTATTTTCAATTATTCACAGTTTTGATCCCCCATTTTCATATCATACAATTTTGGTCCCCTACCATAAATTTATACTTAAAAACAATGATTTAACGCATTTTAAATAAGGATTGGGTCATGCTAAACAGTGTCCGGGGCATTTGTTAAGCATACTAAAAAAAAGAAATAAAAGATAAAAGTAGTGTACAAGTTCCAAAACAAATTCCAAGACATAATTTTCTTTTTAATAAGCTTAACTAGTGCCCGGAGCACTGTTTAGCATTTTTCTTTAAACAATGTGACATGCAATTCAATGATACTTCAATAATCAGAAGTTATGAAACTACAGAAAGCTCGTTAAAACTTAAATTTTAATTGAAGAAGTTATTAATATTTTTGTAATTAAATTAATAAAAAATAAACAATTAATCCACCTTAATAAGTATGTGTTTGGTTATACAGTAGAACATCCAAAATGCGTGTTACAACCTCTGAAACGCGATTATACGATTATGCAAGATGTTTGGGAAAAGGTTCTGAAATCGATTTTACCTTTCCAAAATCGATTCTAGTCGAAGCTAGGATTCGGAGCTTTCACGTTCACTGCAAAATATTATTCATTGTAACCCTCACTCTCTGCTCTCTGTAAGTTGCGGCTTACTTCTTTCTCTCAGGTTGAAGAAGAAGTATGACAAACAATTTGGGCTCAATTCTATCAGTGACCCGGCCCATTTAATTTATATCTAGTTTTTTATTGTTGTTTCAAGCCTCAATCCTTTTTATTCTGACCCGGCTGCTACTCAAATTTCTTCTCCTTTTTTATTTTGTTATTTTTTTTATTGTTGTGTCAAGCCTCAATCCTTTTTTATTTTATTTTTATTTTTTATAATATGCTCTTCTTTTATTTTGCCAAAATTTGCTATCTCCCAAAATTTGTTATCTTTTTTTAGGTTACAAATTCAAAATAGTTAAATGAAAAAAAAATAAAAAAATAATGACACTAATTTTTAATACACTAGAAACCCATTTTGGTAATTAGAAATCTAGAAGCAATTTTAATTCAAAGTAACCAAACAACCTAATTGATAAGAATCAATTTTATACAAATGTATCTAAACATAAATCAATTTACTTTCAACTCACTTTTAATCAAAATCAATTATTTCAAAACTCAATTCTATCAAACTCAATTTTCGCCACCGCCAATCCAAACACACACTAAATCTACATTATCATATTGTATGTCACAACATTTAAAATATATTAAATTACCAATTTTTTTAAGTATAAAAATATGATAGGAGACTTCTGTTAAAAAAAAAATGATAAGAGACAAAACTGTATGATTTGAAAATAAGGGGACTAAAACTATGAAATGACTCGAAATAAGGAGACCAAAACTGTAATTAAACCTTTTTTATAATAACAACTTCAACTCATTTCATTAAGCAAGTAATTGTGCATACATTGAGGAATCAGCTAAAGAATACATCGGCTCGTCCTAGAATACACCACCCTAGCTAGAGTATGGACAACCATATTCGCTTGACGCTCGACAAACTTCTCCTCAAAGTTGAGAACTAAAACTAACAGAGATTTAATATTAGAAACAATTCACCTCATAGGTAGTGCTTTGGGTGATTTTTTGTGATTTGGCACTTCTTCTCTTTGTATAGATTTTACTAGTCTCGGTTTTTGAATTGAATACTATTTGTACTTATCCTATTCGAGTGGATAGACTATCTCTCGTACTTTGTTCCATTTTCTTATTATATATATAATTCATTTCGCTGTTAAAAAAAAAACATTAACAATTTTTGAATCGCTTTCAAGATAACATGTGACAAGCCTCCTTGCATTATATCAGTAATTGCTTCCTTCATTGTCATTGCTTTTCCTTCAATTTTATTGAGCCTTCCATGAATGACGTTAGACCCTGCAAGAATAAATCGAACGCGGTGATCACGTAAGCACCGCCCCCATCTTATAGCACTGGTTGTATCATAAAAACTAGCATCCACGTTACACTTGAAAAAACCATAATCCGGCGGTTGCCACTGCTGCATGCAACTCGTGCCCCTATTCATGCCATGTGCTTGATTTTCAACTTGTCTTGCAGTAGCTTTCTCTTCATTCCACACATAATTGTTTCTATAAAGCCAAAGAACCCAAAGCAACATTGCCATCTTTCCAACCAATAAATTACTCTCCTTGCTACACACATCAATAATCAAAGCTTTAGCATTGTTAAAAATTTGCAATCTTGGTTGAATAATATGATCCAACCCCAGGTGCACCAAGCTTCTTTACTACCCTCACACTCATAAAACAAGGGCCATTTGTCTTCCGGAACCGATAAACAAACGGGACAATCTATTTGACAGTTAAGATGATGGTTCCTTAACCGCATCCGAGTTGGTAAGCAATTCTTACAAATACATCACATCAAGTGTATGTTTAGGATTAGGAGGAGCTTTAGTTTTCCACAACCTCCTCCCCCAAGGCTCTGCTTGTCTCGACCCAGCAAGCAAACTCACCTCCTTCAACAATTGATGGCAGGGACGGATCCATGTTGAACACATTGGGGACACATGCCTTCACTAAATTTGAGATTTTTTTAGAGTACTATTTTAGGCTACTATGTTATTGCCTACACAATAAAAAAAATGTTAGAAACTTCTCACTCTACATACATACATACACAGTACAACACATTATACATACTGTAACAATTTTGTTTTTGTTTTATTATTGTAAAGTTGGTCTACATTTATAAAATTAAAAGAATTTTTTAGAACAAATACAAAATCAATTTATAAAAATGTCAAAATTATTAGGTCGGACGTCGTGATTAGAGTTTGAACCTAACTTCTTCATTTATGTGTGAATTTTCAATAACGAATATCATTTCATCAATCTAAAAAACTCAAAAACACTATAAAATACAAACCACACTAGTTAAAGAAAAATGATAAACAATTGTTTCGATCTCTAGAAGTTGTTTTATTTGTCTCTAAAATGTATCAAAACTGCATACACATTCAAAAATATTTTTTATTTGTTATTTTGATCTTCGAGTCTACTTTTATGTAGTTAATTTAGTCATCAAATGTATATTTTATTGATCAGATTAAACTATAAAATTACTAACAACTCACACACTAAATACATATTTGCAATTTGGATGCATTTAGAATTTATGATAATAATGTTTCACATATAACGCCCCCACTGCCTAAAATTTCTAGATCCGTCACTGATTGATGGTAAGCGGACAGGACCGAGTAAGTTCCATCTCTTTCCTCATTCCAAATCAAACGATCCTCATGGACCTCATCTAATAACGGAACAGAAAGAATATAGAATTAAAATCTAAAGAGGACACCTATTGTGAGACAGAGAGAATATATAAAACACTTGAAAATATCTCCAAGTAAATCAAAGTATTAAAATTGCTGTATATTATGCTATATGGCAATGGTGTTACTCCCTCTCCATTACAGGTTTTGTTGTAGTTAATAAATGTTTGTAATGAATCTTTATTTATTTTTGTCCTAATACTTATCATACTATATATATTTAGATGACGAGTATCCTAACTGATTGGGGTAAGAAAATTTTGGAGAAATTGATAAGTAGGGCAATAGCAGAATCACGTTTTGTATTTTGCTTCACATGCATTGTTAAGGAATTCGAAGAAGAAAAGGCCAAGTTGGAGCCAGAAATTGAAACTTTGGTACAACGTACCAAAGTGGCAATAGGAAAAAATAAAGACATTCAAGCTAATGTTGATGCTTGGAAAGAGAAAGCTGATAAGCTCAATGGAGAGGAAACCAAAACAAATCAAACATGTTTTTTTGGATTTTGTCCCGATTGTATATGGCGATATAGAAGGGGGAAGGAGTTGTCGAATAAAACGCTGAATATTAAACAACTACTTCTAAACTCAAAATTTGAAAATATTGAACTCCCTCGCCGTGTTCCAGATGTTGAACGCTATTCATCTCAAGATTACATTTCTTTTAAAAGCAGAGAGTCTGATTACAAAAAATTGTTGGATGCACTAAAAGATGACAACAATTATTTAATCGGATTGCAAGGGATGGGTGGCACCGGAAAAACTACATTGGCAAAAGAAGTTGGTAAAGAACTAAAACAATCTGAACAATTCGATCATGTCATTGTTACCACAATATCATTTACTCCTAATATTAAAAAGATTCAAGATGATATTGCTGGACCTTTAGGATTGGATTTGAAGGATTGTAATGAATCCGACAGACCCGGAACACTATGGGACAGATTAACAAAAGGTGAAAAAATTCTTCTGATATTGGATGATGTGTGGGATGAAGGTCCAGTTCTTGATTTTGATGAAATAGGGATTCCAAAACGGGACAAACACAAAGGTTGTACAGTTCTTATAACCACCCGTAGTAAAAAAATATTCAACCAAATGAATTTTAATAAGACTATTGAACTGAAGCTTTTATCCGAAGAAGACGCATGGATCATGTTCCAAAAGTATGCCGATATAAGCAATAGGTCCTCAAAACATGTGATTGCTAAGGGACGTAAAATTGTAAAGGAGTGCAAACAATTACCAGTTGCAATTGCAGTTATCGCACGCAGTTTAAAAGGTCAACAAGATCGAGTGCATCAGTGGGATGTGACATTAAAATCCTTGAAGAAAAATGTATCCATGCATGGTGTTGGTGATGATGTGGTTGCAGTTTATAAATGTTTGCAGTATAGTTATGATCACATGAAGGATGAAAAAGCCAAGAGATTATTCCTTTTATGTTCTGTATTCCCAGAAGATGAGGTCATTTCTGATGAAGTTCTAACCAGAGTTGGCATAGGAGCAGGTCTTTTTGGGGAAGATTATGGCATCTACAATGATGCTCGAGACCAAGTAGCTGTAGCTAAAAGCGCACTCATAGATTCTTGTTTGTTGTTGGAGGTCGATAAAAAACATGTAAAAATGCATGATTTGGTTCGTGATGTGGCTCAATGGATAGCGAACAAAAAGATTCTAGCAGTAAATTTGTCCAACGAAAATGAAAAGTCGTTGGTTGAAAGGGAAGCAGATATTAGATATTTATTCTGTAAAGGGAAGGACAAGGATTTGTTTTCTTGTAAGTTTGATGGTTCCAAACTTGAGACTCTAATTGTGGATGTGGATGAGGATGGAGATGAAGATGGCACAATCCCAAATTCTTTCTTTCAAAATATTGTCAAGCTTCGAGTTTTTCAATTATTTGGTAATTATATACTGCCTCTATCATTACAACACTCAATTCAACGATTTACAAATATTCGTTCTGTTAAGATTGCTATGGTCGATTTAGGCGACATCTCTATTTTAGGAAAGATTCAAAGTCTTGAGACTCTTGATTTAGTTCGATGCTCAATGAATGAATTACCAAGTGGAATTGCAGAACTGAAAAAACTTAAGTTGTTGAATTTGGAATATTGTGGAATTAGAATGAATAATCCATTTGAAGTTATTGAAAAATGCTCATCACTTGAGGAGTTGTATTTCATAAACAGTTTTAATGAATTCTGTCAAGAAATAACCTTACCTGAGTTGCAAAGGTATCATATTCTTGAAGGGTGGGATTTTATTAAGGATTTCCCATCAAAATATGTGGATTTTGATGGGCGTGGTGAGCAGTACTGTTTTTCAAAAGGAGCACTCAAGCATTTTATGCAATCGGCAGAGGTTATTCGGCTAATGAAAATTAACAGTCAATGGAGAAATCTCATGCCTGAACTTGTTCCTATAGATCAAGATATGAATGATCTTGTTGAGCTTATTTTGGAAGATGACTCAGAACTGGAGCGCCTCATAGACACTACTAAACTTAATGCTTCTCTAGTGCCAAATGTTTTCTCCAAGTTGATTATACTAAAGCTCGAGGACATGAAGAATTTGGAAGAATTATGCAATGGTCAAATCTCTGTTGAGTCTATGAAAAATTTAGAGGAGCTAACTATCAAGTCTTGCAAAAAATTGAGAAGTTTGTCTGAATTCAGCCTTAATTTTGACAGTCTAAAGACCATAACACTATCATGGTGCTCGACGTTGGTTTCTGTTTTTGAATTGTCAACTTCTCGAACCCTGCCGGTGTTGGAGAAACTTGAAATAGTTGGTTGTACAGAATTGGAAACCATATTTACACATCATAGGAGAGTGAATGAAGATACGACTGAAGAAATATTAGTCGATACTGATAATGATAATAGCAAGAGTTGCAACTCAATATTTCCAAAGTTGAAAGTTGTCATTATTAAAAGTTGTCCCAAATTACAATTTATACTTCCACTTTTTTCTTCTGAAGCACTTTTGTTATTGGAAACTATCAAAATAGAAAAATGTGGAAAGCTGGAATACATATTTGACCAACACCAAGATGTCAAACTTGCTTCACTAAAAGAATTGGAGCTAAATGATGTGCCAATTTTCATCGACATATTTCCAAAATCTTATCATATCATTGAAGAGTTATCTGATTCCATTTCCAAGCCTCAAACACAATTGCAGGTGGAGCCTATCAAATCCAATATATGCTCTTGTTGTTATAGATACAAGTCAAGTACTAAACCATTGGTTTCTGAGGATCATCCGCAAGCCAGCTTAATCTCCAAGGTAACCCTATCTATATTTTATGTTAACTTTTGATAATTTCTCTTTTTAATACTGACTCAATCCCTAAATATAAGACCTCATAACTAAATTACGGGATAGTAGATGTTGTTTTTACAAATTTATCCCTTAAAAGAGAGAATTTATCATAGTATTTATTGTAAGGTGTAGAAAAAGAGGTAAAATAAGTAGGGGTATGTATGTAAATAAATAATAAATGTAGTTGAAAATTCAAATTGGGTCTTATAAAAAGGAACAGAGAATTTTCTCATGAGGGTCTTATAATTAGGGATAGAGATAATAGATAGATATCATGTGTATATCTATATAAGGGAATGCTAACATGTGTCATACCTTAAGGGCACGTGATAATATATTTGATAAAGAAATTGTCGCCTCAAAAGGTGTTCATTCAACTTTTAAAAAGTCAAAATATTACTAAGAGAAAAGTTGTATGTTTGCTCACTTGAGTTACATCATGGCAGGAATCAAGTTCATATTGGGTTAACATATGGGAAAGTGCTCAATGTCTTTCAAGGCTGTCACATATGGTGTGCAATATGAAAGTGATCAAATTGACGATGCTTTTGAAGATCAAGTCAGTGTTCATCTTGTCCATTGCTCCAAAAATGTTGTTGGAGAGCTTGACAATTACAAATTGTGATGAATTGAAGCACATAATAGTCGACATTGGAGATGGCAGTGGCGGGAACAATATTGTCTTTCCAAACTTAAAAGAGCTCAACATTGAAAAATGTAAGAAATTGGAATACATATTTGGGCACATTAATAATGCTAGTGATGATCATGATCAAAACAGCAGCAATGAGATACAACTTCAACTTCATCTTCAAGCATTGGAGAGTCTCAAGTTTTCAAGTCTCCCAAGTTTAATCGGCATGTCTCCCAAACAATATCACATAACATTTCCACCTTTGAAACAACTTGAACTCGGTGAGTGCTCTCGGGTTGATGTTAATTCTATTGGTGATTTCACCGTTCTAAGTTCAATTTCAAGATATCAGGACAGCACAACCATCAAGGTAACCCCTCTTCCCATATTTTTTTTTATGTAAAATGACATTTTTGTCCTCCTAAATTTTACAATCTGGCAATTTTAGTCTTTTAAGTTTGAAAATATCACTTTTGAATAAATTGTACACAAAGAATCGGTAGACAACCAAATCCTAAATAACTGAGTGCTTATCACAAATCTTTTTTTCTCAATCACATTTAATTTTTGACATATGATACAATTTCTTTACTCTTATTTTATGCATGTATTTATTTCCCATTCTTTTGTTGCAGCAATTGAGTGGGAACATTGAACATTTTCTAGCCTTGGAAAAGCTCAAGGCATATAAATCCAAAACAGAAAGCATATTTTGTCTCAATGATGAAGTAAGTGAGCGGCAGATAAACTTGGGGTTGCAAGAAATTCTTTTGCATAATCTACCATTGATGACAAATCTTTTTATAGGTCCCAAAAATTCATTTACCCTCAAAAACCTTACAAAGATATACATCTTTAGATGTGTAAAAATGGAACTAGTTTTCTCCACCTCTATTTTAAAATGCCTATCACAGTTGTCTCATCTAAGAATAAAAGAATGCAAACAGTTGAAACATATCTTTGAAGATGACTTCGAGAATCAAAGAATGTCAAATTCGATTTCTTCAAAGACATGCCTCCCAATGCTGAAAGCATTTGCAGTAGTGAAGTGCAACAAGTTGAAAAGTGTTTTTCCGATCTCCATGAGCAATGAGCTTCCTAAACTAGAGGCTCTGATGATAAGTGAAGCAGATGAGTTAGAAGAAATATTCAAAAGTTTAGCTGATAATCAGAAAGTTCAGATTCCAAATCTAAAAATTGCAGCATTTGTCAACCTACCAAACTTGTGTCGTGTCCAGGGAAATCAATTTCAGGCCGTACGAAATCGTTTTGTACAGAATTGTAAAAAACTCTCTTTGACTTCGTCAACATCCGGTGGAGCTCCTGTATTGGTCGCTTTACAAATAGAAGGCTTAGGTACACACTAAACCCAATACTTTTCAAAGTTATTACATGTTCCTTGTAAATAATTACTCCAATATGCAGTCATATTTACAAAATAAAATCAACAAATTTGTACTTCTTGTTGGAATGAATTTAATATAGTTATATAAACATGCTCAACAAAGATTGTAAACAATAATCATATACTTTAGGGCGGAAGAAAAATAACATGAATAGACGAATCCATTTGATGAACTAACCGTCCGTTTTTGTAGCACATAATACTCTTGAAACATAAAGAAGGGAAACGGATGACGAGCACTTGTTGGCTTGTAGTTCTTTCTCAATCGGGACTCCTTATACCTTAAGCACTCTTCAGATGGGGGAGAAGAGGCAATATGTAGTGTGTCCAGTATATAATTGCAGACCATAGCATGTATAGTGTGATGGCCAATTAGGGTTCCTATTATTCCGAAGTGAGTCATCCTGACATCCACTAATCAATTAATCACATAACATTAATTAAATAATTATGCAAATAGAAATCTAATTAGCCTTTTTACTTAATTTGATCACTAATCAATTAAGGCTCTTAATTGATAAAGTGCTAATATAATTAATATAGATATTTGCCCACATAATATTATTGGAATATAATAAAATATTTCAACAATCTCCTACTTGGGCTATATATCGTAAATTCGTAATATTATATCATTATTCTTTAGCCGCGCATCTGAATGCTATTAATCCTTAGATTTCAACTTTACAATCTGGTCCAGCTCATACATCAATAATAGGACCACCACGGCTATCGTCACTGACGTATAACGTGACAGAACCCCAACGACTACCACATCAATATACTTGATGATATAGATTGATATGGATGAGTGGCATAAAAATTTCATGCAAGGTATCATGTCTATTTCCAACTAGTCCAACTGAAGTCTTTTGTGATTGTTGGATCTCAAACTCTCAACTGTGGAAGGAAAGAATCTTAGGAATAAGAATGATATAAAAAGATGAATTAGTACTATCTGAATTTTCAAGAAATATGAGATAACTTGCTGATCAAGTAAACTAATATATTATGCTTGTGAATTAGTACTATCTAATAATGTTAACTTATATATGATATGTTGCTATAGATAATTCTACGTATAAGGATCTGTGGAGTCTATTTCAACAATTACAAGAAATGCCCAAATGCCCAGATTTTGCCAATGGGATTGAAGTTCAAGTAGCAGAGCACAAGTTGACTTCTTCACAGGTCAATATTATTCTATTTATTCAAGCTAACCACACCCGAATAGATCGAATATAATCAGCATGACAATGTCTTTGAATCAAACATAATGCTATATGTTTTTTCCAGAAAGAAATGAACCAAGCACCAGATGCAAAACATGAATTTATTGAAAATGTTTCTAATTTAGAGATACCATCGGTGGCAACATTACCAACAAATTCCAAAGTAATTAATTTGAAAGCCTATTTCGATAAATAGTCCTCTATGTCCTTCAACTACTTAGTAATGAATGTAAATAATAGTTTCATATCATCACTGATGATAATACTTCTGTACTTATCGATCACAGGAGTTGATGATGAACCAACAAAACCAACACCCACTTGGAGAAATTGATACTACCATCAATACTTCTCGGGAAAACAATGTAATAAAAATTAATTTAACTTCAACTACTACTTAAAAATATGTTTAACCTAATCTTTATTTTCATTCTTTGTAACTAAATTAGTTGGAGGGTCCTATGTCTACCGCCATTTCAGAAACAAGGAATGTTCCACTTATACATTCAGTTGATCGTAAACAAAAGGTATTTCCCCTCTTTTGCTAATGTTCTTTTTGAATCTTAATTTTTCAATAAATCAATTGAATTATTACAAACATAACCATGCTTTTAATTTTAAACAGGGTATTACCTTAAGTGTTGAAGAAGGAACTATATCAACTAATGTGAAGACAATAACATCATCAACTCATTTAGAATTAGCAAGTTCATCATCATCATCAGACCCATTAGTTACTTCTTTGCATAAAACATCCTCACAAGTGAGTGGGTTTATTTTATGAAATCAACAAAATTTTGTGTTTTTATTCCATAATTTACATGAGATTTGATTTAAAGGAATCTATGTTTAAACAAATATGTGTAGGAGTATGGTGATACTCAAATAGCCATACCTTCTTTTTCAACTTCCACTAGACTGCCTGTTACCATCGAAAATGTTGATTTTGGAGATTCACACGAAACAACTCAGACTACTAATCAAGGTGAAGACTTTCTTGATCAATAATTTCTTTTCTTTTGTTACCATAATAACCTTTTGATTTTGAACTCTCTTTGTTTCCACGTGTTGTTTAGGCTCTCTAAATGACGACTCTTTCATGAAAGTAAGCTCAAATATCGAGGAACAGATTCCTGAGGATGATGATGATGTTAGAGTTTCCAAATCAAGACTCTCTTCCATTGCATCTCAGTTTCCTACAACGCCTTCTAAAGGTTTATTAGATGGGGAAAAAGTTCAAACAACATCTGGACATGAGTTAACGTCATCACATGAAAATGGCATTGTGTCAAACATTTCTGGTTTACAGATACCTTCAGTAGCAAACTCACTGACAAATTCACAAGTAATTTTCAAGCTGTGTCCCTTACCAAGATATTCTTCTTATAATTAATAGCTCAGTATACTAATTCTTATATTGTTTCTTACTACAGGAGTTGTTGAATGAACGATCAACAAGTCAACAATGTTTGACGAATCAACAACATCTGCTTCAAGAAGCCGATACCACTGTCAATAAACCTTCTCAGGAAAAAAATGTAATACCACCTAACTATTCATATTATTACATTTCTATATTGAATTAATTGGAAAAATTGTAGAAAGTAAACATTAAATTAAATTGTGCTGATAAAGCAAATGTTATGTTTACATGAATGAATTACATAACTTATAGAGAGAGTAAGTAAAGAACTAAATAATAACAAACTAGTAACCAACTAAAACATATGAAGAATTAAATTTTATATTAGACCCTTTTTAGATGTACATATGCAGATATGCTGAAACTTATTCACATTTTCATGATATATTAATAGTGTTTGCAAGAAATAGAGGACCAAAGTATTCAAAAGGGTTCTACATTAGAAAAAACCGTAGCAACATCTTTGTCCACCATTTCAGAAACAAGGAATGAGCGACATATACAATTAGTTGCTACTAAACAAAAGGCATCTCCCCTATTTAGATTGTATTGATTTTTGACCTTTGTCCAATGTAGGAGTTAAATTATACTACAATCTTAAACATCCTTTTCATTTTAAACAGGGTATTAAGATAGTTGTTGAAGAAGGAATAACATCATCAACTCATTTAGTAAGTTCATCACCAATTTATAGTATGTAACAAGGGTTGGTTCAATATATATTGAGGCCTGATATATTTTATTTAAATTTTCTTTTTCAAACTTTTTATTAAGGAAAATTGGAAGTGCAAAGACATTATTATAGTTTGATGACATTTCAACTTTGTTGACACTTTACTCAAAAAAAAAAAAAAAAACTTTGTTGACACTTGATAAACCAACTTTGATGGCATTCCCCTTTTTATCTTTTGACTTTTTTCAACATAGGAATTGAATTATGCTACCCATTTAAATATACTTTAATTTTATGCAGGGTATCAAGTTAAGTTTAGAAGATGTTGATATTGGAGACTCTCAGAAAACAACTCAGACTAATAATCAAGGTGAAGACTTTTTGGACCAATTTTCTTTTCTTATGCTACCTCATCATCCTTTTGATTTTTAACTCTATTCTATATTTCAATATGCACATATAATGATGCTAATCTATATAATATTTTTCTATAGATTTTGATTTGTATTTGCATTTGGAGAGTGTATATCGACAATTTCAAGATCAACTTAATAGTAATGAAAATCCAAATGCACAAACCAGTAAAGACTTTGCAGCTTGGATTGAAGCTGCAGCAGCATCAAGGCATGAGTTGACTTCTTCACAGGTCAATACCAATCGATTTATTCAAGCTAACCACACCTGAATACAATCACAGTGACAATGAATCAAACACGTTATTTTTTGTGCAGATAAAAATGAAACAAGCAGTAAAGGAAGAGCATGCATTTGTTGAAAATGCTCCCGAATTAGAGATACCACTCCAACCAATACTACAAACAAACTCAGAAGTAATTTGCTGGCCATGTCAAATTCTCTTACTTAGTAATGGATGTAATTAATTGTTTCATCTCATTAATGTGTCTGTTCTTATTACAGGAGTTGATGAACCCACAACAGTCAGTTGCAGAAATCGATACTACCGTCAAACCTAATCGGGAAAATAATGTAATATAATATAGTACCACCTCATTGTGCATATAAAGCTAAAAAGAAATATTAAGGAAAATATATTTTACTTAGCCTAAAAATATGCTGCAACTAATTTACATTTTCATGATATGCAACTAACTAGTTGGAGGGTTCAACATTAGAAAAAACAGTAGCAGCAACATTGTCCACCATTTCAGGAACAATTGCTCCTACACAAAAGGCATTCTCCTACTCTGCTTGTATTGTTTTTTGAGTTTTTTTCCAACACCAGAATTGAATTGAATTGGATTATACTACAATCTTAAAAATCCTTTTAATTTTAAGCAGGGTATCGAGATAACTGTTGAAGAAGGAACTACATCAACTAATGTCACGATAATATCATCATCAACTGATCTAGTAAGTTAATGACCAGATACATCTTGAGGCTTAATATATTTTATTTAATTTTTTTTTTTTTTAAGGAAAATTAAAACTGCCTAGGCATCATTATGGCTTGATTACATCTCAATTAGTACCCCATCAAACCAACAATCTTCTACAAAAACATTAATGATAAGAAATTAAGAAAACAAAAAGATGGGGCAACACCAAACCCATAAAAGAAATCAACTAAAGTTAGGGAGACCAAACCTATAACGAAGAAAGTCATCCATAATACAATATGACAATTAATCTCACCAAACTACCTCATTATACTGAAAGCCTATGTTGAGTTCCCTAACATTGAAGATAATGATATCATTTGTTTAATGATTTCAATTTCTAGGAAGATGGAGATGGCAAAATATCCATATCCTCTTTTTCGACTGTCAATAAAAAGCCTCCTGCCACCAAATATGCTGATATTGGAGGCTCACAGGAAACTATTGGTGAGTTTTATTTTTCTTCTTTAAATTTTAAGGTTTCTCCTCCCACCTTGTGTTTAGTTTCTTAAATTGATAATGCTTTCATGAGAATAATGAGTTGAATATAAGTGAAAATAAATAACTCGTGTAGCAATTGAAGACATTAACAAGCTGATTGAAGAAGACCCATTTCTTGCACTTGAGAAGCTTCTTACTGGAGTGCAAAGTTTTTCCATTGGAAATTTACTTCAAGAATTGAAGACTCTGATGGACTCGTCATCAGACCTTGACCATCTAGTATCTAACCAAGAATCAACATCAAGACTGATTTCTCTTTTTCAAGGATTGAATCAGTATCAAGGACTCTTACCTTCTGATGTGAAGGAGTTTGTTGAGAAAGTACAAAACTTCTTCGATGACAACATTGTCAAACACGCCACTTATCAACAAATACTCAAGAAGCACAACCAACTTCTTGATTCAAAAACCGATCTTATGAACAAGCTTTGGAGTGGAAAGAGTACAAAAACCCACATTGACGGTGAAACTTCAACTTTCAACACTCAGATACATGAGCTCTCTTTACAAATTGATGAACTTAGAAAAAAGTTGGAAGATCTTGAGAATCAAAGAGATGGTTTGCAGTTTGTAGTGAACAAATATGATGTTCAGAAGAAGAAGTTGAAGGCTGAATGCACTGAGTGGGTCCAACAAAGTAAAGAATTACTTTATGCACTTGCTTCATCGGACGTCGACATAAGAGAAGCTGAACGTGCGAGGAATTTAGCAAAAGAAGGCTTTGCAATTTTAAAATCATTGTTTCCTACATTTTAGGAAGGAATAATGAGTTGCAATATTTTCTCATGTGTGTGTTGCTTGTAGTGATATCTTTTAGTTTGAACTTTGTGTCGAAGGATATGTTTGTCATATTTCCTCGAAGGTTATGGTTGTTTTGTGACTTTGATTTTTCTATGCTTTTGATGTTGGTTGCTCTGTACTCTTTTTCCCTTGTCAGGTTTTATCCCACTGGGTTTTACTGAAAAAGGTTTTTAATGAGACAGATGTTGAGTTCCCTTGTTACTTTGTCTTGGGTTTTGGTGTAGTCCCCCCAAGTACTTTTGTACCTTCCTTTTTATTTAATAATATTTTAAAAGCTAAGGGGTGCCAACTTAGTTGGGATGTCTTGGTTTATCATGTTATGTTTTTGCACTCTTTTTTTTCTTCTAAAAAAAATAAATAAATAAAAGGAATGTGACTGTTCTGGTTGTGGGTTAGGCGTTCTCTCTTTTTTTGTATTATTACTATCTATGATAAAAAAAAAATCTGAAAATAACCTTTTAAGTAAGGCTCTGACAATATGCATGGTAACTGGTTTTTGATAACAAATTTTTATCATAGGACACATAGGTCTCTCATATGCATGAAGATTAGTAAAAGCCTAGTTTGCTCAATAATACACTTTCTATCAACTAACCTCTGTATTGTACATTGTTCTTATGCAATATTGCTGATATCGTGCCATTACCACAAGATCGCCTTTCAGAAGAAAAACCACATAATATTGTCGAGCTAGTGCCATGACCACCTGCATCACAGCTCCCTATGACAACTCCAGATCATTGAATTACAATAAAACTCTAATAAAAATATGATATGAACAGCTCACAATGAAAAAGAAAGAAAAAACTGTAACAATGTCAAAGGATATATGCAAACATTCTAAACACAAAATGCTGGCTAGGAATGATGCATATTTTAGAAATAACGAAAACAACTCTTTTGACATTTTAATTGTTTCCGGAAACGCAAGACTATTGTTAATTCAAGAGCCCATTTTCTCCTTGTTAAATGTTAACAAGTCTTAATAAATGAAAATTAAAAAATGTTTTCAAAAGTAAGTGAGACCTTACTTCTATCTTGCTCTCATCTTATTTTCCTGCCTATCCTTCCTATTAATATGTGCTTTTGTTACTCCCTAGTAGCTTTTAACAGGATGACAACAATTTTCTAAATAGTATACAAACACATTTATTTAACCTAAATTACACTAAGCTCCCTTTGCTTTCATGCATCTAACTTCTAAGGAGAGTTCAAACTTCAAAGTATAGTGCCCTGTTGTTTGTTTCATGCTTCAACTTTTTAGACAAAACAGAAGTTCCAAAATGAAAGCCAAAACTAGTGAGAGAAATAATAGGATAGCATCACAGATTTACGGCCGTTATTGTCACAGCGGCGATAACGGCCAAAACACATGCTTCCCTTTTCTATTGTTACAGCAAAAAATCAATACAGATTAAGGAACACTGATCTTTTACAGCAGAACTTACTTCCAAACCAATCAACAATTTCACAATCATGTAGAACAAACTTATACACATATTTCATACCACAAATCCCAAAGGGTAACTGTACATATTGAAGGCAAACAGATGAAACTAATGAGTTCAAAAGGTAAATTTCAAAACAGTAAATATTGTTTGACAGAGTGAGAATTATTGGTCCTATAAAGCATACCTTCCATTGTATGTACATCAGGCCAAATATACAATTATATCTCCACCAGAATCTTGAAATTGCAATCTAGCAAAGCAAAGCATTCATTTTGTTTGCATTGAATTGTACTAATATCTTGGCAAAAAAACCAGTTATAAACTCTTCAATCAGCTACCATTTAGAACATCATCATTGTCATAAACCAGTTCAGAGTTTCATATAAAGCACCGCCAAGCTTCAAGACATTGGTTTCCCCTCTTCTTCTTCACAGTGCCAACTATCTCCTCTTTCCAACATATGATATTTTCATATGAAGCAATGGACCATCACGCAAGACAACCAGATCCTGCGATGGAAACAAAGTGAGACCATTTAACAGCACCAACCCAGCAATTTCGGCCGTAAAAAGTGCTTCTTGCTCCATGAAAAACAAAAAGCGGGATATCCCGGCTGGAGCGGCCGGACGCTATCTCTAACTGCTCCGCTACCGGCCTTCTCATAGCGGCACGCATCCGCTCCACGCTACAGCGCACTATTGACTACTATGATACAAACATCATAGGGTGATCACCCTAGTCCTTTATAGCATACCATATGATCAAATAGGTTCTTAAAACATGATAGCAAAAATTCAAATCAAATCATGAATAGAAAGCGATTAAATCCAAATAAAATTTATTTCAGCAGCAACTCTTGAAATGCATCATTTTCTTTGTCAGTAGAATAAAATCCTACAAGCAACTCTGTGGTACTAGCATCCACTTCAAACCCTTTGCCTTTCATAATTAGAAGGTATTTTCTCAACCTTAAAACATCACGTTTTTTCAGCAATCCCCTCACAAAAACATTATAAGAACATGCGTTAGGTGTACATCCTTTCTCTTCCATTTTACTAAGCAAGTCTTCAGCATCATCCAACAATCCTTCTCTACACAAACCTCCAACCATTATATTATAAGTATATGAATCAAATCTCAACCCTTTAACAAGCAGACGCGCAAGAACCTTCCTTGCATCACTCAACTTTCCATCTTTACAAAAACCATCAATCATAACATTGTAACTAACAATATCAAGATCTAAATCACTCTCTTCCATAGCCCTAAACAAAAGCATCGCCTCCAAACGAAAATAGCATTTAACTAAACCATCCAAAACAACAGTACATGTCAAAAGATTAGGAACCATACCATATTCCTTCATTGTAAAGAACAAATCTTTAGCAGCCAAAGGTTTACCTACTTCACAAAACCCACCAACAAGTGTTGTCCATGTCACAACATCAGGACAAAAACCTTTATTAACCATTTCATTCAACAAACACATAGCTTTATCAACATCTTTAACCTTACACCAACCATTAATCAACGAATTATAAGTCACGACACTAGGCAAACATTTCTTTAAAACCATCAAATCAAGCACCTTCATAGCTTCATCCATTTGATTCGTCAAACAATACCCGCCAATCAACGAATTATAAGTTACAACATTAGGTTCCTCGCCCATTTGCAACATGAAGCAAATTACACTTTTAGCCTCCAAAATCAACCCTTCTTTACAAAAACCATCCACCAAAATAGTAAAAGTTTGAACATCAGGCACTATTCCATTCCCCATCATCTCATTCAACAAAAAAGAAACCTTTTTCCATTCACCAACATTACAAAGCCCTTGAATTAAACAATTATAAGTAACCAAACTAGGTCTAACTCCTTTTCCATTCATTTCCAAAAACAAATTCAAAGCCTTAGAAACAAACCCCTTCTTACAATAACCATCCATAATCGCATTGTAAACAACAACATTCGGTTCAAACCTTCTCTCAACCATGTCCCTAAGACAAACAACAGCACCATCCATATCTCCAACTTTACACAAACCGTTAACCAACGCTCCAAACGTATAACCATTTAGTTCATAACCCACATTCTCCATATGGCGCGTTAAATTCAAAGCCCGAACCACATTCCCTTCTACACAAAGCCCGTTAACAATGGTGTTCAAACTCACAATTGTAGGGTTTAATCCCGTCTTAAACATAAACCCTAAAACAGAAAATCCAAAATCTGTATAACCCAAATGACATAAACAATTGATCACAATATTAAGTGTGTATATATCCGGATTAATTCCAAACAAATGCGCATGTTTTATCAGCGATATCGTCGTTGTGTAATTTTGGGTTTTGGTAATGAATGTGAATAAGTAATTGAAATCTTTGATAATTGGTAAAGGTTTGATTTTTAACATTTGGTGGAAGAATGTGACGGCAGAGTTAACGTTTGAGAGGGTTCTGATGGAATTTAAGAGATGGGTTCTGTTAACGGCATTAGAGTTAGTTATTGTTGTTGTTGAAAAGTTGTTATAACAGTGTTGTTGGAGATTACGAAACAAATGTGAAGAGATTATTGAAGTTGAAGTTTTCATTGTTGAAGAAAATAAGGAAATAATGTGAATTTGAATTATAATTAGAATGAAAAAATTGAGAGATGAAATTGAGAGAGTGTTGTTACACTTACCTAGATGGAAGCTCAGTGAAGAGGAAAATGTGAGAAAGTGGCGAAGGGGTGAAAGAGGAGGGAAGGAACTTTTGAGGGGTATTTCTGCAACTTTTTTCTTTTTCTTAATTTTAGGCTTAATCATACTTTTGTCCTTTAACTAATTTTCAAGTTTCAGTTTAATCCCTTAATTAATAAACGTTCTATTTTGGTCCGTTAACTTATCTCCGTTAGTCAAAAAAATCCTATTCATTAGTTTTTAACCTTAAATATATTAGGTGGACCAACGTTAAACTTAATACACCATAAATCTCATTTTTATTTTTATTTTAACCGTTTGATCTTGTTATAAAATAAATAACATGTTGATTTTGCATGTCCACCGTATCTAAAATTGGACCATCACCAATTAATTGTTTTTACCCATTTCTTCATCTTCTTTCTCTCATTATTCATCATTTCTTCATACATTCATCAATAAAATCCAGAATTTTAAACCCAAATTTTAAAAATTCATCAATCCAAAATTTTAACCAAAATCCCTAAATCTCAAAAATCTAAAATCTTCAAATGCTAAAGAACAGAAGATTGAAACGATTTCTATTTAGATATGATTTATATGTGGTTTAAAATTATTAATTTCACCAATTTGTTCATGGTTACAAAATGGTTTTCTGTTTTGTGCTTGGATCTATGATGATTCATTAAAAGAATAAGGGTTTTCAATTTTGTGCTTGATAGAGATTGAAAGAATAATAATAAGAAGAAGAAAATAATTGAGTCTAAACATGTTTTTGGTTGTTGTTTGTTTTGGGTTTACGTTTGAGAGTTTTATGAAAAATACAATACCCATTTTAATTTCATTACACTGTAACTAATGTTTATTATTTTTATGGAAGATGAAATCCTTATAAAAAAATTTGGGTTTGTTGTTGGTATGGTGGTGGTGAAAATAGAAAGGAGAAAAAAAAATAGTGTAACTTGAATTGAAAAATGGGTTTGATTTTGAGTGAAATTGAAAGAAAGAATGAAGGTTGAAGAAGAATAGATCATGAAGGAAAATAAAAATGGGTTTTAATTTCTTCAAAAAATAAATTATGGGTTTGGTTGAAGATATTGATGAAGATGAAGAACACTCTAAGGAAGAAGATGAATATTGCTATATTATTTAAGAACTAACGTATTTTTTAATAAAATTGACGGAAAGGATCATTTTAATTGACAGAGACATTCTTAAAGGACCAAAACGAAACCAAAAAATTAATTAAAGGACTTAAACGGATCGTTTATTATTTAGAGGACCAAAATGAAACTGAAAAATTAGTTAAGGGACCAAAACTGTATTTTAGCCTTAATTTTATGGGTCTTGTTAATGTGTGCCCTAAGGGCACATGTTAAGGAAATCAAAAATAGAATTTTTGTATTGAAAAATACAATAGTTTGACCATTAAAAAGGTGAATGCACGATTTTTTAGAAGAATCTTTCTTTATTAAGTTTCTTAATATGTGCCCTTAAGGCACATGTTAACATTTGCCTAATTTTATATATTAGTTTATGAATCTCTTTATATATTGTTATAGATATTGATGATTGATTATTGAGTCATTGTTTTGAAGAATCGGATTCTCTAGTAGTATGAGTTTGGGATATATGTTGGTCAGGGACAGTGGGGAGGTCCAACGATTAATTCTTAAAATAAAAAATTTATTTTTTTGATGTACTAAAAAAAGATTGTTTTTGTGATCGTTGGGATTAAGATCAAATGATTTAAGTTTTTAAATAGATTTTAATACTAAATTTATCATTTTTACAAGATAAAATTACAACATCTCAAAATCTTACATTATTGCAACTTTTGTAAGGACCAAAATTGCAAACTCTCTCACTCACAATTGTTACACGGAAAAAATTACAAGTAATCTCAAGACATATAACTACTCAAACATTCAATACACGTAAAAATCTAAAATGTTGTGCAGAAAAAAACTCATTGTATTCTCTCCGGTCTTATATGTAAGAAACAATTCACTTTTTTTATTTTTTGTATCGGTTGAAAAAATAAAACTCATCTTTTTTTTTTGGTACATCGGAAGAAACAAAGAAAACTCATCTTATATACCCTATAGATTTCTCGACAAAAATTAGTAATTGTTAACAATAATAGAAACTTCGTACTAATGTTATAATAACCAAAAAAAATGCAAGTGTAAACAAAAATGCAAGAATATTTTAAGCCACACTTTCACGACCAAATCCAAATTAACAAAGAATATTCATAGTCCTGAAACGTGGGCAAATCTATGAAATTGACCATTCTACACAACTTTGCACGTGTGTCTCACAACACCTCACATTTTCTCTCTATATCATCATCACTCCGAACCTGCCGCGCATAACTAGAAAAACAGAAAAGAACAAAGAAAAACAAAAAACCTTTTTTTAACAAAATCATAAACAAAGTAACAAATTCAAACAAAACTCATCAGAAAAAACTTAATTTTGAGATCAACCCATTTAATCTCAAACCTTCAATCAATCAAATCCCGCTTCAATTTCTAATTTCCATTTAATTCATATTTGTTGCCACAATTACGGTTCGGTCTCTGGTATACCCACAACAATGCCGGAGATCGAACAACCACCGGAAGTAACAGCTCTATTTGGAAAATATGAATTGGGAAGAGTTGTTGGATGCGGCGCTTTTGCGAAAGTATATTACGCGCGTAATGTAAAAACGGGACAAAGCGTAGCTGTGAAAATAATTAACAAAAAGAAACTTTCTAGCACAGGACTCGCTGGAAATGTGAAACGCGAAATCACAATCATGAGTCGTCTTCATCACCCTCATATTGTTCGTCTCCATGAAGTTCTCGCCACCAAGACAAAAATCTATTTCATTATGGATTATGTTCGTGGTGGCGAGCTTTTCGCGAAGATCTCAAAGGGCCGATTTAGCGAAGATCTTAGCCGGAGATATTTTCATCAATTAATATCAGCCGTTGGTTATTGTCACTCGCGTGGCGTTTTTCATCGCGATCTTAAACCGGAGAATTTATTATTAGATGAACATGGGAATTTAAAAGTTTCGGATTTCGGGTTAAGTGCAGTTCGAGATCAAATCCGACCCGATGGGTTACTTCATACTCTTTGTGGGACCCCTGCTTATGTGGCTCCGGAGATTCTCGCTAAACGAGGATATGATGGAGCAAAAGTGGATGTTTGGTCGTGCGGTGTTGTGTTGTTCGTCCTTGCTGCAGGTTATCTTCCATTTAATGAGCAAAATTTGATGGTTATGTATCGAAAAATCTATAAAGGTGAATTCCGGTGTCCTCGTTGGATGTCGACGGATCTTCGACGTTTTTTGTCGAAGTTGCTCGATACAAACCCGGAAACTCGGATCACCGTTGATGGCATGACCCGAGACCCGTGGTTTAGAAAAGGGTATAAAGAGATAAAATTTCACGAGGAAGATTTCGGGTCCGGTTCGGGTACTTACGGGTTAGGATTAAGTTGTAAGGGTGATGGATCAGAGGTATTAAACTTGAATGCATTTGATATTATATCATTTTCATCAGGTTTGAATTTATCCGGGTTGTTCGGAGAATTTGACGGGGTGGAACGATTTGTTTTACGCGAGTCGCCGGAGAGGATTTTGGAGGTGGCGGAGGAGGTTGGAGCGGCGGAGGGAATGGCATTGAGGTGGAAAAAGGAATGTGGGGTTGAGTTGGAAGGGTTGAATGGTAAATTTGGAATTGAGATCGAGGTTTACCGGCTAACGTCTGCATTGGCAATGGTTGAGGTTAGGAGGAGAGGAAGTGATACAACATCGTTTAGTTATTTGTGGGATATTAAGCTTAAACCTCTATTGTTACAAAATGTTGCAACAACGTCGTATCAACATGAAAGTGAACATGAAACACCGGTTATTATCAGTGACTGATATTAAAGGTTTTTTTCCTCATTTTTTTTGAATTATAAAAATGAGGTTAAATTTAAACTCAGAATCCAAAACTGTACAAAGTAAGTAAAAAAGAACAAAAAAAATTATGTAAATGAAAAAACATTAGAGGTGTTGCAGCCAAAAAATGAAGATTGGTGGGCACGTAGGATCAAGGATCTTTGTTTGACCGACATGACATGGATTGAACCTAAAAGCGAAGATTCAATTGTAGTGGTTAAATCATCATACTATGCATTATTTGATGAATTTTTTTGTTGTGTATATTATTAAATATTTTAAGGTCTTCTGTTTTTGTTTTAGTTTGGGTTGATAATAGTTGTATGCATGGAGCAAGGGTCAAGTAGTTAAGGTTTTAGAAGTCCAAGAAAAGTTTCAAAAAATAGAGAATGAAATTTCAACTTTTCAAGTTCGGTTAGATCAAACTCATACTTGTCATTTACTGTATATTGTTATTTATTTTTGGTTACATTTATATTGTTATTTCTATCGAAATATAATTTTTGATAAAATAATAAGATTAATAGTGTTCATGTCAGCTTAATTCAATTAGTAGGAACATTACGTGTAATACATAGAGAGGGATTACATCCACTTATTTACTTTTATTATATGTTGGTTGATTTATGAAATCGGTGTTTAATAAATACAATAGTATTTTGAAGTCATGTATGAAGAAATATGATGGCAGTAAGTTATTTGATGAGTTGTATTTGATGGGGTTTGAGATTGAGGTGAAATGATTGTTATCAGATCATATCGAGAATGTGAGTTGGGTGTGAATGTTGGTTCATTTATGAAACTGGTTTTTAGTAAGTACAAGAGTGCTTTGGAGTCATGTGTGAAGAAATGTGGTGGTGGTGGTGGTGGTAAGGTATCTGATGAGTGTGGTTTGAGGTTGAGGTGAAAGGATTATTGTTTTTGATTAGGTTGAGAATGTGGTTGTTGGAGACGAGGTTAAAGGTGGAGTTGGTGGTGCTAATGAGGTGAAGAGTTTGAATTCAAAGTCTAGTTTGTAGAAGAAGTTCACAATGGAGGATATGTCTTGATTTGAAAATGATAAATTTGGGGAAGATTAATGAAACCGATGTTGGAAAGCTGAGTATGGGTAAGGGTAACTGTGATGCAATCTAAGTGATGAAGAGGTTGAATGAAGGGAAAATATCGACACAGATAAGATAACTGTGGATATATTCGGTGTGGCGAAGAATAGTGAGTTTGAATTGTTTATTATAGATGAGAATCGTTATAGTGATAATTGTTCATGTTAGTTTAACGTAAAAATTGAAATGATCTAATTGTAGAGGTCAAACAAATTTCTTAGTTTTAGTTTAATTTAAAATGATTAGAATTAAAAAATTATGCAACAAAAAATGTTAAAGTTGAAATTTGAACTAATGATTACACTTACAAACATCATAATGTACTACTAATCTATTGATATACATAATATTTTAAAAACATTGGAGATATATAACTTTTCCATGATTTATAGGTTGTTGGAGCAGATCATCATACATGCAAGGAAGAGTGCGTCTTCTTCTACAGGATCACAAAATTTTTCGTGGCACGAGTAACCCAACTTATCAAATCCAATAAATACTCTCTTTATTCCTCTTAAGACTCCCTTCATTGCCATATGACAATTCCAATAATATCGAGACAACATTATCACCACCCTAAATACATAGTTGTCTCGATATTGGATTCGTCAGGTTGGTAATGGAAGGAGTCTTAAGTGGAAGAGAGAGTTTTTGTTTGATTTGATGAGTTGGGTTACTCGTACTGCGAAAAATTCTTGTGATACTGCAGAAGATGTGCCCTTCCATGCATGTATGATGATCTGCTCTACAACCTACAATTCAACAAAATATAGTATATAAGACATATACAAATCCAAATCAATGGTAATAGTTCCCATATGATTAGGCTTGAAATGATACTTTATGATGCAAGGTTTGGTGTTTCTCTTGTAGATCTGGTGGAGACAAAACACAGATTAAATAGGAGAAAACAAGCCAACAAAAAAGATGGTCAACAAATATTTTAGGTAAAAACATAAATGTTTTCAATTTTTTTTGACTAAATGTTTTCAAAACTAAATTATACATTAATTGTCATGATATGCATTAAAATAAGACAGTCAAAATATATTTGAGGGAAAAATATTAATTCATTACTAATATGAAATTATATTTTCAAGCAAATTGTCAAAATTCAAAAATTTTTTAAATGTATGTGCATTTATATTTTTTTATCAAATATGTGCATTTATAATTTAGGGTTAATATGTCAATATCCACAGGAAAATACATGATTTTTGTAATACCCTTGTAAAAAAATTGAGAATCTCCTTTGTAATGTTTGATTTTTTTTCAATATCCCATGGACTCAAACAACCATAATATAACCTCCACAAAACAGAACTCCTATAAAAAAACTGCCGCAAAATATAATTTTAGCGGGGTTTTAAACCGCCGCAAATAAAAACCGCCGCAAAATATAATTTTAACGAGAGTTTTAAACCTCCGCAAAAAAAAAAACGCCGCAAAATATTGTTGTTTTTGAGTCCGGTGCGGTATTGCAAAAAATCAAACATTACAGGGAGGGATTCTCAATTTTTTTTTTACAGGGCTATTGCAAAAATCATGTATTTTACAGGGGTATTGGCCTATTAACCATATAATTTATAATACACACAAAGAGTCAGGATCCATTGTTATCTCTAACACTAAGGATCTATTTGATCTGCAAAATAAAAATACTTGACAAAACAATACATAATAGTGATCTTGAACAATAGTCAAATTTTGATAAGGTTAATTAATTAAAGTGAATACTGAGTTTTGAGTTTGTTATGTAGTTAACAAATTGTGTCTAAGTTTGGTACCTAGATAGTAAACTGTGTTTTTGCCTAATATTTTCATTCATGGAAGCACAAAGGAATTGTATGAGTCATGAAAAATGATATTCATTACTTAAGATACGAACTGAGTTTGATACCTAAATCGCAAGGGAAATATTCTTGTCATTTCCGGACACACGAAAAATGGAAGTGGCGCAAAAATCAATTTTCTATTTAGATTTCTTTAATGAAGCCCAAAATGAGAGATAGCCCATAGGCCATAGCTCATTTTGATGGATACTGCCATACTGGGCCCATGAAAATCAAACATTTCTCATACCTAAAGTCCTAAACAACATTTGCGACAAAACAACCTTAAACCTTTGTTCTGCGTTTTCTGATTCTCCCATGTTTCAGTATCATCACGACCTCCACAACAATGATGCAACAATCTCAAAAATTCTGAAAATTTCTTAGCTTTCAGAGCTTCATCATTGCATAAGCTTTCTATTCAATGACGGTACCAAGTAACTCTTTTTTCTTCTAAACCCTTTTTCTCATACACTGTTATTTTGTTATTTCTATTTGTTATTCACACAACTCAAGTGGGTGTGTTATTGATTCATTGAATGTTTTGAAATCATTAAGAGAGTTTAATATTGATCATAATGTCTACTGAGGAAGTTTTAAGAGAGAAGATTAGAAGAAAGCCTAAAGTTGGAGTAAAAGTTTCTATGAATTCATTGAGAACTAGAAAGGATGAAAATGGTTTTAACAAGGGTGATAGTTTTGATAGAGAAAATGGGTCTAATGGGAAGTTTAAGAAAAATGGGAACTTTAGAGGAAGTGGAAAATATAGTGGTTATGAGAGAAGAAAATTTGATGAGAGACCTAAAATTGATGATAGAGTAAATGGGTATAAGGTGAAGTTTAAGAAAAATTTGAACTTTAGAGGAATGGAATCGGGTGAAGAAAGGAGTGGAGAGAAGTTTCATGATAGAGGAAAGTTGAGAACTAGAAAGGATGAAAGTCGTTTTAACAAGGATGAGATTTTTGATAGAGAAAATGGGTATAATGGGAAGTTTAAGAAAAATGGGAACTTTAGAGGAAAGGAATCGGGTGAAGAAAGGAGTGGTGAGAAGTTTAATGAGAGAGGAAGGTTGAGAACTAGAAAGGATGACAATCGTTTTAACAAGGACGAGATTTTCGACAGGGAAAATGGTTATAAAGGTAAGTTGAATAAAAATGTAAACTTTAGAGGAAATGAATCGGGCGAAGGAAGGAGTGGTGAGAACTTTTATGATGGAAGAAAGTTGAGAACTAGAAAGGATGAAAATTGTTTTAACAAGGACGAGATTTTCAATAGGGAAAATGGTTATAAAGGGAAGTTGAAGAAAAATGTAAACTTTAGAGAAAAGGAATCAGGTGAAGAAAGGAGTGGTGAGAAGTTTAATGAAAGAGGAAAGTTGAGAACTTTGAATTCTTTTGGGAGGAAGAAGAGAGTTTATGCTGATACGGAAGGAATGGATGAAAGTGGCAAGTCGTGGAGTGGTGTGGAAAAATCCAAGAAGAAATCTTTGTTTAAGAAAGAGGAGAAGGTGGTGAGAGATGAAACTGTGGAAGAGAAAACCGTGGAAGAGAAAACTGATCACCGTACAATATGGGATCTTAGCAAATTGAAGAAGGCGAAATCCAAAGACAAGCTTTCAAATCAAGATTTGAAGAACAAGAAAGAAATTGATGAGAGGAAAATTGACGTTGTGTCTCCTTCGGTTTCTGACATGAAAAAACCAGAGTTGGATGATGATGGCAAAAAACTTGATGATCGCCGATGGAAGAAAAAGAAAAGGTTGATAAAGATCGATCCATATGATATCTCAAACAAGAGACTAGATGATGCCATTGTTGTTGACGGTATATATTTTATCTTTCGGTTTGTGTATATTCTTAGATGTTCATCAATTCTACCTTATTTATTACTATTAATCATTATTATACTAATTTTTTTCTTTAAAACTGAAAAATGTATCATGTAATCATATTATTTTACTTTTATGTAAATGGTTTTTGATGTATATTATGATTTCGAATAATTCAATCGTATTAGTAATCATATAGTCTTATCGTTAATGTATAAGTTAGCCGTGAGCTAAGTTTTACAGCTGACTGAGATAATGGCTTACATTTTTGTTAGAAAACCAAAGATTGTAAAAATCTGATTTTTTGTTTTATTCTTAAAACACTACAAGACACAATTCATAAATGACTTAATGAAAAATGATATGGAAGAAATAATGTTTATTTTCAACTTACTTGAGTACCCTGAGTTTGATTCCCTAAGTTAATTTCAGGAGGTAAAGAAGAGAAGAAAAAAGATTCTGAGGAAGAGCCCAAAATGTCTCTGAATGCTCAATTTCGTGCAATACAGCCTAGCCCTTCAATACTTACCTTCGTGGAAAAAAATGTAATTTGTATGAAGACTTTTGATTGTCGTGTTGATTATGTTAATACATTGTTTCCTTGAAGGTATTTTGATTTCTTGTACTCTAATTATTATTCACAGCTTTTGGGCAGGAGGCGCATGATTGATATAAAGAGAGAGGGTTACAATATAGAACTTCCTGCACCATTAGATAATATTCCCTTCTCTAAAAGTTCAGAAAGAGAGAACATTGAAGAAAATGTATGTCGCCGTTTATGGCATTCAAAACATATTTTTTGTACATTTAGAATAATGGTTTATTTTCATTTTAAACACTGTTGTGATTTTATGTTCTGATAACCTGAGACAGGTATTTAGAAACAGATTGGAATTTTTCGCAGCTGCAAAGGTCTCATCGTCGTTTCCACCTCCTAATCTTCCGGAGATTGCATTTGCTGGTAGAGTTTTTAATTTTTGGAATTCATGATCATATCATAGTAGGAGTAGTATTAGTCGTTGCTTAGAGAAACAAGTTAAAATATATGCTTTTCTTATCTTTTCTGATTGTGTTGTGGCTAACAGGGAAGTCAAACGTCGGTAAATCATCTCTTCTTAATGCACTCACTAGACAATGGGGGGTTGTACGGACATCGGACAAGCCTGGCCTTACACAGGTACTCTACTTTCTTAAATGTTGGCACATGTGGAAATTCAAAAGATGATGTGTTGTTGGTAGAATAATTTATTTTCCTACAAACCATGAATTATTTGCAGACAATAAACTTCTTCAGCTTGGGAACAAAGCTTAGCTTAGTTGATTTGCCAGGATATGGATTTGCGTATGCAAAAGAAGAAGTAAAAGAATCTTGGGAGGAACTTGTAAGTATATTAAGTTAACTGGTTGAGTTTTCCCTTAGAATTCATTGTCTTTTGGTAGTTTACTGCTTCCAGCTTTACATGAAAGGACTCTGTGAAGACGATTGAAATCATTTTAGATGTTCTTTTTGGTTTTTTTAATGTAATAAAAACAAGAAATTGCAGAAACGGTTCATAGGATAAGCCATCCGCGTTGATGCAAGAACAAAACATGATTATATAAACCAGCCAAACCTTTAAAACGTAGTACTATAATATAAGCTTCACCATTCAAAAACAATAAATTTAGCAATCATGTTTGTTTTTTGATACTAAGACTTTTTCCTCGTGTATTATTGTTGAGACATTAACGGATTGGAATTGGATTTGCCTTATTATTATTATTATTATTATTATTATTATTATTATTATTATTATTATTATTATTATTATTATTATTATTATTATAATATAAGTGTGGATTAATTGTGTCTCGGGAAAACCACTAATTATAGGTAAAGGAGTACGTTTCAACAAGAGTTGGTCTCAAACAAGTATGCCTTCTGATTGATACAAAATGGGGCATGAAACCAAGAGATCTTGAACTGATTGAATTAATGGAAAGGTAAACTATACAAGTGCAATTGGTGCCATGCACTCAATGTTTTAAAAACCAAATCGGGCATTGTATCGGAACAAAACTGCAGTTCAACCGCTGAAATAACTGAATTGTTGATAGTATCAGTTCATGGTTCAACAGGTTGAACTGTTCGATTCGTTTTTTTAAAACACTGCATGCAGCTTTTCATTGTTCCTTAGGCAGGTCACAGATATAAATGTGGTATACATTGTTAGAACTAAATTTATTTGGTGGATGATATCAATTTGCAGATCAAAAACTAAATACCAGATTGTATTAACTAAGACTGATACGGTTTTCCCAATTGATGTGGCGCGACGTGCCATGCAAATTGAAGAGGTGATGAACATTGGCCAACCGTACCTTTTTTTTTCTTTTTCTCTAGAAAGTTGATGTTATTTTTTGGATATTAACAAGTTTCTGCATGCTCAATCGCAGAGTCTCTTGCCGAACAAGTCTGTAATTCAACCTCTGGTAAGATTATTTCTTTTGGAAGCTTTTTTCTTACTTTCCCCCTACTTTTTTGACATTATTGTTGCGTATTGCAGATGATGGTCAGCTCAAAATCTGGAGCAGGCCTCAGAAGCTTGAGAACTGTTCTTGCCAACGTAGCTCGATTCGTCAAATAATAAATAAAGGATATAATAAGGTCGTTTCTTCTATTTGTTTTGCTGAATTTTTTATGCTCATAGTAACAATGTATGTATATAATAAATTAAACATATTTATTAGTAAAACCAAACAAACATGACACTTTTTTCTTACAATAAAATCAGCTACTCTTATATTAGTAATACTTAAACTTAGTAGGATCCCATTTTCTTTGACATTTGCTGTTTTATTTTCTGCGGTAAGGTGGGAGGATAGGATGGTACATTGCAGTAGTTAATCTGTCTTGAAGGTTAAGACTATGTTTGGATAAAAAACGTAATTAAGCACTCATAGTATTCATGCTTATTATATTAGTGCTTATGTATAAGCTATTTTTATTATATCATGATAAAAAAAAAGTCAAATTGTTTGCATATAAGCATTTTTTATAAGCTCGTCTAGATGAGCTTATGGTAATAAGTTTAAAACAACTTATACACACCCTTTTGAAAGTAGTTCAATGCAACATGTGTGCCTTAATCAATCATATAATTTTGAAGAATATTTTTGTCACTAGTATAATTGCTTTCTATAACATCTAATTTTGCTGCTATTGTTACTTTGCAGGCCATGGTTTTTTATTTTTACTGATGGAAAAGTTTTACACATGATGAAGCCATGTAGGAATAGTGACATGTTTATTTTTTTGGTGTCTAATTTTAAGTGGCACATATATGATATGTGTAAGCTGACATTTTAATCACTTTTTGGGGGTATTCATTTTTTATAATTAACTTAAACATTTTGTTCAGTTGGTCAAATATAATGGATGCATGCATGCTTCCCACTCCTTTCTAAATGCTTACAGCAGACATACCTAACTTCACACCGTCCAACCAATTCCATTGGTCTTGTTTATTTATTTATTTTTATTAAAAATAAATGATATTTATTCATTGAGATTTGTAGAGTACATCGATACAATATAAATTCAAAACTGTAAAAAACAAATACAAGAAAGATGCAAATAAATTTATAACAGCTACGTTATTAACATAAAATGACGAATTGTTTAAACCTATAAATATGACTTTATTCAAATGTGCATAATATCTATGTATCTTTCAACATATTATATTTACATATTTTTCATGAGAGAAGTGGCTTTGGAAGAGGATATACATGATGGCTTTGATCACTAAATTTTTATTGCTTTTTTGAACATCAATAGATTTAAACTATAATTTTTCCACTTTATACATGTAAATTTATGATGATTTATCATTTCATTCATGTCCTAAAAAAATATAATATATTAATTAGAGTTATATTTAAAATAATAATCTAATAATTTTAAAGAAAGATCATATTTAATAATTTAAAAAAGACAATCTATATTTAAAGACTTTTTTCTGTCTTTCCGATATGTGCTTATTTGGATGAAGGGAATATGTCCTTTTCATTCAACTCTAAAGTGTTCCAAACTAATGTCAAATTGCCAACCATGATTATAATAATCCACAAACATTTTGTATCAAATATTTGACTAAATTTGATTGGAAGCAAAACCAACAACCACATGTACCTTTATCTCCACTATTCATAAACAAAATGTATTTTTTTTTTCACGCAACCCTAGAGTTCAGACAAACGAGTTACGATATCAAATGATTTCAGTCTTCTCTTGAATGTAGTTGTAGAAGTACAACTGTAATTTTTCTTATTAAATTGAACATCAATCATTATTGAATCAATTATAATAAACAAAATGTTTTTTTGAAGTTAAATTAGTCTACTTAGTATCAGAGATAATCAAACCTGAAACATCGATTAAAAGCATACTCTCAAATCCCAAGTCAATACCACTAGATCAACCCAATAAGTTTTATGATAAACAAAATATATTTTAGTTTTAGAAGACTATATTTTTTTTCTTCTTTTTTTCGTCAAAAAAAAAAGACTTTATCTTTTTTAGAATTAATTTTGTTGACTTTTAACAACAGCACTCAAAGAACATTATTAAGCTTAATTAATCCATTGATTTCTAAGTTTAACTAAACCACCATATTCATACACACAAAGTTTCTCAATCAATTTCTTCAAAGAAAAATTGATTGAGAAAGAAAAAACAAAAAAATGTGCCCTCTGAGGCTAATTCTCATCTTCTTGTCTGCAACTCTTGCTGGATTCTTTGTCCTCAGAAATTTGAGATCTCAACCTAAGATCGATGATGATGATGATGAAGATGTTGTTCCTATTCTTCCTTCAAACCCTAAAATCTCAGATTCTTCAAATGATTCATCAAATGGAAATTCCAAGGTTAACCCATTTCACCCTTTTGCTTCAATTTTAATAAAAATGTATTTTTTGGAATTAACCCTAATTTTGTGATTTGTGATTTTAGGTTCGTGCTGCTTTAGAATCAGGGTTTTGGACCTTTGTGGATATGGCTAGTGGGCGTTATCTTTGGAGGAACATGGTATCATCATCTTCAAAGAAATCTAGCTGATGATGTTTTCTTACTTCTTAGTGATTGCAATTTGCATTTGGTGGGTGATTGATCAATATCATTTGAATTTTGATATTGATATTGTGATTTTAGGAGAAATTTGCACACTTTGTAATATGTATCATATAGCTGTTGTTCATAAAATTGTGGTTTTTGTTGTTGGTTTTGACTTTGCTTTACAAATAATAATAATGATGATGATGATGATGATAATGATGATTTTGATATATGTCAAACATATAGATACATTGTGTCCTCCTAATACTGTTTTCTGTTATGGATTTGAGTTGCTTCTTGTTTTCATGTGAAGTTTGTAAATTTCAATGTGTTTTTTAATTGTGTACTTGCTTCTTTTGTGTTCATGTGGATGTGTTTGCAGGTGTAGCATAGCAGATAAATTTGATATTCTGTTAGCTTAAACAAATGCTGTGTACATTAGGGGGAACATTTGTTTTTTTAAGAAACGTTGTGAACTTCTTAGCATGTTGTCGATATAAATAAGGATCTAATATTGTTGGTGTAGTTGAGAAGTTATAAGCATCGGTAGTGTTTAGTACAAGTATCTAATGTTGATGCAGGAATAGTTATAGTATAGGCGAGTTGCGAGTTGTTGCATTTTTCTTACAAAATTAATGTCATTAAATGGGCAGATGCATGAAGGTAGGATAAATTTGGTAAGATAGGATCAGGATTTTAGGCTAGAATAATGAAGGAAAATTGGTGGCTTAAAATGTTTCTCCTTGATGCATAGAAAATCACTTTATAGGAAGGTATTTTTGTATGCTGGTGTGTTCTTAGATAGATAAAAAGGAAGAACTTTGTTTCTGAAAAAGTAATTGCTGATGATTTTTTGAGGAAGGGATCTGAAATGCCTAAATAGAAATGAAGAGAAGCACAAACAAAGGCATGTTTTGAATCATAGCATAGCTTCGTAAATTATTCATGCAACTGATAGTTGCATCACTTGCATGAAAAATTCCTTTATACTTCGTTAAAGTACACTACCAGAACTTAAACTTTCTACAAGAATTTGGAATGAATTATCAGTCGTATGAGAATATAAACTTTCTAGTAACGCCACTCCATTATTGGTTTTCAACTTGTGGTTTCTTGATTAGCTTGCATTTAGCAAATGGGAGTGGAGAGTGTACCGAAAACACTAGTAGGTGTGTTCTTAGTTGTGTCAAGTTGTGATACCTAGCTAGCAGCAACAAGTAAATGATGCATCATCATCCATAGATAGCAATCATAAGGTGTATAAGTTATCTAACATTTGCAATGAGATGAGATGACTTTTAGGGCGGAAAAGTGTCTCATGTGGTTTCATCGACTTATGCTTGAAAATTGTTCATTTGACGACATGTATTGTAAGTGGAAATTTATGATATTATTCGTTCTCACGGCTGTTTGGCAAAAAATAAGGAAAACAAATTATTGTCGTTCAAGACTAAACATTATTAAATCATCTAACATTTGCAATGAGATCGCTTTTATCGTGGAATCCCTCATACAATACAACCCTATATCCGTGAACTAACAACGTAAACTACAAACTGTTTTTTCCCCTTCTGTCCTTGACCAAGCCACTTTCCTAATAAAGTTAAATTAAACTCTGAAACACACCTCACTTCAAGACCATCTTTACTCCTATCTAAACAAAATCTATCCACAAAATGGTAGTTAGTTCAATGGTGATTAGCATTAGACATTGTAGAGAGGACTATAATTCAGACTACTAAGACCCTTTTTCCTAGGAACAAAAAGGTCAAAAAGAAATTTTCTTAATAAATTTGTTAATACCTGACAAAAAATGATTTAATTATATGTTTTTTTTGTAAGGGATTTAATTATATGTTATAATATCACGAATCAAAACTCAAATTTCAACAAAGGTCCAATGAAAGCCAATATTCATCTTATGTGTCATAAATTCATAATTATGGTATTTAATTGGCTGATAATGCAAAGTTTTTTTTTTAAGTTGTTTTACACATTTTTATATATTTTTATTTACAATGGAGCCGAGGATCGAACCTACAAAATTACAACTTCTAGCATATCACCCAAGCCCTTCATCACTAGACTAAATCTAGTGCTTACACGTCTGTATATTTCTTTTGATCTCTAATTTATTTTTCTCTTTAATTGTATTTTAATCATACAAAATATTCGTTATATTCTCACCTTAAATTTATATTAGTCAAAAAAAGAAGAAGCTTAACTTAATTCAATATTGAATAAAATAAAAAAACATAATTCAATATCTTTAACGTATCAGTGTATCACTATAGGGTGTGATAAAAACATATTTACCTATCTCTTCTCATTTCACAACGGTCATATTTCATTATACAGAAAATGAGGAACAAAAAAGTTGCAAGATCTAAAAAACCCAAAAACTTCAACTCTGAATCTTCTCTACCACCACAAGAACATGATGAATCTGTTCAACTTCAATTACCACATAACAACCAAAACGATAGTGGTGATGCTGAAGGATTCTTCGCTTGTTACCTCTTAGCCTCTCTCAACCCCCGTTTCAAAGGCCACACTTACATAGGGTTGGATTTTTTATCTCATCTTCTCAAAATCAAATTTTGATCACACCCCTTTTGTTTTTTCATTCATATAAATTCTGGGTTTGTGCTATTTTTTTGTATGATGATGATTTATTAGAAAAAAATTCGGTTTTTTTTTCTTTGTTGGAAATGGTGGGTAATTATGTTATAATTTTATTTAATTAATTTAATTTTATGTTTTGTAGATTTACGGTGAATCCGCGGCGTAGGATTAGACAACACAATGGTGAAATTGGGTGTGGTGCTTTCAGAACAAAGAAGAAGAGGCCTTGGGAGATGGTTTTGTGTATATATGGCTTCCCAACAAATGTGGCTGCTCTCCAGGTTTTAATCTCATATATATTGCTTTCTGTTATATATTTTGATTTTGATCACAAAAAATGCTTAAAGTTTAATTACTAGTTGATTGAGCTAGTTAAATTGATTGTAGTGTGAGTGTCAGCATAAAACTGTAGCTTGATCCAATTGTTTTTGGATTTAATTAATATACATCGATAGTGTAAACAAATTTTTGCATTGTCAATCAATTGTAATAAGCAGATCATTAGAAAAAATGTTTTCTTTAATTAAAATTACTTTTGAAATCACATTTATAATTTCATACGATTTGCATTAAAAAACGATAATAGGCTTGATTATTGATTTATTAATCTGTTTTATGAAATTTTTTGAGTTTGTTGACTTAATTATTGATAGGCTTGATTATGATTTATGAATCTATTTTATGCAGTTTACCAATAGTGCATATTCCTTCTATTCAATTGTATGCAAAGATAAACTCTGTTATCATTTTTTGGATCTTGTAACAATTGGCAGTAGAACTAATATGCTTCTAGGTGTGTACTGTGTAGCACTTTGCAACTGATATGTTTTCTAAAAGGACTTATTCATTTTCATTAAACAAAAAAACTTGTTAACAATTGCAATCATTTTATGTGAGTATGTGCTTCTTTAGAAGATTCATTTGGAAAAATCAACTGTGAAAAATATGGATAAATTATTGGGCTCAAATTCAAAATCTAGTGATTTTTGGTTTCTGCAATTTTGCTCTATTCTTTGGCAAATTTGATTTGTTCATAAAATGAGTATGGTTCTTTGTTTGTCTTGGAAGTTTGCCACAATTGGATCAAATGCAGAGAAACATATTATGCTATTGAAAGTGGAGTTTAATTTAGGTGTACCGTTAGTAAAATACTTGATTCTTCTTGGTTGTCAGTGTAAAACTAGTTTACACTTACAATGCATATCCCATTTTCTCTTTAAAATGATAAATCTGAGATATTATTTTCATCGTTCTTTGATTTTGACATGCAGTTTGAATGGGCTTGGCAACACCCTGTTGAATCTTTGGCTGTAAGAAAAGCAGCAGTTGGTTTTAAATCCCTTTCCGGAATTGCTAATAAGATCAAACTTGCATACACAATGCTTACCCTTCCGTCATGGCAGAAGTATGTATCGACTCTATCTCTATTGAGTAAGGAATGTACATCTATGAAGCACTGACACTGACACGTAGACACTGGTAGTAATTTAAGAAAATGAAAGTGATTGTATGTAACTATATGTGTCACGGCGTTGCCTTCAATTTGAAGTGTAAGTGCCACATGGATGTACATTCTCTTTTACTTGAGTGGGTTTGATTTAGTTTTAGATACTGACTTGATATAAATGGTCACAGCATGGATATGACAGTGAATTTCTTCTCGACAAAATACATGAAACATTGCGCCGGTTGCCCAAACTTGCCGCCGCACATGACGGTTGAGATTGGTTCGATGGACGAGCTTCCGTGTTATACTAAAAGAGATGATGGTTTGTTAGAAAATGAAGATGATATTACTGATGAAGTGGAATTTGACGATAACAGTGCTAGTACTAGCGATTCTGTTCCAGATGCAAGTGATGATTCTATAACTCCCGATTCACCAAAAAATCAGAATCATAGGGACCAGATCAGTGAACCATTTGGGTGGAACCAAGAATCTGAAGTGAGAGAATCAGTAGATCATTCATTCATTCCACGAGAGCAGAGTGAACCATTTGGTTCAATCTCACCACCGAAAGGGAAATCATCACTGGAAACTTCTTCAGAAAGAGGAGTAATCGAAGACACGGATTTTATAAGTTCAACGAAAAGGAGTGATGTTGAATCAAGTAAGATGGATTCTGAACAAGCAGGCGCTATTGACATCAGACGTGCATCCTTTATGCCCCATCAGGCTGAGATAATTGATTTGTCTACCCCTTCTCCTAGCTGTAGAAATGTTATAGATAGAAAGAAGAGAAGAATTTCCTCCTCAGTTAGTTCTGAGTTTATTGACTTAACAAAGTCCCCCAATTTCATCCAACTGTAATGATTTCCCACACACCAAGTGGTCAAAGGGTTGATCCAGATGGTTGTGTATGGTTTACATATCTGTTGAGAGATGTCAGTTCTTTAAATAGATCTCAGTGCCTCGAGATCTAGCTCGCCGGCTGGAGATATTTGAGTTCACCAAAAAATAACATGGGATGTGATGTGATAATACCCTATTGTCATTCTCTGATGGCATATAGAATAATATCATTGTGTTATTGAATATTGTAACAATGGTGAATAAAACCTGAACAAATAAGTTGTTGTTTCTTTCCTCAAGGTTGATTTTCTATTTTTAATTTACATATACAATCTAAAATTTTGTACCAAATTTTTTTATTTAATAAGTTTGGTATATCTTATATATTTATTGGACATACTAATACATACTTTTAAAACTTTTGGACAAACTGATGAGTTTAGGAAGTGACAGTTAATTCCACTTACAACATGAACATCAATATTTCTAATCAAATGATTCAAACTAAATTTACAGTTTGCTCTATGTTGGTAATAGCTACCAACTTCATCCTTGTGAAGTTATATACATTTTTTTAATCTAAAATCCATTAATAATTTGTGATAAAACGTTTTATATTAAGAGTACATATTATTAATCTTGAAATAATGAATTCTTAAGTCATAAACCAAACCTTTGACAGTTAATTAATCATAATCAAGCATATTGATACTAAGCATCTATGGCAAAAGCAAATGCTAAAGATCCATAGAAATACAAAGAAAATCAAGCTCTTAAGTCTTAACTCTTTATCTTTCTATTTTTTTTCTTTCTTTTCTTTCTAATCAAGCTATTTCATGGGGCTGAACTTTGATCAAAGTGCTTTTGACAAGGTACAAAGTATAGGAAAAATTTGAGATACAAACATGGAACATCAAATACTTGGTCACATGGCATGCATCATATGCTTTAATTCTGGAAAATAAGATAAGAGGCTCACCATTTAGCTCAGATGTTGTAGGAACAAGTAGTAAAGTTGGTATTGTACATATTAAGACTTGATTATCGTCAAATTAAAACCGGACAAAAGTTCAATAAAACTCATTATACAACAAAATTGAGAAATGTACTTTTCAAACTAAGAAGGTCAATGTGAGACAGTTAAATCTTAACATGATTGCAAAAAAGAGTGAAAAAAAAAGGCTTCGTGCTCAATTGCCATGAAATGCAGAGACTGTTCCGTTGATAAGGAGTTAACTAATACCCTACAAAGACATGGGCTCAACTCTCGCTGCTGAAGTGAAAACTTTGTAGGTGGATAATCTGTAAGTACCTTCGTCAATGCTCTCAGAGTCTTAAGGTTTGCCTTGGTCGTGGTGAGCCCCCAGAGACTCGACTCACCTAAATATTTTTTTTATCAAAAACAAAAATGTACACATAGATAATAAGCATGATATATCAAAATTGAGAACGCGTCATGACGGTGGTTGTTGTTCCTGTTGATCATGTATCTGAATCTGTTGATCTGATTCTTGTGATTGCAGTTGTTGGTCAGTTTGCCACACCCAAACAATATCTTGAAGAGCAGGTCTTATATCCTCTTGCAATATTTTGTGATATTCCAATGTATCTCCACTTGATTTTTTTACCTCAACTAAATGGAAATTAGGAGTAACCTCAAAAATTTCTGCATCAATGGATAGAATCCCTTTTCTTCCTTCATTGAATCCCTCTAGTTTCAACAAACCAGCAGCTTTCTTCTTAATTTTCATCTTCAGTTGCTTAGCAATGTCTTCCATCTTCGAGATAATGACCGATGCAGGTAGTTTCGAACTAAATCTCGCTTCTCTTTTCTGAACATTCTCTTTGAAGAATCTGGAAAGATCAAAACTAGCTGAAAGGGAGATGATATCAAAAGCATTTATGCTAATCGGAACAAATGATTCTTCCTTCTCTTCGGCTTCCAGACCATCGTTTTCATTGCTTTGATCAGAAAGAACTGTACTTGAAGAAGAGACACTGTTGTTTTCCACTTTTGGTTTTTTATTTTTTACTTTTGGTTCAGTTTTAAACCAACTATGTTCTTTGATCTTAGCTATGGAAATCCTAGTGTCCGGATTCGGATTCAGTATTTCACCTAATAGATTGCACGCTTCTGGTCGAAACCAACTCGGACATTTCAATTCTGCTTTGCTTATCTTCCTATACATCTCTATCAAATTTGAATCATGAAAAGGAAGATAACCTGCCAATAAAACAAACAGAACTATTCCACAAGACCAAATATCGGCTTTCGCACCATCATACCCTTTCCTTTTGATGACTTCCGGAGCAACATAGGCCGGAGTGCCACAAGGCGTACGGAGAATGATATCCTGTTGATCTGATTCCACAAGAGCACTTAGCCCAAAATCAGAAACCTTCAGATTCCCATTTTCATCCAATAGAACATTCTCAGGCTTAATGTCTCGATGGTACACGCCTCTACTGTGGCAAAAATCAACCGCATTGATTAACTGCTTAAAATATCTGTGTGCAACTTCTTCTTTGAGTTTTCCTTTGGCCACCTTATTGAAAAGCTCGCCACCTTTAGCATACTCAATAACAAAGTAAATCTTACTCTTAGTTGCCATAACCTCAAAAATCTGTATAATATTCGGATGTCTAGCCAACTTCATAACATATATTTCGCGCTTGATTCGATCAGCTTGACCAGTTCTCATAACCTTATCTTTATCAATCGCTTTAATGGCGACACTCTGGTTAGTTTCCCTACTCCGTGCATAGTAAACCTTTCCAAACGTTCCCTGACCAAGTAACCTCCCTAGCTCATATCGTTCCGTTAACACATTCGGTTTCATATCACTCTCCATACTAAACCTTAAACCGGTATAATACTTTATACAAACTTCCTAACCCCACATGAAATTCTAAATCATTTCCTACCCTAAAGTGTTTACTACATCTACATACATATAAGAAAAAGACAATTCAACTTTCGAGTTTGGATATCAACCGTCTTCACACCGATCGCGAATTAGCAGAACAGGTAATCTAGAAAAACTTATGTGCCAATTGTGCATCAAAGAATGGCTAATGTATGAGGTATAAATTTGGGATGCACTCTTTTCAAGCATTAAATGAGACAGTAAAAGAAAATATAAAACCTTATAGATTTCATAGACATAATTGGAATCAATAAGGTACATCTTTTAGGCATTCCCAGAAATGTCACTTTCCAATATCCACCACAACTGAAAAAACTTTAAGTTGATGAAATTCAGCAATATATACTTCAAGTTTAGCAGATTTTTTTGCAGAGAGAATCTGAAAAACAAATAGAGAAAAAAATTTTATCCTAAAATGGAAAAAATATTTCACAATTGATGAGCAAAAATCAGCTGCTACAAAAACACTCAAATTTAAGAAAGTAATAAAATAACTGGTATTTTTTTACCAGACTTTACTTACCTTGCAACCGAACTCTTGATTACTAGCGCTCCTTCTCCTGAGAATCAGAGAGTTGATACAAAACAAAAATCAAGAATTATATTGGTGAGATGATGAAGGTGATTAAGGAACATGGTAAAGTTCCAGTCAAAAATTGAAGAAGAAAATTTAAGAGAGAAAATGAATAAATAAATGAATGGACAAACCTTAGGAAAGTGGTGGAAGCACCGATAGGAAGCAATAAAGAGAAGATGATGATGCAGGCAGACAGGAAGGGATGGCACAAAGTCAGAGAAATGTGTATATGAAGTAAATATTGTGATCAAACCAAAATGATTTGATAGGTTAATTAAGAATATTAAAAAGCTTGCTAGAAGTTAGAAATATATTAACTTCTGTAAAAAAAACTGTATTAACTAACTACTGTACTACTACTAGTTTATTTATTTTACTTTTTTTTTCTTACTAATATGCTACTGCTAGTTTACTTTGCTAGCTACCATTTTATAGTATTATATATTATTTTACAGGTGAATTGAGTACTTAAAAATTATCAGAAATTTTAACGACAATTGATAGCATTTTTCAGAAATAAACTCGTGATTCTTTTCGTTTTTAAGACTAAGACAATGACAATTTAATTAAATCATTATCTTAATCGTATAAATGAAGAGGATTGATAGTCTCCATTTGTAATAGATGATTTTTGTGGTTGTTGAAGTTTGGAACATTTTTTAATATTGATTCATGATAGACATGATCTAGATAAGAACTTGTTTTTTTACTTTTTTTAGTAAGCATACATCATATTATATAAACAGGAGCTATGGTCTGAACCTGTGATTTGTGATTCGCTATTTATTCACTCTAAGGGATGAATATCTAAATATTAAACTACATGAAAGAAAAAAAATAGCCTAATTTTTAAGCATATATTTTCTATGATAGTTATAATTTTGGACAAATATGTTTATTTTGTTATGAATGTGGGGTGCACCAAAATGTTGTCAACAAACTGCGTGTCCGGCCCAATTCCAATGCTTGCTTGACGTGCGGGGCGGATTTTTTAATGCATACAATATTTTTTATTTTTGAAGAATTCGTTTCACCTTTAACTTAGATTTTTAATACGACAACAAAAGAAAAATATAGATTTTTAATGTACACATTCAAAGCATTCCTAATTGTGGTGTTTGAAAGTACACTTCTAACAAGTTTATGTATGCCGACTTATGAACACATGGGTGATTTGTAGTATAGTAATTGAGGGGTGAAAAATGTCGGTTTATTTGGTGGAATAATTTATTTGATAATTTATTGTTTTGTTTTTTGTATGTAAATTTCAGTTGTGATTTTGTATATGCAAAGGTATATATAAAACACAAGTTATACTTTAGTTTGCCAAAAGTACATGTTCATCATTGAAAATCCATCAAATTTCACCATGTGTCTAAAAAGACCAGGCCACCAACTAGCCACCAAATCCTAATGAAACAACCAAATGAAATGAAATACACGTTGAAAAGCATAGTACATAAGCTTCAGCATTAATAATATGCCAAACTAAGGCAATTACATTTGCATTCTTAACCATACTACCAAAACAACATGTACTGCAGCAGCCACAAAACTCCATCTAATATAAATTTCTCTTCAATAAACCTCAGTATTTTAGTCCCCGTAAACATGCTTCAGTTAGTAGGGACATTGCAGTATATATATACTGGAGTTGAGGTTCAAACTCAAAGATTCTTCACTTATTCATCTCAAAGGATAAATTTTTAGTCATCAGACTATGTGACAAGATAAAAACCCTCAGTTTTTTAGCATTACTAATTCTTCATAATCATTCCATGTTACTGGTTACTTTCTAAAAAACAAGATAGAGGAAGCAATATGTATTTAACACTTACTAAAAAATAATCATGTGAATGGATTTGATTACTAAAATACAACGAGGCTATTAGTATCAATATCATTAATCTCCAAAAAATAATTACTATTTACTAGCACCAAATAATTCTTATTAACTTGCCTAGGGACATTGGTTAGCTCATGTAGCAAAATAGTTATAGCAACTGCAACGTTCTATCACTGTCAAAGACAATTATGGCTATTTACAAGTCAAAACACAATAAATGATACCATTGTTTTGTCTTCATACCCTTGAGCTCCCATAATCTCGAAAAAGAAACAACATTGAGCTATGGTCAACTTGTCTTGCGTTGATAAGGAAATTCATGCTGATTCTTTTCTGTTGAAGTGATGATCATCACAAAAATCTATCTGCCCTACTCAAGATTATCAAAATAATTTTATGCAGCGGTTGTTGTCTTCTGATCCCAGGTAAAATATCCACAATTTTTCATAAACATTTACACTTGATTCGCTGTCAACAATACCAACATTGTCAGTGTATAGATACTACCTAACTGTTTTTCTATTCATGGATGATATAAAGACATTGTCAGTGTATAGATACTACCAAACTGTTTTTCTATTTATGGATGATATAAAGTTTCAAACTGTAAATGGATGAACTCTAAACTAAGTTGAAGAAACACCGACCACTGTTCCATGTCATACTCCATAAACCGGCAGAAAGGTTTTGACAAAAGAGTATGCAAGTGCACCCGTGAAAACATAACTATCCGCTCTGTCTAGTACGCCGCCTGCATTAAACGAAATAAATAAAATGTGTTTACCCTTCAAATACTTTCTGATGGAGAATAAAATTAGGTACAACTTAAACATGTGATGCTGGTCTTTAATGACAAGATAACATACTTCAGCAAAATTTCATGCATATGATCTTTAATTACTTATTGACCAAATAACAATCTAGAGATGATCTTCGTGTATTTCATTTTTGTTTGTTCTTTCGTAAAATTCCTTCTTAAATCAATAAAAGTAAATAAATTAATGCATCGCTAACAGAAACAGTATTAATTAGTAAAGAGTAATTACCATGACCAGGTATTAAGGAGCCAGAGTCTTTCACCCCAGCATCACGTTTAATCATTGATTCAGTGAGATCACCAAAAACTGACCCAAAGAAAGTCAGAATGCCGAGAGCTATTGCGCTGACAAAATCCATAAAAAATCACAAGTTACTTACTACAAGTGTTGATAACTGTGCTGAGGTTACATGGAAAATATATAAAGTCTATTGAATGATTAGCATAAGTAACTTTGTAATGAGAAGGAAAAAAATTGTTACTAATGAGTGAACCAAACAAAGAATTATAGTAGGCGGCACGCCATAATTCATTACAATTAACACACTGACATTAACTTCAAGAATAGGTAGTGTACCTTAATGATGATGTTGGCCAGCTGAAGACTTTTGTGAGGACAACAGAAGTAACTATACACCCACAAAATCCTATAATGGTACCCTCCCATGTCTTCTTTGGACTTATACTAGTAAGTGGCGTTCTTCCAAATGCCTGCATGAAGACACATAATTTTCATAATTGAAGAAAGGATTAATTAAGCATGTATTTTTCAAGAGAAATAAAAAAACCCATCTGAATGTGGAAATGAAGGAAAACTAATAATTAATAATATAATGCAAAATTTATAAGAACCAGTAACACCAACTTCACAGCCACGACACAATACTTTTCTAACGGCAAAAAATAGAAATAGTTATTTTTGCAAACTAATTAGCCTGTATACCTTGCCACCAAGGAATGCAAATGTATCAGCTGCAATTATGCTACTTATGGAAATCAAAGTTGCCACAAGACCTACTGTCCAATGAGCTTGACCACCAAGAAGCACAGGCCATGTTGCTCCGAGTTCTACAAAATAATAATTTATTAAGGACACACAATTCCTAATTCAAGCAACATAGTAAAAATGGATTACAAAAAGATGCTCAATAAAATATGAAAAAATTAGCAATTCCTATATGCATTTGTATATGAGCTTGTCAAACTGTTAGGATATTATGATCCATGTTAGGATCCCCCGATTCACGATTTTGTGACCCCTTCTTGATCCTATGAAGGATCTCGACTATAACTACCTTGCATATTAATTAGTAACAGTTTTCTGAAAAATATACTGAAGCTGAGGTCAGTATCTAAAACTACTATCACTACAAAGATATAAACTAGAAATGAAATGTAGAACCAGTAACAATTTTTTTATTGATGATAGAGAAATACATCTGATTCTCCAAGCTCCATAATGGGCAGAACTAAAATTGAAAGAGAACTAGAGTTGTAAATTACTTACTTGTGTTCAAGGCCGGAGCTGCTAAACCGCATCGAAGCTTAACCCAAAAACATGGAAGATATCCACAATAGAACAGTCCAAAGATGGCACTGCTTAGCTGTGCAAAACGGGGACTTCCTCTTTGCACAAGTAATGCCATGGCCAAAACAAAAGCAGCAGAAGCAACAGAAACATCAATATGACCAAGATACCTGGCACGAATAAAAAATAGATACTAATAAATCAGCAAGCAACATGCATCAGTCTTTCATGGCTGAATAAATTGCATTATTCAGCATGCAAAACAAACAATGCGAAAATTAAATTCCAATGTTAAATGCACATGATGCCTAATTAGAAAAATGTAACATATAATAGAAATTATCAAATATAAGCACTCATGGAAACACTAACTAATCTTACATGACAAGCAATGGCATTAAGGCACAGATGACAGAACAAACTCGAGACACATATCGCGGAGGAGGTGTCATTCCTTCTGTAATTCCTCGACTCCGTACCAATTCAAAATATTCACGTGCACCAGCAAAGACAGCTGCAGCCATAGCTGCTGCAAAAACCCATCCTCCGGCCAACACAATACCGCCAGCAGAAATCCCAATGCCAAGTCCAAAAACAACTCGGTTCCTAAGCTGACTAACTTGCTGTTGAGATTTCAATAGCAAATCCTCCTACAATGGCAAATCATGGCTTCCATTAACTCCTTAGTAGCACCCACTTCAGAGACTATATTCTGTTACACATGCATGCTCAGTAAAAAAACAAATGCAAGTACATCACCTAATATAATGTTGGCCAAATGCATCTAGAGGTCCTTTAACTTTTGCATTTGTAACAGATAACAAATAGGTCCTTTAAGTGTTTTAGGTAACAAATAGGTCCTTTACGTTTCTAATTTATTGCATTGTTACCCTTCCAGACTCAGCTACAAAAGCGCTAAAATAACCCTTAACTTGCATTTAAAGCTACTTCTTATTATTTGGAAGCTAAAACATAGTGTTCACTACCACCTCACAAGTTACTTCAACGTTTTTATGACCTAGAATAACTTGAAGGGTAACTGTGCAATAAATTAGAAACTTAAAGGGCCTATCTGTTACAAACGTAAAATTTAAAGTCCTCTGGATGCATTTAGCCTTTAATGTTTCATTGGTTCTTTAAACTTTCAAGGTAAAAAATGCTACCTCAATTTTTTACCACTAAATTAAAATCCAATCAACTTGAAAAATTCCTTATTTAATTCAAAACAAATCATAATTACTCACACATAAGTAACTAAAAGTAGTAAATTCACAATTCAGCCCAGAAAAGAAGAAAAAAAAAACCATTTTAATTGCTTATGTTCCTAACTTTTTCTAGATATACAAATAAATTATCATAATTGTCTACTTGTTAACAAGTTCATAGACCAATGAATATAAAACAAATGCAAATTTAATTCTGAAAATGATATACACAAACAAATGTTGAATTTGAACTATGAATGAATTGAATGGGCGTTAAGAAAGTAAGTAAGTACCTTTTGGGCATTGGGTGGAGGAAGGCGTTCGGGTTCAGATTGATGGAGGGAGGAAACGATGAACCGGGGGTGAAGAAGCGGTTGGCGAGTGAACCGGAGGAATGGTTTTGGTATGGGTTTGGGTTTGGCGAATGAAGAAGAAGATGGAATAAGGATAATTTGAGATTGAGAAGAGAAAGGGTGGTGGTAATTGTGATGGAGAGAGACCGAGTTAGTGAGTCCTGGGTGAGTCATCATACCGAGTTGAATTACTATTGACACAAACGAGGAAGAAGGAGGAATGAATGTTATACAGTTCGCTAGTTGTTTTTGTTTGGTTTCTCATTCGGTTCTTGTTGCCATTGGAAATCTACCAAAGTTTGTTTTTTAACTTATATTTTTCTCTTTTAGGTCCCTCTAATTCCTACTTTCTTTTAAACAAAGCCCCAAAATGTTTTATTTTATTTTTCGACCAGATATTCACAGCCCGACATAAAATTGGAGGCATCTCAATAAGTGGGATGACTGACTTAAAGATTTAAAGTTGATTTGCACCTCAAATAAAAATCGAACTCTCAACCTTTAATTAAAAGAGGATGAACCTAACCGCCCAACCACACTTTTGACCCAAAATATTTTATACCATCATTGAAATATTTTATTATATTTTACTTATTCAATTTTAAAGAATGAAAATAGTATAGATACTGAGGTTCGTTTGATCTGCAAAATAAAAAAATATTAGACAAAACAATACATGACGATACAAGATAAAATAACACATAACAAACGATTAAGAGCATATTCGATAAAAAAAAATGTTTTTTTAATAATTTAGACAACAAAAAATATTAATAATTTGAAGTCACTTCTAAATCAAGTAATTTCAATCTATTCTCAAACACTCCCACTTAATCGATTAAAGTTTGGTTATTTGGCAAGTTTACTTAGCCCAGATCCATAGCCTTAATTAACCTGATACGCAGTGACACTAGTAAGAAAAGAAAAGGTAAAAATAAAAAATTGATACTGTAATAGACAGAGAGAGAAAGGGTGAAGGAAGCGTGAAAACCATTTCTTACTTCTTCAAAGCTTCATCTTTCTTCTACTCAAGTCAACCCTAGATTGTGAGTCCCTTTCTTCCTATTTTCTTCTTTAATTTTTCATTTTTTTTAATTAAGGAAAAGATTTCATCATATGAAATTGATTTACTTTTCCTTTTCTAAAATTTTGTTGAAGTGTTATTGTTAATTGTTCTTGCTATTTACATCTCTATTGTTTTCCTTAAAAGTTTAATTTTCTGTTGCATGAAGTGTGGAATCACTAATTAAATCTCTGTTTTTTAGCATGTTAATTAAAATACAATTGTTTTAATTGAGTTATTATTATTTTATGCAGTTTTGGTGTGCCTTTTTGATCCCCAATTGAAAATTCATGGATATTAGTTCAAATAATTTGGTGGGTTGTGATAATATTCATGATCAAGTTATTAAAGTTGACAACTTTAATGATAATGATAATGATAATGATAATGACGTATGTTGGGAGCCTGCAATGGGGATGTGTTTTTCTTGCTTAGATGAAGTTAAATCTTTTTACGGAGAGTATGCTATGAAAAAGGGTTTTCGGTGGAAGATTAGAACATCAAGAAAAGGACCGAACGGAGAATTATGTTACTTAATTCTAGCATGTTCAATAGAGGGGTCTAAAGTTTCAAAGGTTTCGTCTACATTGAAGAAACTTCCTGAAAAGGCAAGTAGTTGTCCTGCTAAGATTTGTATTAAGACGGAAGAAGATGGACTGTGGTACATTACAAGATTTGAACCTGAACATTCTCATGAGACTAGCCCTACAAAGGCAAGGTTGTTCAAGTCTAACAAGAAAATTAACTTGCCTGTAAAGAGGACTATCCAAATCAATGATGATGTAGGAGTGAGGATCAACAAGCCTTTTCAATCTCGTGTTAAAGATGAAGGAGGGTCTGACGATATACCATTTGATGAAAGAGACATGAGGAATAATGTTAATAAGGAACGGCGTGCAATTGGAAAAGAAAGTGATGTCAAGGCCTTGATAAGCTATTTTTGTCAAATGAGAGAACAAAATTCAAATTTCTTCTACGACGTAGATAAGGATGACGATTTCTGTGTAAAGAGTGTGTTTTGGGCTGATGGAAGAAGTAGAGCTACTTATGAGTATTTTGGAGATGTTGTATCTTTAGACACAACATACTTGACCAATAAATATGACATATCTTTTGTTGCGTTTGTTGGTGTGAATCATCATGGTCAATCAACATTATTTGGATGTGGGCTGCTTTTAGAAGAAGACACAGAATCATTTGTATGGCTATTCAAGTCATGGCTTCGCTGTATGCTAGGAAAGGCCCCTGTGGGTATTGTCACTGACCAATGTAAGGCTATGCAAAATGCCATTGAGTTAGTCTTCCCTACAACACGCCATAGGTGGTGTTTATGGCATATAATGAAAAAAATTCCCGAAAAGCTCGGCGGATATGATGAATATAAAGGGATCAAGTCTGCGATGAAAGAAGCAGTTTATGATACATACACAACAACAATTTTTGAAGAGAAATGGTGTTCCTTCATCGCCAAATTTGAGCTTCAACAGAATGATTGGTTGAGTGGGTTGTATAACGAGCGTCATAAATGGGCACCAACCTTGTTAAGGAAATATTTTTGGGCGGGTATGTCAACTACCCAACGAAATGAAAACATACATTCTTTCTTTGATGGATATATCAATTCAACAACAAGTTTAAATCAAATTGTAAAGCAATATGAGAATGCTCTTAGAAGTCGAGCTGTAGAAGAATTTGAAGCAGATCTTAATTCGATAGAAACTACAATTCCGTGTGGGTCAAACTCATCCATCGAAAAGCAATTCCAAGGTGAGTACACCCATGCCAAATTCAAGGAAGTTCAAGCTGAATTTATATCCAAAATGAATTGTGCTGCCTCATTGAATCTTGTGGAGGGCTGCTTTGCGACTTATCATGTGTTGGAGGAGGTGGTAGTTGGAGACATACCTATAGAACGCATCATAAAAGTTGTATTTAATCAGGAAAACCATAATTTCAGCTGTGAATGCTCGTTGTTTGAGTTCAAAGGTATCGTGTGTCGTCATGTGTTATCTGTGTGTGCTCAAGAGAGGGTTAAAAATGTGCCAGAGAAATATGTATTAACAAGATGGAAAAAAAATGTTAAAAGGAAGCATTCGTATATTAAGAGCAGTTATGGCGTGACAGAATTGACGCCACAGATGGACAGATTTGAAAAATTGTGCAAGCATTTCTATGATGTTGCAGAAGTAGCTGCAGAGTCTGAAGGTGCAACCAAGGCACTCCATGAAACATTACAGCAGTTTAATTCTTATTTGCCCACTATGGGTGGTACAACTGAAAAACACAAAATGTACAATGAGATGAAATGAGTACTCACCTGTTCCTTAAGGCTTTGTTTTGGAATTGGATTTTGGTGGGAAAAGGGATGATTGTGGGTAGACAAACCCTTTTTTGAGAGATTAAAAAAAGAGGGAAAGACTCTGGGAATTTTTTAAAACTTCCTAAAACCCTCACTCGGTCCAGTTTTAGAGTTCCCTCATATTGGGAGGTTATAGGGGGTAAGAGATGTATTGACAAATTTTGCCGTCACAATTTCAAAATAACATTTTTGGACAGAACCCTAGATTCACTATGTTCACTCTCTTGACGAACGACTGCGATTGCGATTCTATCGTCTCTTTCTCAATCGCCTTTCTCTTGGTAAGGATCTCGAACTTTTTTTCACTTTCTCTTTCTTTTGCTCTATTATCGTTGATTTTGTCAGTTCTAAGGCCCACAATTGTATCCGCTGATTATTATTATTATTATTATTATTATTATTATTATTATTAGGGTGTTGAGTCCGATTACTTATCCAAACCAAGATCAATTTTATCCACTCTGTTTGCAATATACATCTAATCATCTTGTTTTTATTTTTGTTTTTGTTGTGAAACACTTCAATATGATAGTAACAAATTGTATAATCTTAAATTTAATTAGGTTTTTATTTTGTTTTTATTTTGGATAGTTAGTATGTTGCTAGAGGCAAATATGTAGTTATTTCATAAACCTTTAATCTAATTTTTCTCAGTTCTTCATTAGTCTATGAATACAAATTTCCTCAGTTTTTTTCCGTGTGTCTTACAGAAGCAGGATTCAAACAGGGATTCTACTCCATTCTTTGTTCTTCATGAGGTAATTAGTGAGTAGCAGTTCATTTATTTTCTGGGATTTTTATCGTGAATATTTCTGTATGTGTTAATATTTAGTGTGATTGGCATTGAGAAACTTTGAATTTTAACCTTATTTGTTTTTATGGAATCTTCTTTTTTGAACTCAAGTAGCTAGCAAAGAAGTTTGTGCATTATTATTGATAGCATTTTCACAGCATAGGCTTGAACAGAAGCATGCTTCTTTACTGATTATTGATTCCTTATAGCTGGTAGATTGGATGCATGTCATGAATGATTTCCATGGCATTTAGATATTTGTTACTACATTTCTGTTTCGTAAAATTTATTTTGAATATTATCTTGATTTTTGCAGGGGATTCAAATGGTAGAAGAATATTTGTTGAAGGAAGACAAAGAAGTCAATATGGTCTCATTGTAGTTGTAAAAATTGTGTAGTTGTATTTGACATTTTGTCATTACAGTACTACTTAATCTGTGTCCACTAGGATAATTACTAACCACTGGCATTTTCTTGTAAAAAATATTAATGAAATGTAATACAATTCCATGATGATTAAGTATTACAAAGTATCCACAATCACTGGTATCCACTTCAATCTATTTCAAAACCAGGAAAACCCATTCATTGTCGTGTAAGTAAACTACCTTAAATAAATCTTGATCCGGACGACACACAAGCTATTTTCACTTGTTTTTAATAGGCAAATGTTAGCGGTTGATTTTTTCCACCAACCACATTCCGCAATCGGTTGCACCCACCAGAACCTATTTCAGAACCAAACAAATCCATTCATTGGCACGCAAGGAAATGGTGTTGTTAAATAGCGGCTATGACATCGCTATAGTGTAGCGGAGACATCGCTATAGTGTAGTGGAACATGAATAAATTGCTATTGTTCTGCTATGTGCAATTTAATACCAACTATTGGACCTTATCTCAACAGAAACTACTCAGTGTAGAGACAAAGTAATAATACACAAAGATAGTGTGATCTGAATGTCCTGCAATGCAGGTAAGGTAATAACTTTGTGTTTGTTGCAATGATCATTTCTCAGAAATTCTTGTGCAAAAAGAAATATCAAATGAATCTTGCAATAACTAGGATCTTTTAAAACAACAGCTGAAATTAGCTTCTCCTTTCAATTTCATTTAACTTCCACCCATTTTTCTTGCTTTAAGCATATAAGTTTAACATCAATATACACGATGAAAGCCAATAAAGCTTTGATTTACTCAACCAACCTTCAACGGGGTCTCGGGATTAATATTGTTAGCAAACATCAAATTTTCTGGATCCTAGATAAAAATAGGCCGCTATTGAAAATCAAATCGTTTCTCGCCTTCCAAATTGCCCATACTGCATGCCAAATTATTCTAAACCCCTTTCGGACCTTTTTATTCCTAGCTGCCCCGTTAACACAGTTGAACAAAGTAAACAAATTTTCCGGAACGATGATACATATATATATTGCTTGACACGCGACAAAAGCAAAATCGCAATGAAGAAAAAGATGGGACCAAGTCTCAGCATTACCGGTACAAAAAACACAATCCATTGAATCCTCAGGTAGAATGACTCCTAATTAATTTATATTCAATTTATGGTATTTCTAACTGAATTCAACTATGGTTAATCAACTTATCTACTTGTATATTTAATAGTCTAGAAATTTTAATCTTAACAGTTCGATTGTTGTGCTGCAACGATGATAGACACTCAAAAAATTAGTAGACAGCTGCAAATTTTATTAATAATGGAACCAAATAACAAATGTCACAAGCATACAATGTCACCAATGTCGTGAAATTTATTCATTGGAACACCAAGCAAATGAAATATTGCCTTGCCAGTTACCAATAAACATACTTGTTTGATAGGCAACTTAAAAGCTACTAAGTAGCACCAAAACCAAAGGTTTACTAAGCATACAACAAACTAACAGAATAAATAAAATAATCCGCGAAGAATATTAATCGAACGAATCCTATCATGCTATTCGTACCAGCACCTTATTCTTTTTTCCAGCTGATAAAAGGAGAACTTTACCATCCACTATATCTGCAGCCTCAATCTTCTTATTTTCACCATCTACTCTGCTATTATTCAAGTAAAGACCTCCTTGCTTTAACAATCGGCGCGCAGCAGATTTACTATCGAACAAACCAGAAGACACCGAAAGATCAACCAACGACTGATTCAAAACATCGTCATAAGCTAAAGAACAAGACGGAACATCCTCAGCAATTCCCTCGATAGTTTTCCAATCCAACTTTGTTTCGGACCCCGGCCTCAATGCTTCAGTAGCCCTAAGAGCTTCACTCAAACCATCTTCACCGTGAACAAATCGTGTAACTTCTTCCGCAAGCCTCCTCTGAGCAGTATTAGGCACATATCCACTTTTCTTCATCTCTTCCTCCAACTTAACTATCTCATCAATATCCAAAAAAGTAAGAATTTTCAAAAACCTAATAACATCAGCGTCCGGAACCGAGAAAAAATACTGATAAAACTTGTACGGTGATAAAAACATCGGCGACAACCAAATTGCACCATCCTCAGATTTACCGAATTTCGTACCATCACTTTTCAACAAAAGAGGAAATGTCAAACCATAAGTAGCAGTATCACCTTCTACCTGCAATATCTTTCTAATCAACTCAGTTCCAGCAGTTATATTACCCCATTGATCACTACCCCCAATTTGAACACTAACACCCTCATTCTGAAACAAATGCAAAAAATCATAACCTTGTAATAACTGATAAGTAAACTCAGTATAACTCATTCCTTGTTCAGAATCTAATCTTTTCCTAACACTCTCTTTAGCCATCATTGAACCAACTCTAGCATATTTACCAACCCTTTTAAGAAAATCCAATAAACTAAACTCTTTCCACCAATCATAATTATTCAAAACCACAACAGAAGAATCAGAAAACTCATTACCATTACCATTCAAATCTCCCAAGTTTCGATTTTGAGCACGACCCAAGATTGTTCTGATGGTATTTTCAATACCTGCAGTATTCCTCTCCAAAGTTTCAACATCAAGTTCAGGTCTTTCAAGGCTTTTACCAGATGGGTCACCGACACGGGCGGTGGCGCCGCCGATTAAAGCAACAACATTATGACCGGAACGGCGGAACCAAGAGAGAACAATGAGAGCCAATAGGTTACCTAAATGTAAACTTTCGGCAGTTGGGTCGAATCCACAGTAGACTTTGAGAGGTGCATTGATGGTGTTTGATGAAATGCTTCTGAGAGAATCGTTTGTAATTGAGTCGAGTAAGCCTCTTTCTTCGAGGATTCCGATGACATTTCGAGTGGTTTGAGGTTGTTGTTGTTGTAGGGTGCAAGTTGTTCTTGTGAAACGGGTAAGGTGGGAAGAAGAAGAAGAAGGTTTGAATGGAAAGATGAGCTTGGTTGAATGAGAGAAGAAAATGAACCTTGAAGCAAAATTGGTGGCCATTGTTATGATGATGATATTGAGGGTTTGGGATATATGAAGTGGGAAGCCAGAAAGTGAGACCTCACTTTGATTTTATTTTTTGGGGGATGCTACGGTACTTGTGGAAAAAATGCATTGTACCGGTACTTTTGAAATTTTAACCAATCAAGATTTATATTTTGTCCAAGTCAATTTCATGGTCGACTAAATTAATAAATGTTATGCCACATGTCAAATGATCATTGGTTAATATATTTAATGTATTGGTACATGATGAATTGGGTAAGATGAAGTTTAGGATTCAAATTTTAGTGAAAGTATTTATCTTTTTAATGTATACAAAAACTCACACATATATAAAGTGAAATAATTGAAATTTAATCAAGGTCATGAATATTATGTTTATTGATTTGATTTTTTTTTTGTCAATTAAACTATAAATTATGAACTATTTTTTGTCAATAGTAAATTGATAGAGGTTAAATTGTTGACTCTTACTTATGAAAAGAAATTGTGCTATATAGATTTTTTGATGAAGATTAATTATTGCTAACGATAACATATATTTTATAACTATTTCATGATAAAAAAATTACTTCCTCTGTACTAAAATATAAGTCGTTTTGACTATATCACACAAATTAAGAAATATAATCATTGTTGTATGGAAAAGAGAAATTATGAGTTAGTTTACAAAATTGTCTTTTATTAATGGTATGGAAAATATAAATTATAGAAGTAAAAGAAGAGAGACTAATAAATAGTTAAGGGTATAATAAGAAAATTAGCATTAAATGTTGCATTGATATTGTAAAACAACTTATATTTTGGTACAAATTTTTTTCCCAAAACGACTTATATTGTGGTACGGAGGGAGTATATTTTTAGTTAACAAAATTTTATTTATTCAGACCGAGAGCTAATCAATTTCAAAGATTTTATGTGCAAGAATAGTGTGAGAGTCTTATGTGTTTCAAGCAGAAGATATGAGATTAAATAGAAGTAGGCTAAATTAAAATTTTGAGGTGATGACAAGTTGATGTGCTTCAATTGTTAGAAGATCGACTACTTCAAGAAGGATTGTCTTAAGTTGAGGAGAAATTATGATTCAGTGGCAGTAGTGATGACAAATTGGGAGCCAGTGGAGAGTTGGTTTATGGACTTTGGATGTTTTTGTCACATGGTACAAGGAATGAATACTTTGAGACTCTAGAGCTAAAAGAACATGAAGTTGTTTACCTTGGAGAGGACAAAACTTCTAAGATTCAAGATATGAGTATAATTTATCTTACGATGTTTGACAACTAAGAGTTCTTTTTGTATGATGTGAGATATGTTCATGAGCTAAACTGAAATTTGTCATCGATAAATATGTCTGATGGATTATGCTACATCACTAGAATTTGATAATAGAGATTTTATATTATAAAATAATACTCCATCCGTCCCATTATATAAGCACCTTTACTACAAAAATTTAATCCCAAAATATAAGCCTCTTTACAATTTTTGTATTCCAATGCAACTTAATAGTAATAATTAGGGTATGTCTAAGCAAAAAAGTAATAAATGTACCTAGTAAATTGTAAAGAAGCTTATATTTTGAAACTAAACTTTTGTAGTAAAAGTGTTTATATAATTGGACGGAGGGAGTAATAGATAGAGGTACCAAAGTGTTCGATCTATGCATGTTAGATGATTATGTATTATTATTGGTCAATGGTCATGTATCGATAGTTAGTCAAGACTCTCATGGTGTAGCTGATCTCTATGATTTGTTAAGTTGGAACTAGGTATGACAATGGTGCAGGTGTAAGCAATACCACCCCTGCCTCACTCTATCATCTCCGATCCCGCTTTCAAATTAAATTAGAGATAATATTTGAACATCCACTCTTTTTCAACAGAGAACGGGTTTCGCCCTGCTCCCACCCACAAAAACTATAATAAAAAATTGTTTTTTTTTTATTTAAATTTTTTAAAAATATCATGTCTCAAAATTGTTTTTTGAAAAAGATAAATAAATGAATAAACCAAGTTCAACATAAAAAAAATACTATATTTCAAGTTTAAAAATAATATTAATATGCAATAATATTGTTTAATATAAAAGAATAATATTAATTTTAATTGGACAAAGCAAGGGCGATGGCAGATGAATGTGAGTGAGTCTGAGTCTTGTTGTCATACCTAGTTGGAGCATGTTAATGATGTGAGTTTAATTGGATTAATAAAACAAAGGTTTGCTAGGCGATCAAACTAAGCTTAAAAAGTTGAAAACTAACAAATGAGTTAGAGTTTGTTTGCGATCAAATTAAATTATTGAATATTGCAAGTTCAAGACTAAAGGTATAACGGATATACACTTTTAGGATCTAAGCCCCCTACGGGTTTATAGTGTGAATTGTGAAGTTATGGTGAAGGAAATTCAATTTGACGTGGTGTTTGAGACTCCTATTTGTATTTCTTTTCTGTGTTTGTACTTCCTATTCGATGCCAAATTTTATTTATTGAAATTCATTTCCATGTCAATTTCTTTTACTAATAATTTTGGCAACCTCATTATACAATTGAATACCAACTCCTTTAAAAGTCATAGTTATATATTCTATCATAGAATTTCTATGTACATTACATGACTTGCAGGACCTGGTAAAAGAGATGAGTTGATTTCTGTACATAGCTATAAAAATAGAAATATTTAGACATTTCAAAAGATTAATCCTGTTTTTGTATAATTGATTTATTCTAAAAACAAAATTGTGTTTCCGAAACTATTATCATGAATAAATAGTTGATGTACTAACATGACATCAGGGATGATAAAATTGGAAATTTCACAATCCTTTAATATAAAAATTTTATTAGAAAAAAAGATATATGCACTAATATTATAAAATAATTTATACCGTCAACTAATAATAGTTTTCTTTTTTTACGGGACTACTACGTCACTCTATTTCACAACACTATTTTAATATGACGAAAAACTTTAAATTATTTCTATTAAATGCGAGTATAAAATTAATTTACAATGATAGTATAATCCCTTAAATTCTTTATATGATGTGGGTTTTCATCAAGGAGAATTTTTTTGACTATTATACATTTAAAATTTGGAGATCAATTTAAACTTTGAGGTGAAATTTATCAAGCGACAGATAAATATGGTTGCTCATACCTTAACTAGGGTGATCATTTTTCAATCTAGTTATTTATTTGAAGTTCTATTGAGACTCTTTTATATAATAAAATGAATTGAGTTTATCGTTGTCAATGATGAAATAATATATGGGATAAAAAAAAGACAAAGACATTAACCACACGACATAGCTTAATTGATAAAAAATTGTTTGTAATATTCAAGGACTATAAATCTAGCTAATACCTCACTCTCATAAGCTTAACTTAATTATATTGATTAAAAATATCACATTTTATTTTATATGCAAGATTAGAGTTTAAACTCCAAACGTTCTACTTATTTATCTTTAAGTATTTGTTTGATATACAAAATAAAAGTATTGGACATAACAATACAGGATAATACAAGACAAGACAAACATTTAATTAATGTATTGAATAAATTTTGTTTTGTACGATGTATGTTTGGTGAATAAAATGTTATTTTAGTGATTTAGACAAGTTTTATTGAAGACAAAAGTTGTCCCATGACTTATTTAAAAAAAAGTTGTCTCATTGTTCAGTGGGAGACAAAAATATTTGTTTTTATGCAATCCTTTAACCCGAGTTTGGTCACTCTCAATGAAAGTTTTAAAATCAAACATAGTACAGCTGAAGTTGTCTTGTCCAGTCTCTTAATTTTTAGCTGATCAAACACAAGAATTATTTGATCTACAAAATATATGCCCTGACAGAACATAACATGACATAACATATGACAAAATTTAAGATATTGAACAAATTTTGTCCGATACAATTTTAGTACAAAAAATTATTTTACTATTTCAAATAAGTTAGACCGAAGACAAATTTGTTCCGTAGTTGAATAAGAGACAATTTTTTTAATTTTGTCCGGTCTTTTATTATTTAGCCAATCAAACGCACTTAAAAATGAAATTCTAATCACTTTTACAAAAATAAATGAAAAGAATTCTAGCCAATACAAAATAAATAAATAAATAAACATAGTCATAAATCTAAAAATCTTTCTACCTTAGGACGTGTTAAAATTAATTTTCAATAATGTACAAAAAAAAAATACTCCATAATTACTTTTCAATAAAAGAAAAGAAAAGAAAAACGCGATACAAAATACAGTATTAAAAAAAGAAAGGAAGTTGAAGAAGTCGATGATGACTGACTAAAGAGAAATTGCTAGACATTTTCCCTTTCCTTTATAAAATCAAAATGAAAGAGAAGAATTATTAATTAATTAATTAATTAAAACCCTAAAACAGCAAAAACTCATCAACTCCATCAAATCAAATTCTTTCCCATTTTTGTATTCAACTCGCCGGAAAACTCAGTTGGACTCAGTCGTCGGCCGCCATAAACAACAACAACAACAACAACAGCAACAAACTCCATCCATCCAGGTTAGTAGCTTAGCAGAGCTTATTCCACCGGTGATTTGTGCTTAAGTCAATTGCGTTTTAGCTAAGCACAGCTTATTTCAGAACGCGATTCCACACCAATTCGTGGTGTTTGGTAATATTAGCTATGGTAGTTACTAGGTAATTAAGAGATTCAGTTATTATAGTTACATTTTGGAATTATTATTATTATTATTATTGACTTTAACTATAGGGTTTTTATTCAGAAGATACATTCATTCATTTTATGCCTGCCTTGCTAATTTAGAGTTCCGGCGTGTAGTAAGTAAATTTACCCTTGTTAATAAATGTTTTCAGTCACAAGGAATCGAACTCAGGTTCTCTTGAACGAAGGGTAGCTCATTAACTACTTGAGCTCAATAATTTTGTTTAATTATGTTCATTTCTGTAGTAGAGAATATTGTGTTAAGACTGACTAAAGTACCGTTATTCATTTGGTTGTTTTTTTTTTTTTGAAAGCTCGGTATCCGACTTAAGGACCGACTAATATGAGGGGGCCAATCCCACCGCCCACTTGCGGGGACCCCATTTAAAGTCAGAGTTTTGCTCTGTATGGACTAGCCCACCAAAATTGGCACCAGTGGGAATCGAACTTGAGACCTTGTGAGGAGCACACTCCAAGGACCCAAACCAACACCACTAGTCTAACCCAAGTGGGTTTTATTAATTTGGTTGTTAATAGGAGTAGTGCACTTTATTGTCAATTCCAGATAATGGTGCGAGGCGAGTGGCTCCGAAACTAAGATATTAGGATAGCATGATTATTTTTTTGGACAAATTACATGATTAAATAATACTATTATAAACACATAGATCTTTAAATTTTGCCAAAATAACTCAGTTTATGAAGTTATTAAAAATCTGTAATAAAATGTCACAAAAATACAAAATGACAAAAAGAATCATGTCACATTGCTGCGGAATATGGCGCTCTACCCGGCACCCGCACCTAGCCTCACAGTTGCGTCCATCTACTGTTCTGTGCCGAACTGGCGTGATCCCAACTCTAAATGGCAGTATCGACAAACTAGATATTCAATGGCTATAATTCTAATTTCACACTCTTCCACCGAAGTGATGAATTCATTTTAGAGGAGTCATATTCGTTGCTATCATACCCAATTTTCTTTCTTGAAATTAAAATAAGAACAATGTAAGGGTTGAATTACAGATTGGGTGATTTTTCATTTCTTCTTCATTGGATCTATATGCAGGTTATTCCTATTTTCTTGATGCAGGTGTTATGGAGATATCGGTGTTGAAAATGCTTGTTGACAGCATATCCTCATTTTTGCATTTATCTCTTTCTGGAAACATGAACTCCGAACCAGTCTCAAAATATTACCAGAAGGCAGAGGAGATACTTAAGTTGTTGAAGCCGATCATTGATGCTTTTGCTAATTCTGAGCTAGCCTCCGACGAAGTGCTTAATAAAACATCCGAAGAACTTGGTCATGCTGTCAGTGAATTAAAAGAGCATGTTGAGAATTGGCACCTATTGTCTAGCAAAGTTTACTTTGTAAGTCTCATTATATCTTAACACTTGAAGGACATACTTATATTATCTGTGATTTTATGTAAAAAGATCTGAGCTTCCATTATGCAGTGGTTATCCTTGTCTATCACTATGTGCATAATAAATTTTAGGGGGTGTTTGTTTCAAGTCTATAAATAATATTCCTGGGAATATATGGGTAGGAATAGATATGCTTTCGTTTATTCTCAATCCCTTCAATCTGTCTGAGAAGACAAATTGGTCATGGATGATGGCTGGACTCATGGATAATGAGTGTGCAAAGTCATTAGGTTGCTTGTTGAGTCATATAGAAAAGTTTACTGCACAGATGTAGAGGTAAATCTTATAATATAGAAATAGTCGAGTTTTTGTGTGTAAAAACGTTTATATAGCATAACCCTTTTATACAAGATAATTGATTGCCATAAATAACTTCTTCTGAAAATGTTCCTGTTTCATCTGTCTCCTCTCCACCATCACAAGATGTGAATATGTGATCAATTAAAAGTGAACAATGTGCAAAGTATCTTTGCTTGAGTTGGTTTTCCATCTGTGTAGAAGCAGAACATGCATCTTTATATTGTCTTTGCATGTTATGGAGGTTTATATGTTGATTCTTGCAAATGAAACGTATGTCACTTTCTCAATACTTCCTCTTTTTCGATGACTAGATTATGCAAGTTGAACCGTTGATATCTAGGATTCGGACTTCAGGTCTCAAGGTTTTGCAGCAGCTGAAGGCTTCAAAGCAATGTCCCAATGATGAATTGGGTTCTGAACATTTGGAGGTAAAACATTCTATTAATCAAATAAGAAATTTAAGATTCCCAGTTCAATTGGATTTATATACTCATTGTTTGAAGTAAACATAGGATGTATGATATCAATTTAAAATTGCAGCACTGTGTTCAGAAACTTAAGCTTTTGGGACTTGAAGAAACCTCATCCGTCATTAAGGAAGCTATTATGGAACAACTGGATGGTGCAGGACCTAGTTCAGAGATTCTGGAAAAAATTGCCGATAGCCTGGGCCTAAGGTCTAACGAGGAGGTTCTGATTGAGGCTGTGGCCCTAGAAAAGTTGAAGGAGAATGCTGAACAGACTGACAAGACTGCAGAAGCTGAATACATTGATCAAATTATTGCTGTTATAACGCGTATGCATGAGCGCCTTGTTATGCTTAAGCAAGCCCAGAGTTCCAGTCCTGTTCCAGTACCTGCTGATTTTTGTTGTCCTCTTTCTTTAGAGTTGATGACTGATCCGGTGATCGTGGCTTCAGGGCAAACTTATGAGCGGGCTTTTATCAAGAACTGGATTGATCTAGGTCTCACTGTTTGTCCAAAGACACATCAGAGTCTAGCTCACACCAACCTAATACCTAACTACACTGTAAAGGCACTAATTGCAAATTGGTGTGAATCAAACAACGTGAAACTGGTTGATCCCGCAAAGTCAACAGCCTTAAATCAAGCATCGATACTTCATGGGTATATGGAATCTGGTACAACCAGGGAATCTCCTATTTTTCCTCATTCCAGAAGTAATCTTCCATCCTCGCCTGAGTCGGCTCGTTCTCGTTCTTTTAATTCACCGGGTAATAATATACCTTCTTCAGGTGGAATCCAGCGAGAAAGCACATCACCTTTGCACCCTCGTTCAACTTCAGAAGGTTCCTTGAGTGGCATAATTAATGGGCAATATATGGATGCTGCTAGAACATCACCCACAGCTTTAGACGCCAGGTCTGCTAGCTCAGATGAATGCAGTATCGATTCAATTGGCCAACCATCAATATCACCATCTAGAAGAGAATCTTCCGGTGCCTTCAGCTCCGAACTATCTCAAAACCATGTTAGAGCTGTATCTGATTCTGGTGCATTTTCTGATGCAAATTTTCAAGAAACACAAGGTGATGACAGCAATGCTTCTCAGCTGTCAACTAGTCCAGGCTACAGTAGAGATACTTCTGGCGAATTAAATCCAGGGCCAGATGCTGCTGGTTCTGTTCCCATGCCATCAATGCAGAGAGAACCTGAGTTCCCACCCCGATTGATGGAGGCAAGGTCTCGAAGCCAAGCTATATGGAGGAGGCCATCAGAAAGGCTTGTTCCTAGGATAATATCTTCTTCTATTGAACCAAGAGTTGATCTTTCTGGTATTGAGGCACAGGTTCGGAGTTTAGTTGAGGGCTTGAGGAGCATTGATCTTGATATTCAGAGAGAGGCAACTTCAGAAATCCGTCTTCTTGCTAAGCACAATATGGATAATCGAATTGCAATTGCAAATTGTGGAGCCATTAACATATTAGTCGACTTACTGCAGTCAGATGATTCAAGGATCCAGGAAAATGCTGTTACAGCACTTCTTAACTTATCAATCAATGATAACAACAAAACTGCAATTGCAAATGCCGGTGCAATTAAACCTCTGATTCATGTTCTTGAGAACGGGAGCCCAGAAGCGAAGGAGAATTCAGCTGCCACTCTTTTCAGCTTGTCAGTGATTGAGGAAAACAAGGTTAACATAGGGAGGTCTGGGGCAATTAGACCACTTGTAGATTTATTAGGGAATGGAACTCCGAGGGGAAAAAAGGATGCTGCCACTGCTTTGTTTAATTTGTCAATATTTCACGAGAACAAGAATCGGATTGTGCAAGATGGAGCTGTAAAACACCTTGTGGAGTTGATGGACCCAGCGGCTGGAATGGTTGACAAGGCTGTGGCTGTCTTAGCAAATCTTGCCACAATTCCAGAAGGAAGAATTGCAATTGGTCAGGAAGGTGGGATTCCTGTTCTAGTTGAAGTTGTCGAGTTGGGTTCTGCCAGAGGAAAGGAGAATGCAGCAGCAGCTCTTCTACATCTTTGCTTACACAGTAGTAGATTCTTAAGCATGGTGCTCCAACACGGAGCCGTACCACCATTAGTAGCTTTATCACAGTCAGGCACACCAAGGGCCAAAGAAAAGGTGTGGTTCTATCTTTTTTGTTTCATGTATCTTGCCTTTTTTTTCTGCTTCCATTGCTTACAAAAAATGCTGATGCTGATGTATTTTGTTTCATGTCTAGGCACAAGCTCTCCTTAATCAATTTAGAAGTCAAAGACATGGGAATTCTGGGAGGGGGTGATCTCGACGAATTCACAGCTGCTTGTGCTATCCAAAGATTTTGAATTAACCCCTATAGAACGTCTCTAATTTATACGTTACATGGTGCAAATAATGTGTGTAAAGGTCTTTTGTATTGTTTTCGCTTGATTGTAAAGGGAAAAAATTTGTGGAGGATTGATTGGGTCCTCATATGAAAAACCTTTCATTGTTGTAAGAATTATACATGTAAGTCTAGCATTTGTTGTAACGAAAAAATGTCTAGTTTATGTTGCTGAGTATTATGATGGCTGTTGATCAATAAAATTATTTTGTTTATTTAGTTACATCCTAATTGTCCCTTTCGACTGCGCGAATGATTTATAATTAAGAATCAGGCAGGGCAAGTCCATCTCGAAGATAACATGGCATGAAATGCCGATGTGGTTTCAACTGCATTATAGTTTGATATTATTCAGCAGAAACAGAATGTATATGAGAAATTGTTTGCCAAATGCTTTAAACGTGTGTTTTGGAGTTGAGTTTTAGAAGAGAGGGTTAGTTATAAGTCTATATTTGATATTTTAAAATACTTTAAAAAACAATATGATAAATAATCATATAGTATTTCAATCACACTTAATTTATATTTAAGAACATTTATACTGTCCTTAATTTACACTTATCAAACTTTTAAGTACAAACCAAGGTGCATTCCATTTGATACATATACATAATAAATCAACCCCTCTTATGATCATTTATTTCATACAATAACATGATTATCACTTGTCTCTTCTAATTCAATTTCCTGCAATTCTTCCTAATCTCTCCTTGTTTCCCAGTTAAAGGCTTAATATTTCCCATCTTGATAATTGCAGCAACAAAATCAGAATCAAAGGCCTTATTATTCTGGCTATAAGTTTTAACAAGTGAATCAGTGGATCCACCATTGAAGAGTTCTTGATCAGAATTAAGTAACCCTCTTTTGTTAATAAGATTCTTGTAGTAATTGTTGTCAAAATGTGTTGGAGTTCTCAAATCAAGATTTGCAAGATTGTTGTCTCCTGTGCCATTTGTCTTTGGACAATTCTTTTGCCTTATCTTAGCAAATGTACTGTCAATGTTGCTGTCATTGGTGTATATGTGGTCTCTGAAACTTGTACATCTTGCTTTCCCTATTGTGTGTGCTCCTGAAACATTACACATGATAAAGTAACATCAACATTATTATTCAATAACATATTTTTCTTTTGACTAAGTATGCGTTGACGCATTTATCATTCTCAATCGTCTAATTTCAACCAAACAGTCGAGCTTGTGTATATGAGTTAAAACTGATGTGCAGTTCAGACGGTCCAATTTCAAATCAACGGATGTGGATTTATTTTTTGATGAAAACTTGCTATAATATATATGTAATATAAGTAATTGTTATTAATTAGTTGTTAATTTATTTTATTTTCTAAAAAATTAAAATATTTATGAATCGATGATAGACACATCTTTTTCAATTGGTTGAACACTAGGATTTTAACTCTATTTTCTTCTTTCCTTAATTGCATGATGTTAAGCTCTTTATGAAATGACTTGACCTTAAGCCTATTAAACACTTACAACAATATTACAATTATGTAGTAGTTTAAATGTCACATCCTTGATTAATTAATAGGAAAACTATTGTTACATGCAAAACCATAACTAAAACATGTCTCATTCACAAAGAGACAAGGAATAATGATTGTTTCAAATAATGGAAAAAAGAAGGTGAGAAATTAAAAAGAGAAATAATATATACCAGATAAGGCAACCATGTTCTTGACAGAAAGTCCTTGAGCTTGAAAAGTTGAGATAAGTTGAGTTAATTTAAATGTAGGAGCTGGAATCACACCAGTGTTAGCTGCAGTGAAATTAGCTGTTTTTGAATCTCTTCTTCCAACTTTTACATTCCAAAATGGTCCTCCAAGCTACAGATTACAACAAAATTAACCAATTTAAAATAAAATGAAAATATTATGGAGCCATATATAAAAATGCAGAGTCAATAGTGTTTGAATGAGATACTTTTGATCTCTTTTAATTTAAATAGAGAATTTAAATTCAATCCAACTTTGAGAATGTGGCGGTGCTAAATTTTTTGAGAGATTTTTTCTATTGATTGTGGTTTCCTCTCGTTTGAAAATTAAATTTTTATAATTGCGCGCAAAGCATGTATATTTGATTCACACAATCACACCATAATAAAAATGATAGAATTACACTTTTGGTCATTAAATAAAATTGAGTTTCAATTGAATCCTCCATGTAATTGTTTTTGGTATCAAATTAGTCTTATATACCACAACAACAAAAAATAGTCTCATATACAATCTTTACTTCTTTTTTTTTGACAAAATAAAGTTTACTTATCTCTTAGCCGAATTCAGATTAGTAAAAATATTTCTTTCCAATTTGATTTGTCCAAAATTTATAGTGATTTTATTGAAACTCTAATGCAATATTAATATATTATTAAAAAAATAAATGACTATATTAATAAACTTTACTTATCTTATTTAGTCAAAAAAAAACTTTACTTATTTTATTAAACTCTAATGAAACCCAAAAGGTGTGGTTGAGCGGTTGGGGCTCATCCTCCTTTAACCAAGTGTCGAGGGTTTGATCCTCACCTTGGGTATGGAGCAGCTTTAAATCCTTGGACCAGTTATCCCACCCTACGAGATGCCTCCAATCTAGTGAGAGATTAGTCACTGCGTTCGGCGGTGGATACCCCAGTCTTGACCCAAAAAAAAAACTCTAATAACTATATATTATTAAACTTTACTTATCTCTTAGTCGAATTCAGATTAGCTTTTACCTAACCTTCGGTGGCCCAATGCAATATTAATATATTATTAAAAAAATAAATGACTATATTGTAATTAAAAATTAACTAAGTACAAAAAGAATAATCATATCCAAAAAAATGAAAAATTGTCAACCATGTTTAAAAAGTTAGTAATAAGAAGAAAGTTGATAAAGTTCTTGAGTGTGATTAAGTTGATTTTGAAATAATACTCACAATGACAACAGAGTCACGAGCAGAAATGGCTAGAATATCAGCACATGAGACAACACCGGGGCATATTGCTTCAACCTTAGATTTTATAGAATCAATTACGTCAAAACCTCTTAATGAATTGTTGTTAGGACCTGCTGTTTTCTCTCCTTTGAAAGATGAAGTATCATCAAGTAATACTGATCCATCACAACCCTGTTTTGTTTTTCAACCAACATGCATGTAAAATGTTATGGAAATTAACGTGTTACTATAAAAGAAAAGACGACATAAATATTTGATATGTTGAGACGCAATTTTGAATTAACATTTAAAATATTTTTATGCGTCCAATTGAAAATAACATATCTTCAAAATACCAATCATTTGAAAAGTGATTAAAAAAAAACACTCATCATCGTACAAATGTCGGTCAATAACATAACTAAAAGACAAGATAATGATAAAACAAAATTGAAAAGATATTATAATACACCATCATGTCACTTTAATAAAAAGATGAGTCAACGTATTGATACATTAATTTTTGTTCACCAATCATTTTTTATAAAAAAGATTAGAGATAATATATTTAATTAAAAATTTTATATCAAATGATATAGATATTTGTAGAGATTTTTTTTGGGTACATATATATTTGTAGAGATATTTTAACAAGTAATAATATAATGAAGGGTATATAGTTTGGTATTTGAAATTGTAAAGGTTGGCTAAGTTGGCTCCTTATTAAATTTGCGAAGTCCGCAGCATTTAGATGGAAAAATATCAATTAATTTAGTCATACTTTTTTAGAATTTTGCATGATAACTTTGTACATTATTCTATACTTATTTTGAAACAGCAAAAGACTATTTAAGTCAACATGTATATTTTTGTTGGTTTTTTCATATATGTTTATTAAAGAAATATTTTTATGGAGAGAATAAATTAATTTATATTTTTCTAGTTAAGTGACTAGCTAAACTGGTCTTTTATAAATTGGTCAAACAAAAATTGGTCTTTTATAAATAATTTGAAAGAGAAAATTGACATACACTTGTAATTTCAAAGACCAATATTTTTATTTACTCAAAATGAAAAACTTTAGATGCTGATTTTCATATTAATTTTGTGGGTAGAACTGTAGAAGTGCGTAAATAGATCCCTATAACTCAATTGGTAGGAATATAGTCATATATAGGACTTGAAATTCAAATTGAAATTTTTTTATTTATCATATTCACCTTAAATGTGAAATTTTAATAATTGAATTATTTGATAAAAAAGTTGAATAAATAGTCTTTAGAAAATGGATTAAGACCGTCTGATCTTAATTAGATAGTCATTAGCACCTGACTATACAACTGCATATAGATATCTTGACTATACCCAATATGAATCCCTTTTTTTATTTTTTTATTTTTTATCTATTTGATTAACCAACAATTAACGTCTACTCAACACACTTATATTCTAAAGTTATAAGACAGCAGCAATTATATCTTTTTTTGCAACAACTTTTCATCGTTGCCACAAATAAATAAAATATATATTGACATGCAAAAGTTAGCTCAATAAATCAATCTAGCATGAAAATAAAAATCAAAACCTAGAAATAACATCATAGGATAGCAAGAATATTACATCGACAAAGCAGTCATGAAAGAAGAGGCGAAGAAGAGATGCGCCAATGCGACGTTCTTTGGCTATAGCGGATTTAACACCAGATTCAACTGTGTCAAAAACTTTGGGACATTTTTTAGAATAAAAGTTCTTAGAAAGTTGAGCTGAAGAGCCCCCTATAAGAAGGAACAACAAAGCCAATGCAACATAAGAATTAGGAGAATGTGCCATGTTTTTTTTTAGTGAAAGTTAGAGGAAGTTGATGGGTAGATTACACTTATATAGATAGAGTGCAGCATGAAGCTGGTACTCTCAACTAATTATCAATAAATGAGAAAGCCAAAATAATGGGAAAATCTTGTATGGTCACTATATCAAATCTATATTAGATAGGTACATGCATAAAGACACTTATGTAGTTATGTGTAAAATATTAAATCAATCTTTTTTTTTTTATCAATTTTTTTTTATTTATTAGAAAAGTTTCTTAGTCCACAAATCTTATAAGTTTAATTGGTAGAAAATGTTAAAATTGCTAGTAGGTCGGACGATGCTCATGACCAGAATTTGAGTCTAAATCTTCCAATTTTATAATACCTTGTTATTTCGTCTACTTACAAATTTGTTGTTGTTGTTGTTGTTGTTGTTGTTGTTGTTGTTGTGTGTCTAATAATATACATTTTAATATTGTAAACATTAAATATATAAGACTATAACTCGATAATAGTTTCAAGGGAATACTACAGTGAACCACCTTCATATGTTTTTTTGGTCGAGACCGGGGTATCCACCGCCGAATGTAGTGACTATTCCCTCGCTAGATTAGAGACACCTCAATGGGTGGGATAGCTGACCCAATGATTTAAAACTGTTCCATACCCAAAGTGAGGATCGAATCCTCGACTCTTGATAAAGGAAGATGAACCCCAACCGTTCAACCACACCCCTTGAGTTTAACCACTTTCACATGTGATATATCATGGATCTACATTAAAAATTATTAAAACATTTAACGACGTACAATTGATAATTTTTTTCATAAAAGTAAAAAATTATGACTCTTCTCATATTTAGGCTAAAATAATCACATGATTGATGACAGTTTAATACACTTTACATTTTTGTTTTTCATTATTTTAGTCAAATAAATATCAAATTAAATCATTATATCAATTATAAAAATGAAGATAGCAATTAACTTGTACTTTTTAAATAGTTGTTATAATTTTATTTTATTTTTAGGATCTATTCACAATAAACTAGTAGGAGTGAACCACGTTAAAATTATGGATAGTTTCAAGTCTTGAAAATGTGATTTAATTGACCAATGTTGACATACAATGAAATAATTTTGGCCTTATTAAAGTTAGAGAACCAGTCTTTTTCTAAAAAAATAATGGGGCCACATTTGGGTTATGTAACGTGCTATGGTTGACAATTCAAATATTGCAAAAAAGAATATCCTTTATTTATTAAGACAAAATTAATTTGCTAATGTGGTTTAGGCGCCAAAGCTTCTACATGATTCCGACTAACTACTTCATTATGGAAAGCACCAAACTATTCAACTACTTTTTTCAATCAACATAATCAATAGACTTAAATGCAGTTTTAGCCATCCTATTTTGATAGATTCGGATTTTTAATCCCTCTATTTCAAAACTCAGAATTTCACCCCCTCTATTTTGATTTTTTCAAAAAAATTTCACCCCAATCACATTTGGCTTATTTTTGCTTATGTGGCAATAGTGATGTGTATATTATTTTATTTTTTTGACACATGTGTATTATCTTTATCCATTATTTCCTTTAAAAATTACTAGAAAATTCTAAAAAATACCATAAAATTAGGGAAAAATTATGAAAATCTATAAAATAAATTATAATAAAAAATAATAAAAAATCAAGATAAATACTAGAAAAACACCATTAAAAGACATTTAAATATATTGAAAAAATTGTTTGACAAATTTTCTTGTTAAAAAATTTGTGAATACACTCCGACATACTCCTTAAATGAAAGTGAAGGGGTTGATTGTTTTAGCCATTAAAAAATAGGGTGTGAAGTTGTCATATGATAAAAAAAAAATTATGATATTTTTCTTGATTTTATAATTATTTTATATAGTAATTTATTTACAGATTTTTATTTATTTATTTATAATTTTTTTCATTAATTTTTAATGCACTTTTAAGAATTTTCTAGTAATTTTTTAAAGAAAATAATTAGGTGGATAAGGATAATACACATGTGTCAAAATAAATGTACACATTACCATTGCCACATAAGCAAAAATAAGCCAAATATGATTGGGGTGAACTTTTTTTTGAAAAATCTAAAATAGAAAGGGTGAAATTCCAAGTTTTAAAATAGAGGGGTTGAAAATCCGAATCTGTCAAAATAGGATGGCTAAATCTGCATTTAAGCCTAATCAATAAAATAGACCATTTTGTTCTTATTTCTATGAATTAATAATTATTGACATTGATATACACATATAATTTTCGTTAGATGAGTGATGAGATATACATTACGTACACCTTAAATAAATTAAAGATATCTATTTCCCATCAAGAAAATTAAATTAAAGATATCTATTTGACATGACAACCAATGAAAACAATCACATAATAAATTTATGTGGTATTTATAAGGATATTGTTAACCAGTGTCTCCGAAATACGCTTTAAATATTTTATTTAAAGAAATTTTTATTTAAAATAATAAATAATATAATTTTCAATGCATGGACTTTTTATATTTTTCTAATTTTATTTATTTATAAAACTTTACAATTTAAAGTGTTTTTTTTAGTACACCAGAAATTTAAATTGCTCCCCCCAGGAATCAAACTCTAGACGTCCTATACCCAACCTATATGTCCCTCCAACTCCTACCACTTGAGCTATCTTATGAGAACTACAATTTAAAGTGTTTAAACAATACTAACACAAACCACAATTTTAAATCCTAACTTTTACTCTATGGTTGCTGGTTCAATAAACCCTCAACTTTTTTAAAAGTTAATATAAACAAACAACAATTTTATTTCACCAAGAAATTATTTTTATTCCCAATTCCTTGCATGTATATTTATTATTACATCATTTTTTAAGATGATACACCGATTTTTATTTTACTTCTGGGATCACATTTTCCAAAAAAAAAATCTATTATTTTTTTCATATGGTTTTCTGTGTTTGGAGATAATCAATTTAAATGATTTTCTCTTTTTTGTATTTTTTTTAGAATTCTCCGATCATCCTCTTTTGCATCTGAAATTTTTTATTTGCGATTAAAATTTAAATAAGCATGAGAATCGAATCTAAAATCTCTAGCTTAATATCCAAACTTCTTACAACTAGACTAAACCTAATGTCTTATACACACACAATGATTATAGGGACCTTAATTAATTTTAAGTATTATATAGTCTTGGGTTTTTTAGTTCTTAACAACAATAAGTAATAATTAAACAAGAAATCAAGAATAAAATGAGTTCTCAAAGTCTTATAATAAAGGCATAGGTACCTAGTGTGGACCTGATCGATCCTGTCTTTAATAGACTAAGTGAGCCCAATCTATCCATGCTTTTGCTAAATAGCATGTTTTTAAAATAAACATAGAAGTCTATTTAATCTAGAAATTATAAATATTAGATGGAAATATAAATAGAACAACATAAAACAAATATATAAGATATTAAATAAATTTTGTTTTGTAAAATATTTGGTGGAAATAAATATTTTAATGTTTAAGATAATTTATGTTGAGAATAAAAAGTTATCCTATAGTTTAGTTAAAGACAAAAATATATATTTTTGTCTAGTCTCTTAACCTCAATAGTTAGTTAAGAACTAAAGTTATCCTGTCCATTATTTTTTAACACATCAAAAGCAGATGTTAAAATTATAATCAATGACTCTCATGAGCTTAGCTCAATTGGTTGAATATATTGCACGTATGTGCAAGGACCGGGGTTCGAACTCTGGTACGCCTATTTATTTACTTTTAAAGAGTGAATTTTTAGCCACTAGACTACTTAACAGTTTTTTTTTTATAATCAATGGTTTAATATGAATATATGATGAAGGGATGGGTAAAATCACCGATTTTGTTTAGTCAGATTTTGTAGACTTTGACCAGAGGGGTAAAACACAAAATCTTATATTACAGGGGATAAAGCAACAATTTTTTTTACAGGGAGATAAAACAATTTTGGCCTATTTTATAAGGATTAAAATGTAATTAACCCATATATCAGAATAAAATGGTCTCTTCAACACAAAATGTGTCAAAAGAGACTACAAGAATTTACATCATCAGTTCCAAACAAAAGACCATCAACCTAACAAAATTAGGCGATACATATAAGAAACAGTTAAATTAATAAAAATTTATGAGTCTGATTTAAATTTTGTTGATTCAATTTTTTTTTTTATATTTAATTTAAGATGTGAGAAATATGTTATTGATCGTAAAATAATGTAATTAATTAGTAAAGTAAAAAGAGTCTGTGTCAAATCATGTCATTGTCATATACTAGTAGGATATCCGTGTTTCCGCAAAGAATGTCCGTTTATGCGCGATTCAGGGCGAAAGATGTGTCTTATATTTATTATTTTGAATTATGATAGGTTAAAAGAAACATCAATGTAGTTTTTGTAATATTCGGTTAGTATATATTTATTATTTTTACTTCAAAGTGATTTTGATAAGAAAATCAGCAGAGATTCCTTCTGTTTGTATTATGATATTTATGCTATTTTCAAAATTTGGCACATGGTGTGTTCAACAATCCCATAATTGTGCACGTTTTGGTCTGCATATATATAGATATGCCCTATGAGTGTATCTTTGAATATTTTGAAATTCTCTAAAGCAATGAACATGTTTTTTGAAAAGAACACTGCAAAATACCTTGGGTTCTCTTTTTACTCGATCAGTGTTTTTTCACAATTTTGGAGGTTAGTATATCATTTATTTGTTACAATATACTCCAAAAATTTTGTTACAAAATATTTAATATTTCTCCAAAATATATATTAAAAAAACTAAAGAAATTGTGGTTTATAAGCATGTTGAGCAATTCATAGCTTTTCGTTATTCAATGTGTCGCACCATATATCATTTCTCAACATGAACAAGAACATTATCTGACCTAACACACCTTACAATTTAGATTCAGACAATCATTAAATTAAACTAGCTAGCTAGACACATACATGATACAAGAAAATTAAACACCATAATACATTAATATAGACTCTACTAAACAAGCATGTTTTGCTTATCATATTATTACATTAAAGTTTGTGACTCTTCACCATATTTTCTATGATTATTTAGTTAGTTTTGCGACAATTCGTACGAATCTGTCCATTATTCCCAGTTAAAGGGCTAAGATTTCCCATTTTCACCATAGCAGCAGCAAAATCTGTAGAGAAAGTTGAAGGACTTGTGCTATAGGTAGTGACTTGTGAATCAGTAGAACCACCACTAAAAAGTTGTTGATCAGAATGTAGAAGTCCTTTTTTGTTAACTAGATTCTTGAAATAAGCATTGTCAAATAACACATTGGTTGTGACATCAAGTGAGGTAAGGTTGCTATCACCACCAGTGCTTGGACAATTTGATTTTACTGAGGTTGCAAAATTTGAATCAATGATTGTTTCGTTGTAGATTCGGCCTCTAAACAATTGACACCTGGCTTGACCTGTTGTGTGAGCTCCTATATATGGATGCAAATTTAAAAGAAGAAAAAAATTCATTAGGTAACTCTGTATTCAAATTGTGCTTATTGATTATGTAACATAATCTCAATCATTATGTTTACAAAAGGTTTCACAAAAGTTTTCATGATTTTTTATGTCTATGTGACTGCAATTGAGCATAAATCTCATGAAAGTCACGACATGAGTACTAATGCAGCCGTTATTTAAAAATGGTATCTTATTTGAGGTTATCTGCTTACAATTTACATAAACACTTGTAAGACTGTTTGAGAGAATTTATGAGATCAGTTGATGACATATTGATAAGTTGTTTTAAACTTATTATCATAAGCTCCAAAAGTAGTTTATAACTTATATGAAAACAATTTAACTTTATGTCATCGTTTGTTATAGAAAGAGCTTATTCATAAACACTTATGATAATAAGCGCTTATACCATAAGCTAGTGCCTAGTAAATTAAGTTTTTTTTTTTTTTTGAATCAACCTAGTAAATTAAGTTGTTTATGCTTATCTAAACATGGCTTTAGCCTTTAATTAATTAAGAAATATGAGCTTAAATATTACCTGAAAGAACAACCATCTCTTTGGCAGTAAATCCCTTATTTGAAAAAGCAGATATGAGGTCACTAAGATCCATTAGAGGAGATGGAATATCACTAGTGGCAGTATCTTTACTTGCACTTGTTGAATCTCTTCTGCCTAACACAACACTCCATGATGGACCACCCAACTTCAAGACAAAAATGTTAGTTTGTTAAAGTTAGCTTTAAATTAATCATTTCTAGAAGTTTTCAGGTTTGAATTTTATGACATAAGTTCAAATTGTCAACCTATGAGTGCTACATATTAAAAAAATAATCTATATTCTGCATGTTAAAATACATTTTATATTTAATAATACTTCTATTCTTTTTTATACGTGACATTCTATTTTTTAGATTTATTGAATATTTGATGTATTTGATCTATAATATAGATAAGATACATCAGTTATTCAATTAATCAAAAACATAAATGTCTCTTATATAAAGAAACTGATGTTGTAAAAAATATGAAATTAAAGTATTTTTTGTTTATTTATCATGCATGTTACATATATTTTGTAGAAGTACTTATTGATTATTGAAACTTACTGCTACAACTGCGTCACGAGCAGAAGCAGCAACAATATCAGCACAAGAAACAACTCCGGGACAAGCAGTCTCCAATTGAGTTTTAATGTTGTCAATCACATCGAAACCTCGTAGAGAATTCACATTTGCGCCGGCTGATTTCTCTCCGGTGAAGGTTGAAGTGTCATCTAACAAGACCGATGCATCACATCCCTACAAGTTATAAAACCACCATTTAATATATTATTTTCTTTACAATATAACGGTTTTAGAAGTCTACGCAAATGCAACTCAACCGTATGTGCCTACATTTTACCATAATATAATAGTTTTCGACGTAACTATAACTGCAATTAAAATCATGATGATATCGGTAAATATTGTAATTTTATGCAAGTCATACATGCATGTTCATGCAAGGAAAGTTGACATATGAATAATGGCATAATGCATGCACTTATATGCATGAATTAGAGAAAAGAAAGAAACATGCATTGACAAAGCAATCATGGAAATGAAGACGGAGCAACGAAGCACCCATGCGACGCTCTTTCGAAACGGCGCTACACACTGCAGAATTTATGATAGAGAGAGCTTTGGGGCATGTTGTTCCATAGAAATCTGATGAGAGTTGAGCAGAGGCCAAAGCCAAGATAGAAAACAATATAAAGATGCAAAATATGTTACAATGTGAGTGGAAGAAAGTCATTTTTTTGAAAATGAAAAACAGAACAAGAATTAATCACTACTAGTGAGAAATTAAATCAAGTTTAATTTGCACTTATGATTGTGTGAGTAAGCACTGGTCTTTGAGCTTAATTTATAGTGTACCATTTATCTCTTGATAGTGGATATGATCAACTTTGGTCAAATTAAGGTGTAGAAAAACACATTACACATGCATTATTATTGGGTTTCAACCAAATTTTCTCCTTTTGTCAACTATTATTGATTATTGATTATTGATAGTTGGTTGGCACTATACCTTTTTGAGTAGTGCATCAATATTAAAGGTATAGGAAAATAAAATCAATTGTCTACTTATACAATAATTGTATTTGGAAAATTTGCTATCTAATTTTTTTTTTTTAATTTGGCTCCTATTTTTGAGTTGGGATGGTGTGTGTGTGTGTGAAAGATTTTGACATGTATAGTAGTTTGGCACATGAAGTTTGGTTCATCTCTTATTTATGTTGCAGTGGTGAACTTGCATTATTGATGAGTTTGAAAAAGTTATTGGTATTTAGAAAGATTAATAGTATATACCTAAAAAAAAAAAAAGAAAAATTATTGATAGTAAATCACTACAATATAAATTCTCCTGATTTTAATAGTGACAATTTTCTAATTCAAAAGAAATATACTTGACCATTAATATAATTTTGAGTTATAATAACGCCTATTTGATAGTACTTTTTAGACAAATGCTAGTTGTCAGATTCTTCTAAATCACTACCTCTCACATGCAAACTAGAATCAAAAGTTACAATACCTCTTGTCACTAGATTATCTTTCGATGGTAATCTTATGATTAGTGTTGCATTTCCACGTCATCCAACTATGGTTTTGATCTAGTGAGAACCAATTAATTTATACCCAATATTATATGATTTGCTATTAGAATACTATTACCAATTATGAAACCCCTATGCTTTAATATTAACCAAGTATCGTGTAAGATATCGTATCTGATATTGATACGAGTCCAATATTTCTCGATACGTATTGTCGAAATATCTAATATTTAAATAATTTTATTTTTCAAATAAAAAATATTGACACTTTTGCGATATTTATTATCTGATACTTCCCCATACGTATCACAGAAGCATATGTGTTTATATTTTATCCATTCTTTGAAATGAAATAACATGAATTCAAAAAGGACTAAATATTTGTTTATGTGTATAAAAATTTTCATCTCTTGTCAAAGAAATATGAAGGATATAAAAAAGGAGCGACATAGTTATAAGACATAAGTGCAAATGCGGATGACTTACTTTATAGATAGTACTTAAAATATATAATTTACTTGTTTTGATAATTTTAATAATATGAATATTTCTTTATTATCAACTTTTGTTATGTTTAACTTACCAAAATAATTTGTTATTTTTTTTTTCGAATAGCCAAAATATATTAATATAGCCTCTCCAAAGCATAAATATTGTAATAAACATGGACTAGTATATATCTACTTTTGATTCCTTATGTTTATACATTTATACCAAAACATGCACTAGTATAGTGTGCCATCCACCCTTTGTCATAAACTATTGTAATTTGGAATGTGAACATGCACGTAGTCAAAGAATCAAATTAGAAGTCAACAAAATTATTTTCAAAACTTGGAACCAAGTTTTGCTATTCTGCCAAACTACAGAACATTCCAAGGGTCAGATAATATAAATTATAAATACAAATTAAAATAAAATGGTTTATACAATAAAGGGTCCAAAAGGTTCATATTTGAAACTAGTTTATCATCATATATTCATGAAACCATACAAAAAATCATGTTCACATATAAGATGCCTGTATAGTTATAGCATCATCGTATTTAAATATAGTTAATCTTGCGTTGCTACCATTTTATATGTCTTGTTACTTTTTAAAAATAAAATAAAGTATCATCATGCACAAGCAACTGAACAATTTGAAACTCAAAATAATTTTAATATATATCCTTACATTTAGAATAGGTTCTGAATTGAATTCCCACATTATATTATTCTTTAATCTGACTCTAATATTATGTTAAATGAGTTTAGATTTCATTTAAAAAGTTAACTCAAATAATATAGATCTCCAAACATTTTTATATATCCAACAATTTGTAAATTTGAGAAATTTGGGACTCCAAACAACTTCAATATATACATGATGGAACAAATATTTATGTAACTTAGCTTTAATATAATATACTAGTAAAAAGTCTTAGTATGCTCTCTTTAGAAAAATAAATTAACTTGACTTGAGCTTAAATATAGATTAAGTTGTAGGTTCCTGTGAACCAACTTAACTTTATTCCCACACCTATTGTATAAAATATTGATTTTTATTTTTGTCCAAAAAAATAATATTGATTTTTCATCTTTCTTATTATTTTGAATTTGTTAGCAAGCTGCCGAAATGGAAAATAAGATACAAGACAGTGACACCTTACTTGCTCTTGCCCAACACCCCACTAAACTCGTGGTTTTTGTCACTATACATACATATATAGAAATATGAGAAAATTTGTACCAAAAAATAAAATAAAAAGAAATATGAGAAACTAGTATAGACGGTATAAAATAATTTGACACTGTAAATTAAATGACCGTTTATTCCGTCAAATTATTTCACTACATTTCATTTTAATTGTATAACGGGATGTATTAGATATTATCTTTGTACTCTTGTGACCTTTATAAAAAAAAATATGATGGGAAAATGCTTGATTCTATGGCATGTCAATTATAAAATTAATTTATACTAACAGAGCATATCAATTGAACTCTAAAAATTGTTCAAAAAATTGAACTCTAAAAATATTTACATCTTAATAACTAAAAATAAAAGAAATATACATCTTAATTATTAGCATTTGAAATTAAAGGAGCAATAAAATATAACTTATTTTTTTCAAACACGTTAAATCAATATCATTTGTACTGTTAACCATTATTTAATTACACAATGAACACTATTTTTGTATACGGTAAACAAAATTATTTAAAAAAAAATAGAGGAGTATTTTTGTAATTTAAATACATAATTGTGTTATTAATCCAATTTGACTTTATTATCATTTCAATATTAACTGTTTTTTTAATATATGTCTCATTAACTAATTTCTTCATGTGTCTTCTGTAAATTCTCTTAAAAGGTTATAGAAATTTAATTTGAATTGTTATTTTAAGAGTTTAGAAATTTGACTTGTTAATTTCCATTAATCCAAACATATCGTTTCCAATCGTGAAGTTTTCATGCTCTCTTGAAGAGTTGTTGATGCTTACCAACAATAAAAAAAGAGTTGTTGATGAACCTGAAATCTAGCATATAGATCATAGAATAGCTATAGCCTCACATGAAGAAATCACAATTAAGTAATACACTACGTACATTGGTAGTTAACTTTGATCCAACAATACACTCAATTAATGCATATATATTTTGTAACTTATTGGTACTTTCTACAAATAACTTTGTCATTGTCTAACAAGATTATTCCTCGTTTGTGATTTTCCTTTTATCTATCATGAAAGGTTATATAATAATAAAAATTTAGTAAAAAAAAAGAAAGAAATTATTCTTGTGATTGGTAAGATTTTTATATAACCTTTTTACAAAGTATGCTAAAGGGACAAATTCAATATATTGATGTACTTAAAGACATTTAATAATAATAATTATTAAATTGATGTAAGGAGAAGATCAACTCTATAAGTAGTAAAGTGATAAAATCGTTTGTTACATTAAAAGGAGAATATGGCTGAATTTTTCCAGCTTGTTTATGTTATGATTATCTTTCTTTTCTTATTACTTGTTGCAAAGAACTTTGTTGGTAAGTCATTTTTTGTCATTTTCAAATTTTCTTCTTTATTTTGAGTCCAATATTTTATCTAATTTTAGTTACATTTTTTTCTTTCTATTTTGTATATCACAGCAGGTGCTATATGTTTTAAAGATTCTGATTGTCCACAAAATATGTGCTCATATCCTTTTAAACCAAAGTGTAATAATTATGGTTATTGTGCATGTTAGAAATATGTTCCCATTGCTTAAAAAAAAATGTACTCTAATTAAGATGCATGGTAATGAAATGAAATAAAGAAGCAAAATAATAGCCTTCTATTTAGACATATTACATTTTTCCCCAACCCTACCGTCTACAAAAATATATTTATTAGTTAAGTTAAAAAAATATTTTTTATGCTATACTACTAATCCTATAATCAAAAAAATTATAACAATCTACTGCAATAACTAGAACAAGTCTCAATTAATTGACATATTCATCCGCCGTTAGATCTAGACGAAGAAATCAAGGATGAATAGATTTAGCGAAAGGTGAAGATTTGAAAAGGGAAAAAATTGAAAAAACCCTAGTAATAAAAAAAAATTGTGATATAATACCATATTGGAATCAATGAGAAAGAGAGAAATTGTAAACTTCAATCAATTTCCATCTTTATATTGCCAGAAAAGTTATTCAAAAAAAATTCATAGGAGAAATTTTATAAACAAAACAATAAAACAGTTTATATTCTTAAATTCCCAAGAAAGTTATTCAAAGAAATAAATAAATTTAGTAAACTTGAAACACCCCCAAAGAATCGAGGTACCAAAATTGCGAAATAAAATATAGGAAGACCAAAATTACGGATTGGTTAAAACAACGAACCAAAACTGCATTTTAAGTCAAACAACTGTCAAGGATTTCCTTATATTTTGAAATCAATAAACCAAATTCTAAAACACACTTCCTACTATGCTGAGCTGCATTTATCATTTAGATCGTCGACATTTTTTTGCATACTAGAAACTATGTTAAACCATATCCCAAAGTTTTTTCCCACATATAGTAAATCTGCTCCTCAGTGCAGCATTCCTTGCCATTAAATATAGACACCAAATGATTTTCATTCATTCTGAACACCGACTTAGTAAATTGAATGATATCAATATTTTAATATGTATGGCTATCTAAAATTCCAACTGTAAGTATACATCTGCTCTCATCTCTTTTCCAAGAATCTGTAATCGCGAGTCATGACTCAATCTCTCACCCCCTTAAACGAAATCACAAATCAAAATTGGTCGTCATGCATATGTTTGATATGCCTATTAACAATTATCTTGTTACAAAACTCAGAATACAAACTCTTCTTCCTCCACCGCAGTATTGGTTAATCTACCTCTCATCTCCCGAAGAGCAGCTGCTGTGGAATCATGTATGCCCAACAGATGCTGCAAGCGAGTCAATTTTTCAGGAGTTGGATTACTTTTTATGAATATGGTGTAAAGATCAGCGAGCTCCTCTGGCAATTCCCAAGATAATGGCTGTGAGGGCATTGCTTTGTCGCAAGCCAGCATATCGTTAAGTGAAGAAACCTGCACAAAAGGTGAGAAGTTATCACACTTGACATTCCATAACAAAATTTAGAAACATAAACAGATTTTTTTTGAAAAAGAAGCTTCGGAAAACCACTCACCACTCCACTACGATTTCTCTGTCTTAATTGTGCCACAGCCTGAATGAGTGAATTTGATAACCTAGTTTGTGCTAGCAGCCGGACAACTTCTCTTGATTTCTCTTTACTAATGTTGAGATCTGACGGGATATTTTCATATACTTCCTCCTCATCGAACTCTCCACTGCCTGATGAGAAGATATCACCAACAGTTTTTCTAAAGAGCAGCTCTCTCATGTTCGTTGATACCATGTTGTCTAAATCAACACCACCTTCTCTTAGTTCTCGTATCTGCTTAATATTCAGCCGTCCTTGTGTCACTGCACTTTCAATGGCAGCTGCCATTTTGGTAGTGGTTATACTCTTGATTACCTTCTGAGCATATTCTTCGGGTAAGCCTACTTCGGTCTGCAGATTATTAAGTTGCTCCACCTTGGCCTTTGTCAACTGTCCATCAGCTAAAATTACTTCAGCTTGTTGCCTAAAAGCTTGCTCTGCAAGACTTCTATGTACATCCACTATTTCTTTACCACTCATACCGAGAATCCCACCAAGCTGATTTAGAAGAATATATTCTGAATCATTCTTCTTTTTAGTGATCTGGGCTCCAAATGGAATCTTTGTCACATCACCAGTTAGGCAATAAATCAAGTATGTCTTGTAAAGTTCGGTCCTATCTTTTTCTGGAAGGTCATCTTTAAGAGTAATTTCCATTTGACCAGGCTTCACCATCTTTTCTAAAAGTTCTTTGTCTGGGTTTGTTTTCCTGAGTGATGGGAGAGAATCCCATTCTTCATCTTCAGTTTTTGTCACACCCTCTACAAGTTCTTCAGTTGATACATCATCTGACTCCCCTTTAATGTCCTTCACCAACTCGGTCACAACCAAAGTGTTAAAAGTTATCAACTTCTTGAGTTCTTTTGCAGACTCCTTAGAATTTTCAGCACCCCGTGCACGTTTTATGTAAGTAATAAATATCTTCCTTACCTGCAGTGTGATATAACAGCATAGAAAAAGTTAAAACCATTTCAAATCGTCATAAATGAACATCAATTTTCTTGACACAGGGATACTCACAGCCTTGCTTGCAATAGACATAGCGATTTCCCTGGTTAGTTGCAAACCATGTGCTGCTTTTCTTACTGATTTCCTAATTTCAGAATCATATCCATCAACCCCTGATGCAATTGCTTCCATGACAACCTACGAAGAAAAACATAATTCAGTAATCCATTTTAAACATTCCCTTGCAAGACAGCATAAACATGAGAAACCTTAATATATCAGCATAACGATAAACTTGTGATTTTGTGTTACTTTAAGCATAGACGCTAGACAAACAAAACTAATACAAATATTTAATAGTATGGAAATAACATACATGTTTACAACGTGAAAACACATGACCGAATTAAATTAAGAGATATTCAGACAACAGTTCAACAACAAAACTCATAAGAAGACCGACAAACTCTCAGGTGCAAACCCTATCAAAGCAAAAGTATTATCCCATGTGCTGCTTCCTAGAAGCCACAGACCATTCTAATTAATTTCTAGTAATACATGTAACTAAGATTGTCACAGGTTACACAAGATTGTCTCTACAACAATGAAAGAAATTAAGACACATGATCACTTTGTCAATAAATGGGTGCATGAATTTTTGGTAGGTATAACCAAATAACTAAAGAGGAAGAAACTAGAAAGAAACACAGTACCTTTCCAAACAAACTGCCACAGATATCTGAGTGAGCTGCTTCAACAGTGTTTTGAGGAATACAGAGCATTACACGCAACCTCAACAAAGCAGCAGCACCATCCTCACTGAGCTCTCCAGCCACCAAGTTCTGAAGCTTTTGGCGGTAAATTTCTTAAAATCAGAAACAATTGTTAGATTTTGTTATAATTAGGGTAATAAAACATAGAGGAAACATAACATCCAAAAACTATAAAAGCAGATACAAAATTTGAAATACTAATGTTACAAGAACTAAGTTAAGAATCGAGATATAAATATAACCTCAGAACTCAAAGTGTTCAGTATTTTGGCACTACATGTGGTAAAATTCCAGTTAACTGGAAACATGACAAGAAAGATGTGGAACAAGTTACCTTCGTGAATTTTACAGGCCTTTTGTGGATCAAAGTGCAATTCATCACACAAATTTTGAAGGAATGCTGCTTTGCTATCTGCCATTTCTAATTCACCACCTGAAAAAGCCTTTGCAAGGTGTTTGCGATATACTTTGGATGTAACATCAATTGTAATCTCTTCTGCTTCACGTATACCCAACCCAAATATATTCCTCAACTGAGTTAGTGCAGCAAGCTGAAATATATAATCAGTATATTAGAAAATTATCTGTCTTAACTCTTTTAGTAAATACTACAACCTTTACTCCAATAAGTGACTGTTTAACAAAAGAACAATAAACCCAACATACAAGTCAAGTATTGATGAAAGACTGTTTAAAAAAAGAAAACGCACAAGTCAAGTATTGAAACAAATATGAAAAAACTTGTTTTTGCATAACTGAATGCTGTCTCATGAGTCACGGCAAACAAAATTAGAGAAAGAACTAAAATATTATTCTGAAGTTTAAAGCTAAAGCTATTTATTAAGGACCCAAGAATAACGTATGAACGTGTTCTGACAACAAACAACCAGTTCAATCAGATTTTGGAGGCAAAGAATAAAGGAGGTACAAGAAGGTTCACTAATGGATCGGGTCTATATTAATGGTTTAGATAAAATCTGGAATTCCCAATTAGTAGATAAGAAAGCATGGAGCACCAATATACAGCTAGATTTTCCCTCTATCTTTTTCAAACACCAAAATCTTCTAAGTGTTTCCACTTCCATACAATTTTTTTAATATCCAATGAAATACTTTGGAATGTTTTTCCATATGAAAACATTTATCTGAATTCTGTTCAAAAACATTTATCCAAATTTAACTTTAAAATATCTTAATTTCAAAGAAAAAAAAAATGTTTTTCTTAAATGTTTGGTTGGAGCACAAAAAAATGTCAGAAATATATAGTGCTTATTTGAATGCAATAGCTGTTGACCTTATTATCTTCCATGCGGCCACTAGACAAAGCATTTGTAACATAAGCTCTGTAAAGCAGTTTCAAGTCTTCCATCTTTCTATCATTATCATACTGACCACCTATGTCAATCGAATATGAACTACAGTCAACTCAAAATTATATTCAAAACACTAGAAGTCTAATGTAACTCAGACACAAATAAAATCAGTCTAGAAGCTTACCCAGCAAAGAAACTGGCCCAACACCCCGGGCAAAGCGAGCCACATCCGCATGGTTCTTTAACGAGATGAGTAAATTATTGAATGCCAATATCTTATCAAGCTCATTTACCGCCTCGATAACTCCAGGACTGAGAAGTTTTAAATTGATTAGAAGCAGTATATTCTACATTTGTGAATTGCTCACTTTAAGAGAATTAAGAAATAAAAAAGAATGAAAAACTATCAACTAAAATGCTTACAATAATATCTACAGAATGCAATATTTGACATAGAAACATTTTAGGGACATCATTTAAACTACAATGATAAAATCCCTCAATAGAAAGAATAGTCGAGTTCATAAAAATCCAACAACATAGGGTGCTGAGTAAAATAAATATAGTACACGTTTTTTCGAAACTAGAAAACTTACACAGCTCTTGTGCGAGATTTAAGTATATCCAGTGCTACTGAAATATTTTCTGCAATTATTTTCCTTGTATGCTCCTTGAACAACTTTTCAGCAGCCTTAATAGGAAAATTTCATTTTAGTCGATAAATAATTTTAAGGGAACTCTTTGAAAGTCAGAGAAAAGTTTATCCATCAGAAAAGAAGCATTTGAAAGTTTGAATTAAAAAAGAAGAAATAAAGAAAATGCACCTGATCAGATAGCCTATACAAACGTTGAGCTTCTCTAAGGGTAACAAGTTGTTCTGTGTCAATATCTGTTGAGAAATATTTGGTTAGAACTAAAGAGCGCAAAAGTGCTGTACTTATTATTTAAAATATAAAAACAAACTAACAAAATACAAAATTATGACAGCTTGAGAATTATTTGATAAATTAGTGTATTGATCACTCCATTATAATAAGATCAACATGTATTGATGCATTACAGAATTACCTCTGCCAATGGATTTCAGCTTGGAATCATACAATCGCTGGGCATTGTCACGTATAGCTACTTCGACCTAAAAAGGAATATAATTTGTCAGCTAGTCATATAAAAAGAACGAAAGGACTAGAATAACAAAATGATGATGAAAACATATTAAAACTACAAGACATGAGACCAAATTCATGGCACTGATGACAGTACACGCATGGAAAAACACAAGGCTGTACAATGTTAGTTTTTCGGAAAACACCCGTATGCACAATAATACAATTATTCGGTCTAATTGTATGATAAAATTACCAATCACATTACACATTCAACAAGTAACAACTGAGAAATAGTTAATTAAATACCTGTGAATCAGTGAATTGGAAAATACGCTTCCAAGGTAGAAGGAAAGATGATGCTTCACCAAAAACGAGATATGACACAAATATCAACTTCTGAAATGCCTGCACTTGAGAGACACTAATATGATCATGTTCCAACTTTTCATTCGAATCCACAATGCTATATATTCACATATACGGTTCAGATAATAGGACATGTTACTTACCCTGCGTTGTTCAATATTCGCATCACGATCCCCAACTTCAAGCCTTAGCCTGAAAAATTTCCTACCAACCTAGGCATCATTAAGAACCAAGCGAGCAAGATAAGTAACTACTTCCGTTAATGATAACAAACAAACCTATTCAATCACCACAACCATGCACACAATTAACACACAACACAAATACCTCAATATGCATATCAGCTGCCTCCGGATCATCAATTCCTAAAGAATTCTTAAAACTGATAATCCTATCAGCCTCATCACCTTTAAGTTCCTCACCACCAGGAGGAAGCACAGACGACACAAATCTGAATAAAAAGTTTACATGAGAAATTAACGATTCAAATCCAAACTCTAACAGCCATACAGAAAATCATGACAGAGTTTCTCACAGAACATCATAGTTCGTACTACTAATCATGATCATGTAAAAGGAAATGGAAAAATGAATAACAATTTTATATTTATCACTCACTCTCTATATATATCACAAAGCTCTGCTTTAAATACCTCATCCTGCTTTTTCACACCATACCTAAAAAATTAAGCATTGCAAAAAGAAATAGATATTAGATGTTTAAAATTATAAAATAAAAAAAAAACATTTAATTGATCATCATCAAATACATATTTCTGATTGAACAATGTTCCACGGACACTCCTCATATTAGGCGTGTCCCAGTGTCAGACACTGACGCGACACCTACATTTACATTGAATTATATCATTGTTTTTCAAAAAAAATTATCCATATCAACGTGTCTGTCAGTGTCCCTCCTTCATAGTCGAACATCAATTTCACTAAACTATCATTGTCATTTGATAATTTCAATCATCATGAAACAAATGAAAATTTAAATAAACTATTATGAATCCAAAATTTCTAACTAATAATAATAATAATAATAAATAATCATAACAAACTTTACGTCAAAAAAATACAAAATTTGACAAATTCAAATGAACCTATTGGCGATTCCATCAATGTCTTCATTCTTCAACAAAGAAGGATGATCAAGACCAGCAACAAAGTTATGCAAATTCACAGCAGCAACTTGCGGAGCAGCCGCATTAAGAGCATACGCGGCAGCACCACCAGCCAATCCCAATGCAACGGCACCTCCAACGGCGGCATTTCGACTTCCGCCAAATTTTGAGCCAAGACTGAATCCTGCAGCAACAGCTCCGGCAATAACAACGGCGGATGTAGCGAGACGGATTGGCGGTGATAGTTTATCGACGATGTGTTCAATTCCGGCGAGGTCTTTGGGCGTAGGATCGGAAAAAGATGAAGATGAAGAAGATGAAGAACGAGGGAGTGAGAGTTTGAAACGGTGTCGTTTGGAGGACGATGATGAAGAGAGTGAGAAGGGTAATAATGGAATTAGAGAAAAAGGTGTGAGAGTTGAAGAAGGATTCATTGTTAGAAAAAAATGAATGAATTCGAAAAAAGATGAAGAAAGTTTAAGAAACAGTTATATAGTTAGTGTGGTCCATAGGGTTTAACGAATTTTGTTTGGGAAGAAATGTAGATGGAGAAGTCGACAAATTGTATGGGCCTTTTGATTTAATGGGCTTTTTAATTTCTTCTAACTGTTTTCCGATCCGTGTTGAAGAGCTGTCTTCAAAGACGCTTCAAGCAAAGTTAAAAAGTATGAAAGAATGTGTTTTGAAAATCAACATATTTTTATACTATTTGTTTTTGACATTTTTAACTTTCTGGCTTCAGATGTTGTTAATCTTTTAAATAGAGTTCAAAAAATCATGTATAACAATGTTGTGTCTCATAAATCTGTAAATGTGGTATTTAATTAGTTTTGCAATTTAAAAATGGATAGCGGTGCAACATGTTGCTCGTTTACCTTCGACCAATTTATAATTTTTTTTGTATTAAATTTATTTAGATAAGGAGAACTGAGGTTCAATTCTAGATGGAATTTTTTTTTCAGATTTATTTAATTTGCAGTCGAATTCTAGACAATTAGACTCTCTTTCTTCAAAAAAAAAACAATACTACAAAAAAATTAGGCATGCATCTACATACTTACAACAATTTTTTTTATGTATATACCAATTAAATTATAAAGTAATTTTAAAAATTATAAAAAAGGTACTATAAGGGTTTGCTACAATGAAAAATTGATGCACCCCTTTTAAGTTTAAATTTAAGATGAAATGATTAAATATTATTCATTTAGATTTGTCTTTATAATCAAGTCATTAGATTCAAATAGTAATATAAAATAAAGAATAAATTAAATTAGAATGTCGTTTATCAAAATAACAATAAGCTGATCTAGGTAGAGTTAATGTAGTCCATGAATATCAATTATAGTATTGGTTACACCGAATGACATGACTAGAAATTCATAATGATTGTATCTGATTCTAAACACTGTCTTGGACATGTAAGAAGATTTAATCAAATTAATGATAACTAGATCTCAGGTCAGTCTTAGAAAGCACAATGGCTCCTTTCGGTTAGTCTAACAAGTCGTCAATTCTAGGAAATTGATACTTATTCTTGATGGTAACCTTATAGAATTGACGATGATCGATGCATTATATTGAGCCGACGATAATCTATGCATAGTCTCATATATATATATATATCTTCATCGTTCCTCTCGACTAAAATAACTTGTGCACCCGACGGTAACACACTTGGCCATATAAAGTGCTTATAGAGAAAATCTTCAAACTTTTCAATTCTCTAAGTTTGATTGGTAAAATCCTATAAGATGCCACTGATATTGGTTATGCTCTTTGAACTAATTACGTCTATGTAAAATTCAACTTCTCTTTTAGGAGACAAACTTATGATATCTTCTAGAAATACATTAATAATTCATTTACAACTGGAATATCTTGAGGGCTAATATAATAATCTGAAGTCATGGTGAACATCAGATAGAATCCTTGATCCTTAGTACAACAATGGATCATAAGCATTAGTTGAGTAGTGTGGATATAGCTACTCCTTCATAAGTGTTATCAATATAAGGACTCTTCTCTGCACATTCAATATAGACATAGTCTGTCTCGTTTCTAACATTTTATGGGTCTTAGGCCAAGTTTGAGAAAATGGCCCCTATGCACAATACTTCACACTTTTTTTTTATATATAAACGGTGAATGAAACATACATTAATTTTGGTAGCTGACATCTCAACTACGATTTCAACTCAAGTTATCAATGTTTTTAAATTCCAAATGATTGTTTGTTATACACTATTTTCGCAATTGATAAGATAACTAATAATCTAGCTAAATAGACAAAAGAAAATAAATAAAATGAGAACAACACTAGAAATCCAATGAAAAATTATCACCGTTTGAAAAAGTTTTGTTCTTTGATATCATGAGATAAATAATCAAATATTTGTTGTTGAAAACTTTATAGAAATAAAATCCCTAGAATAAATTTTATAATAACAAAATTAGAACATTTTGACTAAAATTTGATAAGTGTTTGGATACTCTTTGTACTTTTTACTATAATACCCCTACAAAATAAGTATTATTACATACAACCCAAAATAAAAAATTGTCGACCCCTTACAAGCATAAACCTTTTGCCGTCAAACCTCAAAAATATGCCAACGACAGACCCTGCACATAGTTGGCAGATAACCAATCCACCCCTAGAATCACATCCAAATATATATTCAATAAATAATTGAATTTCAGTCAAAAAAATGATTGACTTCATTCATGCTTTTTATTTAATATTTTATCAGTTGATTTTTTTATAAAAAAAAAGTTAAACATTTATAGATACATATTAATGGCTTAATATAATTGATTTTCTCCCTTTTTTAATATATAATTTTATATATCATAGATAATTAAATGCTAATATCTACTTTAAGTAATTGTAAAAAAAAAGACAAAAAAATATTGACTATTAAAAAAACATATTCATAAAATAATATAATATTATAAAATGTTAGTTAATTTAATGACGATTGACACTTGATTTGGTACAAAGAACTAGGACTAAATCCCTGATACTGCGCTTGACATCCTAATATAAATTGGTCAAAAGTGATACTTATTTATACTTGTGAAGAAAAATGATATTATTTTTTTATTATTTACTCTCTCTCACTTTCTCTCAATCTCTCTCTCTCTTACAATATTTTAAACTTTTAAATGAAGTCATTGCATATTCCCAATGAAGATATTCAACATATACATTTCAATATATATATATATATATATATAAAGATTAAGATTTTCACCTGCTTTTCATCCTATAGTCATATCTCTCTCTCTCTCTCTCTCTCTCTCTCTCTCTCACACACACACACACACTTCTACACTATTCCATGGCTGCTCCTGAGGATTTAGGCGGAAAAGCAGATTTGGATCTCAAGGGCAAAGCTGTGGAAGAGCAGGTATATATTGAGTCAAATAATTTTAGGGTTTTTTTTTGCTCACACCTTCTTACATTCAAATAAATCTTATTTTTATCTAAAAAATTTTTAGAAAATTGGATCTCAATCACACAAATAAACTTTGGGGGTTTTGCTTTTGGTTCTGTGCTGATGTGAATTTTTTGTGATTTGCTGATTGATCTAGATACAACTTGCGTTCATAGTTTTTTTTTTTGTAAAAAATTTTTGTTAATTCAAAAAACTTTCTAGTCAATTGTACCATTTTTTTAATGATGAGTAAATTATAGTACATGAATTTACAAAACTTTTTTTTTATGATGAGTCAGTTGAAGTATATGTGATTTTATTTTTGAAAATTAGATCTCAGTTAGTTATGTAAATAAACTTGTGGGATTGGTTATTTGTTATGTGTTGATCTAATTTTTGGTGTTTTGCTTGTTGATCTAGATACAACTTGCGTTCAGAGTTGTGTTCTATTAATAAATTTTATTAAATAAGAAAAAACTTTCTAGTCAATTGTAGTATATTTTTTTGATGATGAGTCAAAAACCTATATGGATCTACAATGTTATCATATCTTTAACGGTTAGATCTTTAATACAATTATATTAAATTCTAATGTGAGGGATCAAACTATGATATAAGTAAATTCTCTAATTCGGGATGATACACATGTTCATCAGTGTATAATGACAATATTTTAAATGACAAAATTAGTGACTAAAATTATAGATTTAAAGAATGCAATTTCTCTTTAAACCCTTTTATTTTCAAATCATTATCTTTTTGAATATCTTTCTTATTTTTTCCTCAAGCTTCGTTCTTTGGAGGTTATGGCTCGTTTCACTGCCGATCTGTTTGGAGGTTATGGCTCGTTTCACCGCCATGCCCAACTTCTTTGGCGTGGGTTGCGGTGGTCGGTTCAGTAGCTTTGTTTTAATGAAGCTCGAATCTCTCATTGTTTTGGGCTTGCCTAAAAGATTCTTTGTTTGTACCCCGGTCGCAGTTCCACTCGCACATCTCTATTTGTTGGTGTTATTGTGGGTGGTGAGTTTATGCTCAGGTTCTAGTTGCATCTACCGTGCCGGTGGACTCAAATCGCTTGGCCTGAAATGGCTCGTTAGCTTGTTGGTTTAGTGAGTCATTTGCTTTGTGGGTCCGTTTTCTGTGTTGGCAGTTAGACTTATTACCATTCTCAAATTTTTTAGTTTGTTTAGAGATGAGTCTTGTTCTTGATTGTGTCGTATGTGCATCACTTGTTTCCTTTTGCCAAATGGTTTCAGGTCCGTGTGCGGGCCTACGGGGATTATGTGTGGGTTATATGGGTTTGTTCACTTTATTGTTTTGGTTCCCATTTGGGTTGGCTTATTAAATTCATTGGGTTCCTGGTTTTCAATTTATTTTTGCTTACTGGGTGTCCGACTTTTTGTCCTCTAATTTTTTTTAATTATTTTATGTTAATTTATTAGGTCCGGCTTTGACAAGAATAGTATAACTAAAGAATTTTGTTTCATTATCTTGCACTGAAATTTGAAGTTAGTTTTCTATTATGCATAGAGTTTTTTTTGAACTGCCAAAATTTTATTGATAGAAAATGAGAAGTACAAGGAATACAAAACATTCCACTAGAGTTTTTTATTATGCATAGAGTGAAAGTGTTTATTCTTCTCTTATCTAAGTTGTCATTATTACTATCATAACAATATTGACTATAATTAATAAATAATTAAATAAATTGACTATGATATATATATTAATTAGATTTCTTATTAAATAGACTTTAATTATACTAATATATATATCAATTGACCAGGATGAAACAATTTACGACGTTGAGCCAATATCTTGGGCATATCCAGTAGGTTATACTCCTGTCAACATTTCTCCAATAAATGAGGTAATTTATATTTTATTCAAAACATTAATATAACTTTATTTTAATATGTTTTCACTTCATTTATTTTTAATTTTATTACAATAGCTTCTAAAACATATATGAATTTAGGTGGCAAGCCCTTCAAATAAGTCAAAAAGAAAAAAACAATGCCCAGAGACTCCAGATATTTTGGAGATGAATTGGGACATCATTGAGACCCCTCGACGTAGCGATAATAGAATTGATAAGGTATGTCATCAAATTTGAAATGAATATTGTTGATTTTTTTCCCCATGTGATTATAGAGGCTTTCAAATGTAATGTTCCAACAATTAGTAATCCTATAGTTTCTCATATTCAAGCACACTTATCCGTCAATTTCTTATATTCTAAACTACCAAAAAGATGATGTATCTTGTGGGTATAAGATAAATATCTCTTGATTTCATTTGGAATGTAAAACACTAGTTGAAGAATTTTCATATTCACGATTAACTATATGGATTTTTCATATTCTTGGCAACTAAATAGATGATGTATCAAATCTTATTTGTATATATAGGTAGTACAATAAAGTCTTACACTTGCACATCCTCTTCATCCCACTCATTTTAATATAAATCCAGTTCATTTGTGTTTTTCTTTTGGCTAGAAGCATGCTATGATATTATTGTGAAATATTCCTCTTGCAGAGGCTAGTTAGTACTCCCTAAACTCTTTAGTTTTAGATGTCGCATGTTCACTTGGAAGTTCCGCCTATATATACAGCACCCTCTATTATGTAGTTTTTGTCTTGTACATTTTTATTCGTCTTGTGCAGAGATTTAATTATAAGGATCGAGGATCTTCTTAGTTGCTTATTGACAAAATCAATATTAATGTTGTTTTGTAGAAGTATTATCATAGACAGAAAGGCTTTACTTTGCGATCTAGAAAAGCTGCCGAGCACTATGAGACGACTGGAGAATTTCTTCCAAAAAAAAGCAAAACAGAAGGAAATGAACCATAAATTATTCATGCCAAATAAGAAGTCAAAATGAAAGTTCTTGCTTTTTGGTGGTTGGAATATGAAAACCTATGTTTGTCTTTTGATCTAAACTCTTTGTGGCTTAATCTCTTGACTTTTCTTAATCTCTTTGTGGCTTAAACTTATGTTATTTGTTTTTGTGTTGTTTCTTATGTTGTGGATTATTTTTATCTTGGTAATTTGTAATACAACTCTTGATACTCCTTTTGTTGGAATGCTGTTATTATAAATATTATTTGGCATCTTATAAAAATTTAGATTTTTTCATAACTAAGAACAAAAAGAAGATGAAAATATTTGAATCTATAATTTTTGTTCTAAAAAGCAATTACATATTGATGAAATCTTTGATAGAATCCAACTAGTATCGTGGAGGTGATTGTTATCCAAAAAAAATAAATTTGTCATGTTTATTTTATGAATGAGATTAATTCTTGTTGATTGTATGAGAAAATATGATTTTCAGGGGTATAGAGATTCGTAATCGTAAGGAATTATTATTTGATACTATTTTTTGTGACTTTTAAGTAGAAATTTATTCGTATTTCTCAGACAGGAGTGAATTTAATATTTTTTAACTTTTTTCTTCTTTTATATATAACTTATACATAATATATTTCTTTGCCGTTAAAAAAAAATACTACAACTTACTTCCTTAGTTTGACTAATAATCAAAAGACATTTAAATTAAAAGTTACTTTTGTCAAATTATTTAAGAACATTTTTATATTACCAAAATAACTTCATTAGTTTGACCAGTATTTTTTTTTCTTTTTAACATCCATAATTTGTTTTAATTTTTTTTAGGTGGTGATAATTAGCATTAATTTATTTATACTAAATGTTGGATCTTGTTAGTTTTTGGTATATATGAATATGTGATATGTATAAAGTGTTCTCTTTAAAATGTTTAGCTCATAGATGGTGTAGTTTTTTTTTGACAAGAAAATTATATTCATTCATTCAAATCGAGAGTACATCAGATAAGTACAAATTGAACAACTAAAAACTAAAAGGACGAATCTGTAAACAAACTCACGACATCAAATTTAATAGCATAAAACGCCTTATTCATGGCTACATATATTGTGATAAAATTAAAGTTATTGGAATCTCTGTTTCCGGATCTACATCGTTGAAACTTGAGTTGAATCAGTAGCTTAATCAAACTTGATCTGTCAATGAACCAAATGAACACCGCACAAGATAGGAAAACCAATAACAACGCACAAGGCGGGAAAACCTACAACACCACACAAGAAGGAAAAACAAACGTCGCACTAAGACGACAAAATCACAAATATCTAAAGATTGTGAAAATCACTTATTTAGATTAAAATGAGAAGAATAAATAAATATATGGGTGATTTTGAGTAAAAAAACCCAAAATCACCCCTTTTATGAAAACAACAAAGAAAGTCAAGAGAGAAGCAAAATGAATTTTTTAGGGTCGGCTTAGATGGTGTAGTTTTTTGTTTTTTACTATTTGGTTCATTGGGCCGACAAATCTTATTTTTCGGTCTATCAAATACAGTTACAGGAGATCGAACCGTGATCTTTCATATTAAGTCTAACGTCAATCACCAACTTGTAGTGAAATGGTGTTGCTACCTCTCCGGTCAAGTTGATAAGAAACGCTCTAAATAATTAGTGTTGAAAGGTGGATACTTGAATAATGAAAGAGGCGTACGTTAATTGTAGGTGCAAAAAGGAATATTACACTAGAATGTGCATTTTTAAGTCTAAATTCAAACAACTAAATTAAAACTCAAGCATAGATTTTTTACTCAGATGCAAAATCTGTGGTTTGTGCAACTTCCCTCCAGTTTTGAATAGCTTGAGACACTACTTCTTCAACCAATTGTGCACTCAAAGGACGAGTATCTTCACTATTCTCCTGACATACATGAAATTAATCGCGTCAATATATTAATGGGATCGCGAAATATGTTTCAAGGATAACTGATCGATCATATTATATATCTAAATTACAATCCACAATTATAACTGCGAATGCAACATAAAAAGTTTAGTGGTCTTCACAACGGCATTACAACTGCAATTGCAGATGTGCTGGTTGCATTTGTCTTCATTTTTCCGCGAAAAATAAAAGTTCGCTCAGCGTAACCACCAATGCAAATTAGAACTATATATGTATGATAATTATGTGAGTGATTGTTTGTGTTAGATCATTAGCAATTACGTACTTTGTTAACAAAAACTTCTAAAGAGAAGTCATCAACACAAGAAACCCTAGCATGGAGCACTTCAAGACCAAGTTCTTCAATGGCTTCCAAGATGAACACTAGCAATCCTTGACAACTCCTTTCACTAAGAACCTTGATCACAAAACCCTCTTCTTGTGCCTCAACTTTAAGCTACAAACACAAATCAATTATTAATTAGGTTCATGTCGATCGGTTGATAGGGCTCTTACAATGTTGATTTTTTTTGTTTTTTGTTTTCGTAAATCAGGCATCTTTAATTTGTGCACATATGTAGAGATTAATCCTTTAAATCTCGTGGAACCTAAGTGCGGTTGTTTCATTTTGTTTGGGTTTGAGTACCTCTACTGCTCTCTTTATTATCTATATATCTATTAAAGCCATTTTAAATAAAAATCACAATATTGTTCATGTTTATAAATTATAATGTACCTTAGGCATTGGATTATAATCAACAATTGATTGTGTTGTTGGAACAGGTAACTGTTTCAATTCTTCCAATTTTTGCTTTAAACCTTGTATATACTCTGTTGCTTCCAATATTACTGAAGTTTTACTTAGCTGCATTAATAATTAACATAGAAACATTCCATCATGCATATGCATGTAAATAAAGCCTTCAATTTTGAATAATAATAATAATTAGAGGCATATATAAACATATTCTTTGTGAAAATTTAAAAATTATTTTACAGCGCAACAGCCGCCATGCGTGCCACAACAATCAGAAAATAAAGTATACTGTATTTTCAACCATCACAATTACAATTTAAAGCCATAATTGTGCCTGTGATATCGACGGTGAAGTAGATAAAATGTTATGATGGCAAGAAAGAGTGTTTCTTCTTTTAAAAGAGAAATAAATTTGCTTGTAAAAATTTAACTATCAATTAAGGAAATTAAATGAGAGAAAAAAACTAATTGGATATGTATGAGAATAATCACCGAAGGGGAGTATGTGGTTGAACGTAGCAATTGTAGGTTCCTCTTGTACATGGCTGTTCTCTTGTGAACTTTGGAAACCATCTCTCTCTCTCTCTCTCTCTCTCTCAAGATAGAGAGAGATCTTATATATAATTTACACAAAGAAATCTAAACAATATCTGATGATTTTATAAAGAAGGATGTAGACACAGAATCTTTGTTGATCACATGTGATGAAGTTTTGGAATTATCATATGTATGTAAAAAGTTTTAACTTCAAGGCTCTTGTTTTTTTTCTTCTTGTGACAATTATATTTGTCATTCAACTAACTTTGTTCTTTTCAAGCTAGTTAAAAAAATGGAATAACAAATTAGAATAACACTAATCACAATTATCAGCTTTTCAAATAGGAAAATCATGTTGTTAAGTATTTCTTTCATTAATTAGCCAAATCATTTTTTGTTCCTATAAATTACTATTACTATCAAAGTATTACTACTTCAAATTAATTATTGGAGTCATTATCTATGATACTAGCTATATACCAAATACACGAGGTTGGAGGTTCATAAAAAAATAAAATAATAAAATACATGAGGTTGGAGAATTTAATTTTGAGGAAATAATAATGTCATTGTGATATATATATATATATATATATATATATATATATATATATATATATATATATATATATATATATATAAAAACTCGCGAAAATGAAACATTATCATAAGATCTTTACTATATAAGTTATTTTTAGAGTTAGTGGGTTTTTACCCTATGCAATTTAGACGAGTTTTGACTTACACCCTTATAATATTTTTTTCGATTACATGATTACTCATTGTAATGTGAAGATTCTATAATTTACTCCTTTCTATTGACTTTTTGCTAATATAGCAATGAACTTTTACAGACGTAGTAGACAAAAAGTCCACTACCACGTCAAGAAAAAGTTCACCTTACGTCAGCAAAACATCCACTTATGAGATAAATGATAGAATATAATCTTCACATTATAGGAATAGTAAAAATATTATGAGATAAATCAAAACTCGATTGCCCGCCACTAACTGCTTATCTGTATATATAGTTACAAGTTATTACCTCTTCAAATACGTACTTTTAATTTTTTTATTTATTTTTACCACCAGTATCTGGCTCATTGTGTTGATTAATCTGGTTAGGAGTGAGTTTTAACATTAAATGGTTTTAAATTTAGTCCATTATCAAGTACAGTTGTGGAGATCGAATTGTAATTTTCCATATTAAATTCAACGTCATTCACCCTGAATCAACTAAATATTTGGTTATGTACTTTCAACTTGATACTAAATGAAAACGAACTATAGTTGGATGACAACATGAAGTAAATAATCACTTGGAGGAAATGAAGTTTGATTTGCCACATTCGATGGCGGTCAAAGTGGATATATAACATATAACATAGAAGAAGACAACATATGCAAGCTGTTATATGTTTGTCCTACAAGCATTATACATAAATATATGAAAGAAGAGTGGTGTGTGGGGTCATAGATAGTAAGAGAAAACAGTATACATGTTTATGAAAATTACAAACATTCTTATGCATGCGAGGAACGTGAATAACTGATGAAAGTGATGGTGGTGCCATGGCATCATATAGTGGGGTTAATTTAGAAGCTGGCAAGGAATCTCTATGATCTCAAGTTATACAAAAAAAAATTAATATCACGGTGAATATATTAGAATTATTATAATCTACGTTAATTTTAAATAAACTATGAAGCGTAATTTTTATAAAAAATGACATTATAAATCATTGTGATTCTAGAATATTTATGGTTACACGAGCTATAATATTCACGGTATTCTTTAATAACGTACCTTAGGCATTGGAACAATCTGAGACAAAATGAATAACATTTTATATATTAATATTTATGATCAAAATAAGTTATATGCTAATTCCAATTAGTTTGATAAAAGATAGCTAAGAACTATCTTTTTTTTTTTTGAACGGCAAAATATACTATTATTAATAATTAAGTCTCCGCACAAGAAGAACTAAGACTTGTGAAAGCGAACTATAATAACAAATGTGCCGTGTATAAGCGAAACACCAATAAAAATACTGAAACAGACAATACCTGTTAGAGTTTTACTTCTAATCTCATTCTTAGAAGACACTCAACAACTTTTAGACCACCATATAAGACATCGACCCGATTCAAAAGATGTTACTAGATGCTAACTCCGATCCTGAATCAAAAGTGATCGGTCCATCAGAAACCAAAAAGCAGTTCCATGAGTCAAATGTTGATGAGCCAACGGTAGAATGAAAACTTAGGCAGACAAGTCTCAGCTCGTAGTCTGCCTCCAACTTGTCAACATCGACGCAATAGAAGTCAACTGATACAAAAAAAACCAGCAAATCTCAACAGATTCGAAAATCAACAGAGACTCGAAAAGAATCTTACAAATCTCAACAAATTTAAAAGCGGTCAGAGAATCTAGTATCGTAGAAAACTAATCACATCCAATATTAATCACACATCGATAGTTTCAGATCTAAGCACCGATAATTTTTTATTAAATATTAATATTATAAATATACGGTAAAATAATAATTTTGATGTAAAATATAGAATTTGATATATTAAAAATAAATATTACATAATGTCAATTATCAATTATAATTGAAACAGTATATAGTAAAAAAATAGATTAAATTAAACTAATAAGTATTATTAAAAAAATTTGAAACCAACAAATAATAGGTTAATTAATCTAATATATCATACTAATAAAGAAATAAATAACTATTAAAATACATATATGTAGTTTGGTTTAGTTTTGATGATTTTGAAGCATCATTCGGAAATTCTATTCAGTCTGCAGTTTTCACAAAACGATATTCAAACGCATCCAAAAATAATTAATTTTTGGCGGTTTTTTGGCTTTTCGGATCATTTTACAATTTTTATTTATATCGATTTGAATTGAAACACCCCTAATCCCTCCTGGTACTTTGTAATACACTCCATACATATACGTATGGTACAACAAGCCACAAACACACTCTCTTACCAACACGGGAAATAATAAAACTAACAAAATTGATATGATCCAACACAACATCCTGGAACTTGAGTGGGAGTTTTTTGTGGGGATCATAAGTAGTCACGTACAAACTACTACATCCGTATCAAAATATAAATTATTTTAACAATATTATACAAAGAGTCTTACTAACGAGTGTTTCGGCACACTCTTTAAATATTTCATTTAAAGAAAAAATTTATTAAAAAAGTTAAACAGCATAATTTTCAATACATTGATTTTACAAATTTTCATATAAGAATTATGAGTTAATTTACAAAATTATTATTGATTAGTATGAGAAAGATTAATTATAGATTGTAAGAAAAAAGAGAAATAAAGTGATATAATAAGAGAAATAGCATAAAATGTTTCATTAGTAATGAAAAACGACTTACATTTTAGATACAATATTCTTTTTCTTCTCAAAACGATTTATATTTTAGTATGAAATGAAGGAGTACTTTAAATACCATTTTAAAAAAATAATGGATAAATCAAGTTCAACCCTTGATGAGTGATAAATATAACTTCCGAAAGAATATCTCTTGGAACCTTATTCAGATTTGTTCTCAAAGAAATTCAAATGTAAAAATTATATTAAAAAATTATGTACTATTTTAAGACTGTTATTTTTATAATTTGTCTTAAAGAACAATGGGATTTCAATCTAATTATGAAAGTTATTACAATCTATATTTTAAAACATAAATTTTAAGGTTGTTGCTTTTTTTTTTTTTTAACTAAGTAGGTGGTTGCTTGGAAGTTGTGAAGTATAACTAGTTGTGTGAAGCAAAAGACACTACAAAGTTTGTATTCAATTTTTGAATAGTGAGGAAATTCCCTTTTATATCCTAAAAGATTACAAAATAACAGAAAATTAGTAAAGAAAAAAAGAAGAAAAAAAATTCATATGTTAGGTACGTAAATTTTTAATATATGTGACATTTTTACTAGGTTTAATGGGACAAATTAACACATTCACATACTTAAAGGGGGTGTTTAATAAAGATTTTAGTGTTACGAAAAGTTTGTTACATCTCAGTAAACGCTAAAAGTCATTTAATTAATGTAGGCATAACAAGAGATTTCTATAAATTATACAATGATAAAATCATTTGTTACATACCACAGAAAAAAAATTATGGCTAGATCAATTGTAAAGTTAGTTTATATCATAATTGTTTTTCTTTCCCTATTGTTTGTTGCAACAAACGTTGAAGGTATGTAAGACATTCTTATTATTTTCCAAATTTTCTTATTTAACTTGTAAACAATATTTATAATATTTTTGTTACATTATTTTGTTATTTCTTTTATTTATCATTGCAGGGATAAAACGGATACAGGAGGTGTTTTGTATTAATCATGCACATTGTTACAAGAATAAATGCCTAAATTCAGATGATATATCGAAATGTATGGACAATCATTTATGCAGATGTTTTCCCAAGTATGCTTTCCCGAATGGTTAAGATAGATATATATAGAATCACCAAATACCTTATATTAATATTTCATCATCTGCATGTCATCTAGTTATTATATTGTGTTGGCGTTTAATTTTTTTTCTTCTTTATCAAATTTCGAGAACCACCTTGTTATTTTTGACATTGTACTACAAGATCATAGTAATGCCATGAAATAAGACAACAATGAATGTTATTTAGATTGTCTTTTTTTCTTCTATTAATTTTAGAGATATTTTTATGGCATTTCAATTTATAATATTTAGTCATAATTTCTGAAGAGTTTTTGAAATTCGTTGATTAAAGAAAAATTTGAAATGAAATATATTTGATGATAAAAGATTGTTTGAATTGTAAACTTACTTGGATTGAAAAAACCCAACTACATAGACTAGCTTTTTTGAAATCTAACCAGCCCAAAACATTGGGTTAATAAATCAGTCAATCAATTATATTCGATCTATTTTTTACGAAAATTTCTCTCCCCACCTCCCATGCTTCTCTTTTCCCCTTTAATTATCGTTTTTACCCTTAGATATAAATTGAGGGTGTTTAGGATAAGTTCGGATTATAAAATCTGAACCGGGTAAATATTTTGGTCGTAAAACCCGAACTGGTTAGCTACGTATTAGCAACAAAATTTGTCGTAGCTAACAACACAAACTCGTTAGTTGCGAGTTAACTATAAAATCTGTTGTAGCTAACAACAACAACAAGTTTTCACTATCTTTCCTTGTTCTTTATTTTCATGACTCAAGTTTATCTCTCTCTTTGTTCTTTCTTACAAACTCAAGCTCTTACCTTCCTTTTTGTCATCACACATTTTTTTTTGAACAACAAAAAATTTATTAAGAGGTTGAATGGGCACAAGAAGTACCACAAACACCAAAAGTTAACAAACAAAGTGGCCAAAAGCCAACCAGTACAAGGGGTAGAAAAAACACCCAGCAAAATGTAAACAAAGTGGGTGGGCGGACACACCCCACTACAACAAAAACAAAACAGACCTACCCCTCCAAAAAGCTCCACGATTGTGTGATCACACATTTGATTAATTGTTTTGCTTAATGTTATTGTCCAAATTGTGTGATTTACAATTGAAATTCGTTTAACTAGCTCTAATGAAGAAGATCCGACTCTGTACTTTCTACATTTTCCTTAAACATCTTTGGCTTCTACCCATTAGGAAGCTTTCCCTTTGTGTTTTCTACATTCCTCAAACAACTTTAACTTCTTCTCTCCCATCTTAGAAACTTGCTTCCAAGCAAAACCTGGTTATTTTTGTATTGTGTTGATCAAATAAGAAACCAACAAAGGATTTGACCAAATAAATGCATACATGAAACAACAACAACAAACTAAATAATAGCTCAAATGTTTGCACTTTGAGTAGAGTAGATCTAGAATTATGTAATTCATATTAACAATACTGATACAAACTTATACAAAATAGAATATTAGACGGAGACAAAACAAAGAGAGAGACAAACGTGCTAGGGTTTCATTACAATACCAATAGCTTAACATTACATAACGTTACATGGAGAATATATATATAAAACCTAATTGACTATAAACTTAACCGGCTCACTAACTTAAACCCAATAACTTTATTATCTAACACTTCCTCTCAAACTCATGATGATGCAACAACAAGCAGCATCAAGAGTTTGTCAAACGAAACATATACTAAGTAAGATAAGTGCTAACACTACCCTTCAAGCTGAAGTTTACCGAGCTTTAAGCTTGTTACAAATTCAACCCCTGCAAATAAACTAAATTAACTAATAACATTAACCAAATTCAGCTTCAGATTCAAACTTCAGCTTCAGATTCAGCTTCGGATTTCAGATTGTGAGTATTCCCTCACCGGATCAGATTGTGAGTATTCCCTCACCGGATTCAGATTTTCAGATTGTGAGTATTCCCTCACCGGATTCAGATTTTCAGATTGTGAGTAGTCCCTCACCGGATTCAGATTGTGAGTATTCCCTCACCGGATTCAGATTTTCAAATTTCAGATATTCAGACAAATTCAAATTCAGATTGCGATGCTCATCAGACAAATTCTTCTGAGATAGTTCGATAAGCCGGTAAAAAACGCACCTCAGATTGGGTTAGCAAATCATGATTATGTTCAGCAACAAACTTTGTAACTCGCCAATCACTTGGAAATATATCATGAGACTTTTGTAATAAAATTCGCATATGAGCTTTACATTCACACTTTGATGTTTCTCTTTTTCTTTGTTCTTTTGAAGGATCTATGATTTTCAAGGGGACTTTACCTTCACGATGGCAAAAAAAATCACGCCTGCTAGTAATTCCATTTTGTTTGATGAACCTACCCTTTTTAATTGAGAACCCATGTTGATATGCATACCTCTTATAAAAGACAAATGCTTCTTCTTCGCTAAGAAAAATTTGACCAACAAAAGGAAGAATATTTGTCTCATTAGTTGCTCCATCATTATCAACTTCTTCTAAAACCTCATTGATCTCAATATTCTGACTAGAAGGTTGATCAGAAGGTACGAGATTTTCTTTTTCAGTACTACTAATTATATCAACTTCTAACACATCTTTCGCCACAATATTACAATCAAAATTTTCAACAATTGCTTCTGAATAATCATTCTCCATAAAAAAATCTTCCACCGGACATTCATTCAAATCAAAATTTCTCATATTGTTACTCATGTCAATAGAACTACTAGTATCCATTATGCTATTATCATCTACAAATATATCAAAACAATAATTATATATCATACAAATAATTATAGCACTATCTATAAAAACAATTTTATTTAAATTGAAGATTTGAGAAAAAAAATATATCGCTATAAACACAATAATACTATAGCATACATGTAAAAAATATTTAATTTAAAATTTAAGAATATTACCTGTTAAATATCCTTCATGTTAAATTGCCTTTGTGTGGAAATTTTGTGAGTAGAGAGAACCAACAAAATTTTTATTGTTCTTGAGCACAGTATATATGATATGATAAAGTTAGTGGTTTCCCGCTCTAGTCTAAACGATTGACCTTCTTTTTACACTATTTATTTTAAAGTTTTTTTTATCTTGTCTTGGTTAAAAAGCAAAATCAGCTTGGTTGAGAAAAAGAATCGGCACTGGCGCGTGAGATATAGTGCAGAAGATAATGCTTTAATTGTTAAAAACCTCTTTCATATTAAAATAAGGTGGGGCCACACCAATTCAATACTCCTTAAACATTGCCCTCAGGGCACTATATATCATTTCCCTTAAAACAAAATCACTGTAATCGAACAAAATCTAACATACCGAACCAGAGTAGACAACTCATATATGCTTGCGGTGCCGACAATTTCAACGAAAGTAAAACTATTTTCTTTTTATCAGATTTTCAAAAATAAACATATTCCCAAAAGCAATAAAAAACTAAAAGCATTACCAGATTTTGGGAATTCGATAGCGGAAACACAACTGATTCAAGGCGGATCAAACCATACTCTAGATACCATATTAACAATACTGATAATTCATACTTAGGAATGGGGAATATTTAGTGTATGTTTGGATTTGAAAGTGAAGTTTGTTTTAGATATGAAAGTCATTGTTCTTGTTGTGAAGCAAAATAACAGTAACTACGAATTAGATACCAATTAGCTAAAGTATAGCTTCAAAGTTGGATTTTTTAATCCGAACCTGCTAAAACCGCCTACATAATTCAGATTTTATAATCCGAACCTGTAAAAACTCCCACTAAATTTGGATAGTAAAATCCAAACCATAATTTATACATGAAAGTGAAGGGTATTTTGGGATTTTAAGGTAGAATTAGAGAAGTGTGGGGGTAGAAAAAGAAATTTTCATTTTTTACAGCTCTATATACATACGCAAATAAGCAACAAACACATTCTCTTACCAACACAAGAAATAATCAAACTTTAACAAAATTGATACTATGATCCAAGACAACATCGTGGACCTTTTGAGTTGAGTGAGAGTTTTTGTGGAGATCCTGTTGAGTCATCACATAAAAACTACCTATTATTAAATAACATTGGATAAATCAAGTTCAATCTTGATGAGTGATAAATATAACAACCTAAAGAATATCTCTTGGGAACCTTAGCTTATTCAGATTTGTTCTCAAAGAAAGGCAAATGTAAACATTATATTAAGAAAAAAAATACATTTTTAAGACTGTTATTTTTATAATTTGTCTTAAAGAACAATGGGGTTTCAATATAGTTATGAAAGTTTCAATCTATATTTTAACACATAATTTTAAGGTGGTTGCGTAAAAATTTGTGTTGCCGTTAAGAGATTATGAAGAATAAGTCGTGTGAATCAAAAGATACTCACAAGTTTGTATTCAATTTTTGAGTGGTGAAAAAGTCCATTACCAATCATAAAAGGTTACAAAAATAACATCAATTTTGTAAAAATAAAAGATTAAATTCATTTTTTTGACAATAAATGATTAAATTCATGTGATAGGTAAATTTTTTATGTGATATTTTTACTAAGTTTCAAGGGACAAAATAACACAATCACATACTTAAAGGCTAAAAGATTCTAGTGTTACCCAGAAATTTGTTACAATTCAACAAAAGCTAGCTAAAAACTAGTTTAATAAACAAATATTTAATAAAGATCCACATATCTAATTGATTTAAGAGCACATGATAGTTATAAATAATGCAATGATAAAACCATTAGTTACATACATACCACAGGGAAAATTATGGTTGGAATTATAAAGTTAGTTTATATCATAATTTGTTTTCTTTCCCTTTTGTTTGTTGCAACAAACGTTGAAGGTGCTGAAGGTATAGGTAAGACATTGTTATAAGAAATAAATATCAGGATTAGTATATTTTAGATAATAGTTTATTTTACGTTATTTTACTATTTTAGTCTTTTTGGATGTATTTAAGAAGGTTTTGGCCTCATCATTTAAAATCAATCAAACATTTAACAAAAACTTTTCTTCATTCAAATTCTCTCAAAATTATGTTTTATATTATCTCATTTGTACCGAATTCTATTCTAGTTCATTAGAATTACTATTTTGAGACTTGATTTTACCGATTCGTCCCTAGAGACATTCTTATGAATTTTTAAATTTTCTTATTTAACTCGTAAACAATATTTTATAACATTTTATTTACATTATTTTGTAATTTTTTTTATTTATCATTGCAGAGAGAAAGAATCGGAGATGTTTTAGAGATATAGATTGTTACGGAAACACGTGCCGAGCGCCAGGTAAGTTATCGAAATGTATGTACCGATCTTTATGCAGATGTGTTCCCAGGTGGTTCATGACAGATACAAATTAAAAGATGATGTTCCAAGGTGATTCTATATATACATAGTTTCTTACATAAGAGAGTGTTCAAATGCCTTATATTAATATTTTATCTGTTGTCATTTAGTTATTGTGTTTGGCATTTAATAATTTGTTTTTTCTTTATCAAATTTCAAGAACCACCTTGTTGTTTTGAGATTGTACTACAAAATCATGGAAATGCCATGAAATAATTTTAGAGATTGTCTTTTCTTTTTTCTATTAATTTTAGAAATATTTTCATGACATTTCAATTCATATTTATGACATTTTCTTTTCTACTTACTGGCTCCGACATTTTGAAGGTCTTGTTTGAATATTAAAAATGGACCTTTTATAAAAAAAGTGTTTGTTTTAAAAACAAATCCTATATTAATTTTTTTTTTAACGGCAAATATTATTAATAAAAACTAAGTCTCGTACAAGATGAGCAAAGACCGGTAAAAAAAGAACTACAGAACAAAAGTGTCGTATATAGGCGGAACACCAATGAACAACGTCAAAACAAAATCCACCTAGAAGAGGTCTATTTCAAATCACAAACTTAGAAGAAAAAAAAACACTCCACAACTTCCAGACCACCAAACACCAACCCAACTCAAAAAGATGCAACTAGATACTAATTCTCGATCTCAAAACAATGTGATCGGTCCACCAGTATCTCAAATGTCGCTCTATAAGCCAAAAGTTGATGGAGAAAGATAGTAAGAAAGCCTCGAAATTAAGTTTCAGATCGAAGTCCTCAACCAAACAGAGTAGTCAAACTGACGAGTTAGATATTAACCATAAACCTACAAATCTCAAGAGATTTGAAAATCAACAGAGACTTAAAAAAGAATCCTGCAAATATCAACAGATTTGAAAGCGATCAGATAGTCCAATATCTAGACAACCGAAACACTCACAGCAGTAACCTCACCCTGCCGGAACCACAACAACCACAACTCAACACTTGACCACCACAACACCAAGTCATCACCTCTGCCTACAAACACCACCTCAACACGACAACCACCAAAAACCCACAAACCGACGGAGGAAAACGCCGGAAAATCACTACCACCACCACATACCTGCACCGAAACTCACAAAATCACCACCACCACAAATCGACCAAAGGAACCGCCAGAAAACACCACCACCACAACAGACCTGCACTGATACTCCACAAAATCACCACCACCACAGACCAATCAAAGGAACCGCCTGAAAATCACCACCGCCCCACCACAAATCTGTACCGAAACATCTCACCACAACAACACCACTCATTACCTCTAATCACCAACACCGAAACATCCTATATTAAAATTATAAAAAAACACATTTAAAAATAATTATCGTTGTGAATAATATACAAAAAATTCTAATAATGATTAAATTTTTTGCAAAAATTTAAATGATATAATAATTGAGTCCGATAAGAATTAAATTAAAGGAATACAATTATATATAAAAATTGTAAAAGTTAAGATTCGAATCTAGGACCTTACACTCATAAATAACATGATTAACAACTAATCTATTGAACATATGATATTTTATGAACATTAAAAATATATATAATTATTATTAGGCAGTCTTTAAACCCTTAAATAGTAAATTTTTATAGAATATTTATGAAAAACTGTAAAGTCAACGCATTGAAAATTGTGCTGATTAATTTTTTAAATAAAATATTTCCTTATATTTCACTTACATTTTAATTTTTTTATTTACATTTTTATGATAATTTTTATTTATAATTTTTAACATTTAATTTATTTTCTTTTCAAAGATACAGAAATCTAGAACCTCACTACAAATGAAAATTGGGGAGTGATTGTTTTTTATGCATGTTTATATTATTATATGTTGAGTTTGGTCATTTTAAGATCTAATTGAATTATAAGATCAAACTCTAAATAATTACATCAGAATTATTTTCTCCATCTTTAGATCTGACATAAATTTAAATTTACAGTTCATAACTTTTACTAGTTTTTATTGGAAAAATTTGAATGAATAAAACCAAAGATCTTATGAGACGACGAGACTACAATTCCGTTGTAATCGTGAATCCGTGATTGAAATTGACACATGGATGGTCCATTAAAACATATGTTCTCATAATAGAATATAATACAAGCTAAGAATTACCTGTATTTTATTTTCCACAAAAATATTAGTAAGAAATGAGCCCAATTTCGTAGGAAATGTATTTTCTACTATGTTTCCGGTGAAATGATTTGTAGCTAAAATAAGTACTATTTCTATACATTATTACGAAGTTTCGTAAGAAATGTATGTTAGTGTATGTCAGGACATTTCTTACCAATATTTCATAAGAAACGTATTTCAGTCAATTGTTTCTCTTGTCATCGTGTGTAAGGACATTTCCTACTAATCTTTAGTAGAAAATGTCAAAAAAAAGTTCAAAAAAAAAAGTTTATACATGTTTTTGGTTTATGTTTCTGGGTCAGTTCAAAAAAGCTAAGGAGTATTTTGACGAGATCAAGTTATGGGTATAGTGTGGCGGGTTCAAATGTTGAAGATTTGATTTGATTTGAGGTTATTGCATGTGAGATTTGGGGGTTAGTGTTTATGTTCATTTGGATTTATTGTGGCGGTGGTGGTGAGGGTTTGTCATGGTTTATTGTAGTGTGAGTTATTATTTGAATCTGAGGCTATTTACTACTTAATGTAATCAACAATAATGGAGACAAAGTTATGTGCTTTAGCTTTCATTTGGAGTTTTTTGTTTTTGTTGCTTCATCTACTAGGTTGGTTTCTGCTAGCATGGAAGGTTTGTGTCAATTTTATGGTGGTTTATAATGCAAAGTTAGTAAACTTTTGTTTGGGTTTTTATTTTTTGCTTGTTAGTTTTTGATTTTTAAAGTGTTTGGTAAATGAGACAGTTTAAGGTTTAAAGGATTATTTTGATTTGTGATTTGTTAAGTTTTGATTTTTAATCTTTTGGTTTTTTTTTCATGAAGATGAAGATGCAATAGGGAAGAAGATGTAGAAAAGGAAAAAATAGTTAGATAAATTTAAATATGTTATGTGTCTTTGCGGTTACACCTATTTTTGGTATTTGTCACTGTAATTTTTTTTGGTTGATTTTTAACCCCTGTAATTTGAAATACTTTTTGTTTTAGCCGCTCTGTTACTTGAGACGTTACAAAAATAGTAAAACTTAATGGAGTGTCATGTTGTCCAATTAATATAAGTCACATGGCACAATAAAAGACACAATTAATTTTTTAAAACTTAAATATGTTATTAATCTTTGCAGTTATACCAATCTTTTGTATTAGCTCTTGTAGATTTTTTTTTTTTGGCTTTTAACCCCTGCATTTCTAATGTTAATAAACATAATGATTGGAAATATAAGTTTTTGTGTTTTACTTAATGTAAGTTGTATGGAAATATGTCAAAACAATTTTTATTAGTTATTGTTTATGTAAAAGATATGAGAGTAAATTTTTCTTGGAAATGATAAATGTTTATTTTTTTTTTTATATATTGATTTCTTTTCTTTTATATATATATAGACAAATTAAAAAATGAGTTTTTTCCTCTTATATTTTAAGAGGAAGCTAGAGAGTATATTTTGGTACAGATAGAATACTATTTTAAAATTGTTAATTTTTTAATTTGTCTTAAAGAACAATGGGGTTTCAATCTTGAGTAAAAAACATGAACTACACAGAACTAGACTGAGATTGTCTAGCGGAGAAGCTGTGTCTTCCATGATGATCATGATATTGCTCAAAATTGTGTTCTCTCTGTCCATGTCGCAACACTTTTCTCCTTCTTTGACTCACCACCATCCATTCGTTCTTGTCCCCCCCGTTTATGGCACCCCCATTGAGTTTCTCCGCCGGCGCGGCCGCCCTAGGCTAACCCTAGAGGCGGCGCCTCTTTCTCTGTCTCCTTCTCGCTTTCATACTTTAGAGGCCCAGAGGTAGTGGACGATGTCTAGAGGCGGCGTTTTGATCCAGAAATAGGGTATACAGTCAGTGGAGTTTATCAACTTTTGACTACACATGATACTGTTACGTTAGATGATGCAACATATCTTATTTGGCATAGACATGTTCCTTTAAAGGTATTTATTTTTGCTTAGTGACTTTTGTGGGACAAGTTATCGACAAAGAATAATTTGGTTCGTCGAGGTATTCTTTCATCATATATAGGTTCAACATTGTATTTCGGGCTGTAGTGACATTGAGTCGGCTCATCATCTTTTTTTTCACGTGTGGGGTTTTTGGTTCTTTATGGCCGCTGGTTAGTCTTGGATTGACTTTGTGACGACGGACCCTTCGATTACATCTGTCCACTTTTCACAGTTTGCCTTCACAGCAGGTGGTAGTCGGGAGCGGAGATCATTCATGCAGCTTATCTGGTTTGTTTGTGTTTGGGTTATCTTGACTGAGCGCAATCATCACCTTTTCAATAATTCAGCGCAATCGACTTCCCATTTGTTGGACTTGATCAAGCAACATTCTTTTTGGTAGATGAGGACTCAGTATGTAGGGATATAGGTTAATCTTCATAGTTGGTGGGTGAATCCCTTGTTGTATTTGGGCTTTTGATTTTGCTAGTTTGTTGGTTTCAATTTTTCTTATTTTTGGTTCATGATGTAAACATTTATGACCTGTTCTAACACACCTTGTGCTGGAGGTTGACTATTTTTTTGTTATATATAGATCTCATTTTAACTTGTTCAAAAAAAATCTCGAATAAAAAAAATATGGGGTACGTTTCAATCTAGTTGTGAAAGTTTTTTTTTTTTGACACATCAATATGAAGGTGGTTGCGTAGAAATTGTGTTGTTGACTTGTTAAGAAATTTTGAAGTATAACTAGTTGTGTGAAGCAAAAGACACTCACAAAGTTTGTATTAAATTTTTGCAAAGTGAAAATTTCCTTTGTCTATCCTAAAAGGTTAAAAAAATTACAGAAATTTAGTAAAAATAAAGAAGATTAAATTCATATGATAGGTTCATTTTTTTTTTACTAAGATATATATTTTTTATGTGACCTTTTTACTACGTTTAATAAAGGGAAAAGATAACACACATTCACATACTTAAAAGGACATTTAATTTTGTCAAAAAAAGGGACATTTAATTAATAAACACTAAATGCTATTTAATTGTTTTATTTAAACGAAAAACAATTTAATTGATGTAAGCAGAGCACAAGGGATTTATAAATTATACAATAATATAACCAGTTATTACATGCCACAGAGAAAATAATGGCTGGAATTATAAAATTAGTTTATATCATAATTTATTTTCTTTCCTTATGTTTTTTTGCAACAAAAGTCGAAGGTAAGTCAGACATTCGTATCATTTTCTATTTTTATTTAATTAGTAAACACAAATGCCTTATTCGTATCGGGGTGATAAATTTTTGTTTTTTAATAATTAGCAATTTTTATCTCAAAATTATTTGTGAATCCATGGATAAGTGGTTTGGTTCATGAGATTTGAATATTTGATAATAGTGAGATGTTGTTAGAAATATAAATAAATGAAGAAAATGAAGAATTTAGCTGTGTTCTTGTTTTTCTAGAAATTGACGAAGAAGATTAAGGTTTCAAATAAAGGAGGGGAATTTAATTTTCAACCAATCTCAAAATAACACGTGTATATAAATTCTGTAAAATAATACATGTGTATATAAGTTAACGATTTCTCCATAAAACTAAGGGTGGTTATTGGATTGGAATTTCGAGGGATTATTTTGACAAAAAAGTTTTGAAGATTTTAAAAGACTTCGTGGGATTATATTGATTTTGTGAGATTTTGAGAGACTTTTTTTAAAAGATATTTTACAATCAAGATTTTTTTTTTTTTTGAAAATCTTGATTAAAAATCTTGATTGGATAACAACATATTTTGTGGCATTAAAAAAAAAAAGTTTTGATTAAAAATCTTCATTGAATAACAACGGATTTTGTGGGATTGAAAAAAAACAAAAAAAATCTTGATTGAATATCACAAGACTTTTAAAATCCATTAAAATCTCTCATAATCCATTAAAATCCCTCAAAATTCTAATTGAATAACCCCTAAAAGGAGGGACTCATAATCTCTTATGACTAACATAAGTAAAAGTGTACAACTACAGGTTTGAAACAACAAAAATTACTTAGGAGATTAAAATAAAACAAAAAAAGTTAATACAACAAAAAAAAATTAATGTATTTTTTTTATTATTACAGCGCCAAACAATAGATGTTTTGAAGATTCAGATTGTCCCAAATATATGTGTCGGCCACCTAAGATACCGAAATGTATGTACCAAGCTGTATGCAAATGTGTTGGCAAAAAAGAAGTTCTCAAGTGATTCTATCAATCTATGTATAGATTCTTACATAAGAGAGTACACAAATGCCTTATTATAATATTTTCATCAATTGTAGTTTAATTATTGTATTGGAATTCAATAATTATTTTTCTTCTTTATCTAATTTTCTACCTTGTTGTTTTGGCATTGTACATAATAGATAAGATCATGGTACGTAATGTTATGAAATGAAATAAGACAACAATGAATGTTATTTTATTTAGATTCTCTTTTTTTAATTTTCCTATTAATTTTAGAGAAATTTTCATGGCATTTCAATTCATTTGTATATCATATCCTTACCATTTTTTCTTTTCATTCGTATCATATTTTCGTTGCTTAATAGTTAAGTTGAAAAGTAAATAAAAATTACTTCTAACTTCTAAGCATAGTGTTGTGTTTATGTCATAAGAATATTATGGACTACAAAATCTCCTGAGCCATATTGTGTGACTTTTTTTTTTTACATCGAAATTATAAATACTTTTATCAGAATTTGATTCTTGAACCTCTTCTTACCCAACTCATGTCCTTAACACTTACCATTTGAATTATTCTACGAGGACCATATTGTGTGACTATATGAAACAAGGTTTTTTTTTGTTTTTTTAAATAAATTTATTTTAAAGATGCTTTAATTTAATTTAATTTTAGACTTTTGTGGGAAGCACTCCCGACAATGCTTACAGAGAGGATCAACTCCAAAATAAAAATAAAAATAAATAAAAAAACACGAGTCAATACATATCTAAAGCTCATAACATTATTAATAATAAGACATGTAAGTGATGAGGGATCAATTTTACTTTTTTTTTTTGGACTGGCAAATTATATAGTACTAAAGATGAAAATGAGTACAAGCCTACAAGGAGCATTAGACTTAAATTAGGGATCAAGTACTATGGGTACTATACAGTCAAAAGAAACACAACTATCTATAAATACAGTCAAAATGATTTACAAATTATTCATAAAATAAATAAGGTGATCATTTGTATTTTGCCAACCATTGTCAAGAGATATTTTGGATAAAATTGACTACACATTTCACCACCGAACAGGCATCCAAAAAATATAAGATTGTTCCGCGCCTTCCAAATTAACCACAACAACTTGTGTCAAATCAACAATAATTCCTTCAACAACTTTTTATTCTTGTAGTAAAATCAACAACTCACAAGCAAGAGAAAAGATTTCCGGATACAGCAAATATATCCTTAACAAATGAAACATTTCATACCAAATGACACTAGTGATACCACATTTTCAAAAAAATGTGTCCTAGAACTTTGTATTAAAAAATATGTATTAAAAAATTAATGTCATATATCAATTTTGATTTATACCCCATGATCCCTGTTCCTAGAACTTTGTACACTGCATACATATGGTACAAGCCCACAAACACATTCTCTTACCAACACAAGAAATAATCATACTTCAGAATTGATACTATGATCCAAGAACATTGTGGAATTTGAGTGAGTTTTTTGTGGCGATCATCTTGAGTCGTCACATACAAACTACCTAATGAGTGATATATATAGATATATGGGGATTGCTAATTTTGACTGTGGATCAAAGTTAATAATGTATAACCCACATGTAATTATTTAGTCTACTCCCGCGTCTCTCAACAACTCATAAGCCCCCACATGTACCCCTTTTAATTATATGTGGGTTATACTTGCTAACTTTGACCCACATGGTCAAAGTTAAAAGCCCTATATATATATATATATATATATATATATATATATATATATTACTGAAAGAATATCTCTTGAAAATCTCATTCAGAACAAATATGCAGCACTATTTTAAGATTGTTATTTTTATAATTTATCTTAAAGAACTAATGGGTTTCAATCTAGTTATGAAAGTTACACTCTATATTTTAACACATACACTGTATGGTGGTTGCATAGAAGTTGTGTTGTTGTTAAGAAATTATTATGAAGTATAATTGTGTAAAGTAAAAGATACTCACAAGTTTGAATTAAAAATTCCCTTTCCTATCTTAAAAGGTCACAAAAATAACATAAATTTAGTAAAATAAAAAGAATAAATTCAAATGATAGGTACACTTTTTTATATGACATTTTAACTAAGTTCAAAGGTACAAAATAACTTTGCATGTACCAAATAAAAAAAGGACAAAATAACACATCCACATACATACTTTAGGGGTGTATAATAAATAAATATTTTAGTGTTACAAGAAGTTTGTTATTAATAAACACGAAAAGTTATTTAAATGATGTTAGCGTAACACAAGAGATCATTTATAAATTACGCAATGATAAAATTATTTGTTACATGCCACATGTAGAATTATGATTGAAATTGTAAAGTTAGTTTGTGTCATAATTTTTTTTCTTTCGCTATTTTTTGTCACAACAAATGTTGAAGGTATTTAAGACATTCTTATCATTTTCAAATTTTCTTATTTAACTTGTAAAAAATATTTTATAATATTTTAATTACATTATTTTGTTATTTCTTTTTTACCATTATTACAGCGATAAAGAGCCGTAGATGTTTTAAAGATTCAGATTGCTATAAGAGTGTATGCCCACCGTCAAAGATACCGAAATGTATGTACAAGGCTTTATGTAAATGTGTTATGCCTCCCAAAGTAATATAATTATGGATATAGTTTCTTACCTCGCTTCTAAAAAAAAAAAAGTTTCTTACCTAGCTAAGAAAGTACATAAATGTCTTATTATTATGATATGATATTCCATCAGTTGTCATTTTGCAATTGTGTACTATAAGATCATGGTAATGCCATGAAATTAAATAATAAGACAAAAATAATAAATGTTATTTAGATCGTCTATTTCTCTACTTTTTATATTTGTATTGAGGTGTGATCTATCTTATAAGAGCTATTATGAAGTACGAAATCTCCTGAACTATATTGTTGTGAATATATGAGGAGAATTTTTTAATTTGTGTAAAATGAAATATGTAATGACCTAAAATTTTGAAACGTTATAACTAATGAAATTTTAAGAGTGAAACTAGAATTTTTTTTTTAAAAAACTAAATTAAAAATAAAAATTTATAAAGATGCTTTAATTTTAAAAACAAGAAAAAAAAATTTCTCAAAGATTTCACAAAAAACTAAATTAGAATTGCATTACAGCAATTAATTCTAAAGTAGAAAATTAAAGGCAAAATGAATTGATATGTTCTTTCAGTTTTATGTTTGTAACAAAAAGGTTCTTTAAATTTTTTAAGTAATAAATATATCATTTAAATTTATAAGTTTGTAACACGATAAAACTCGCTTTTAGAACTCTAAATTGTCAGAATCTCTTCTCTAGCTACGAACTAGAAAATTATAATTAAGAGTAAAATCCTCAGCTTTTAAAAATATAGAAACAAAATATATTAGTTGATTATAAAATCCTCAGCTTTTAACGGGGATTGTTAACTTCGACCGTCTGTAAAAATTAACAATATATAACTCACATAAAATTACATAGTGCTCTCTTCGTAATCTTCGCGCCCCCCCTCCAGCCACTCATAAATCTCCACATGCATCCCTTGTAATTAATTACATGTGGGTCATATTATCTAATTTTGACCTACATGGTCAAAGTTAGCATCCCTAATATAAAAAGGACAAATAATAAAGCACTCAATCATTACTTTTTTACCATAATATTTTTTTGTTTATCAACACAAAATTAACAATGATAAACATAAAAAGTGTTTTTTTGTCAAAAAAAAAAAGTTATAAAAAAAACGTACGAACTAAAAATTTGTTTGACCAAAAATTAGTATTTATGCCATATAGATTTTCTGGTCAAACGATAGTTGTCTAAGGTGTAAAATATCTTTATATAGTTATTTAATAAACGTTATACTTTTTCTTTGATCATTGACCAAAAATTAATGTTTATGCTATAAAGAATTTTTTTGGTCAAAATATACCTGAAATATTTTAATGGTGAAATTCATACACTGCACACACAAATAAAGATTTCACTGGCCTATAAATTATTTAAATATCAAAATATTGACAATGCATGTTAGATTGTATATGTTTATTTACATCATCTTTGTTTTTCTCTTTTAATCTTCTAAACACTCTATACATAATTAAAAAATATATACACAGATGAAAGATAAGAGAGAATCATTTCTCTTTTTATTTTGTATTGTGGTTGTCTAGCTGTATTATAATTCAAAAGCATTCTCAACATTCCATTCTCTAACATATGAATAAGGTTGGGAATAGGCCAGGCCAGGCTTTGGCAGGCCTGAGCCTGACTTACAAAATTTTTTAAGTCTAAGTTTGGCCTATGACCTATTTAAAATTAATTTTTTTGACCTGACCTGGCCTATCTAAAAGTCTGGCCTGACCTTAAAGCCTATATAAAAGCCTACATAACATAAAATTTTCAATTTTTTTATTTTTTTATATTATAGTTTATATTTTTATTTTAAAAAAACCTAGATTACAATATTGTCTATTTAAAAGCCTACATTACGTAAAGACTTTTAATACATTCTATATTATCTAATTTTTTTAAAATAAGTTAAAACATAATTACATCTAATTTTAAATGTCTTAATTATTTTTTATTTTATCTTTATAAATTATAGCTATAGGATATAAAAGTAAGTTGTAATAATTATATATATTTTTATATGTAAAAAAAAATTATGTATATATAGGCGGCCTATTAGGCTTTGTAGGCTTTTTTTAAAGCCTAAGCCTGACCTATTTAATTAAAATAGACTATTTTTAAAGCTTGAGCCTGACCTTTTTAATAAATAGGCCGACTTAGCCTGAGCCTGTGTAGGCTAGGCCGTAGGCCCCTGTAGACCAACCTGACATATTCCCAACCCTACATATGAATATGCACGACATAAAATTTAAGGATTTTATGACCACTCTCTTCTTTCAATTATTCCATATCAATCTTCACAGAATTTTTTTAAAAAAATTAGCATATTATTTTTCCATCATCTCTCTTTGTCTTTTATCAATCTGCACGAAAATAGCCCTTCTCTATTTTCACTCTTTATTTCACTCAACTCACTCCATAGTAGTCAAGTATGTAACATAAAAAATCAAACTTTGTTTTTCACCCACTTCCTTTCTCTTTTACTTCATTGTTGTTGACTTGTTGTTGATCTCTATATATTTGACATTTATATATGCTGAAAAATTCACTTTAGGAGTAATTCAATTTTTATTCTAAAGGATCTAATTGTGAAACTCACACACAAAATACTAAGAATTGAAGAAATAATTTTTTGGTTGTGTTTCTGGTTCGTGGTTGGTGGTCTCAAAATTTTATTCTTTGATTCATTCCAGATCTGCTGAGATCTAAAACTTTCATGATTTTGTAGACATTATGCCAATTAAATATCGGTATCATTGTTTTAACTGATCTTGAATTGTTTTGAATGATATCCTTATTCATTCATTGTTTTTGTTTAACTTGGACTGTTTAACTAGAAAGAGTCATCTTCCTGTTATTGTCGTTTATAGTATGGAGTTGATGGTACGTAGATATGCTGGTATTGCCGGTTAGTTTATTTGCCAATCTTTTGACCTTTGTTGGTGCTCTCGGTCAAACAATCACTCATCATCTTATTATAGTATTTATACATGAATAGTGTCTTGTTTTTGTTTTGAAATTTTGATTGTTAAAGCTAAAAGAATAGGTTGAAAACAAAAATTTAGCTAAAGATCCGTCTATTGAAGAATTGATACAACAATTAATTAGCGGTTTGTAATTATTCGTTAGATTAATATTTTATGTTTCACTAGGTTTAAACTTGAGACATCAAATGACTAAAAAGATTTGAGATCTCTGGTTCAAACTCAGTGATGCATAAAATACTTATCTAACAACTAAATATTGACATAGTTAATTGTTGTATCACTTTCTTCAACAATCGGGTCTTATTTTAAAATTTATACAACTAATGTAACTATGCAAAATTTGTAAATTGACCCTAAATTTTAAAAGCTTACAACTTGGCCCCCATTTTTCACATTTTGAAATTGGGCTCTCAACCTTTTGTTATTTTATGAAAATAACCCAATAAAATTTAATAATAAAGAATTTTATTATTCTATCTAAATAAAAATAATTAAAAATAAATTTTATGCAGTATTTTAATTTTTTTTTTATTTACTAAAAATAGAAATATTCATTCGTTTCAATAATTGATAGAGTACATCAAACGTAAATGCAAATTTAACATCGCAAAGAACGAAAAAGAATGAATCTGCGAATAAACTAACAACATACATCCAAATTAATAGCATATAAGGACAAAAAACCTACAAATAATATGATAAAATTAAAGTGACCAGAATGTCTATGCTTCCGGATTTGCAACGTTGACACCCAAATCTTTTATTGAATATGCAATTGATTGAAGTAGATCAAACAACACCGTACCAAGACGTCGAACAACACAACGCCGCTCTCAGACGGCAAAATCACAACAATAAAAAAATAATTAAAAAATTAAATCTATGTGAAAAATCACTTATTTAAATTGCTTAATAATCTTATTTTCCTTGAATTGTCTATCGTGTTTTCTCATCAAAATACACTAAAATGTGTTTGTTTTGTGTTAAACATGTGATTTCTAAGAGATGAGTCATAGTAATTCAGAATTTAACTACAAGATGAATAAAATCTGTCCAAAATATTGTTCCACTAAAAAAATGGACCAAAATCCTTCATAAATCCGTCAAACTCATGAACCGCTCGAAACTAATATTTGGTTTTGTCGTGAACGGTCCAAAAGGTCTCAACTCCGGTAGAATGTGTACGGTGGCGTACGGTGGCGAATGTGGCAGCTTAGCTCCTTAGACAAGGGGGGGTGCCTGCAAGAAAAGGGACTCCGACGCTCAAGTCAGTATGTGAGCAAAATGAGAGAATTAGGGTTATGAATCGTACCTAGGAGTGGTGTAAAACCACATATTTATAGGCAAAAGTTGGAGTGGATAAGAACGGATTCCGTGTAGGAATCGTGACCGTTGAGCTGTTGGGCGGTTCATCCAACGGTCCATAGGATGCTTCTAGATCCTTCCGTGTAGGGCGTGTCCACAGTAGCTTTACTGTGGAAAGCCCTCCGTTTGCAAGCCGGATGACAGCTGTTTTATTGGGCTCGGATGGATGATGGGCCGTGTAGATTGTTTGAGACATTTGGGCCTTTGGCCAGTCCAGAACAGTTGCCCCCGAAGTCAATTGTTTAAGTTATTAAATATTGACTTGTATGTGTCTTGATGTCCGTTAAGAATCTTCTGTAAAAGTTAGTCTAACAAGGAATAATATGAAAATGAAATAAAAGTTTGGAAAAAACTAAGACTTACCTCTAGGATTACTGTACCCTATTTATATGCCCCCGGGTACAGCATCCGTCTAGACTTTGTATGTGTGATTGGAATTGTAGCCGGGTCCACGTCTTTGGGAAGATGTACCGTTTCGCGTGTTTCCGTCAATAAATGACAGTTGTTGTGCACGAGAGGTCGTGGTGGCGTTTAGTGTGAACACGTGCCCCTATTACTGCGCCGTCGTCAGCTTTTAAATAGGGTACTTGAGTGGCGCGTTGTTTCGAGGCGATCATCTGGGCCGTCAATTCGAATTTTTCATCTTCCTTTGATCTTAGCCACAGAACGTGGTTTCCAACGGCTTATAAATACCTGTTGGTTACTTCATTCTTTTCTTTTCGTTGTCTTTGCTTTCTGAATCCTAACTTCTTTGCTCCGGCGATTCTTGCGGCGATTTCGTAAACTTCAGTCCTTTGCACCGATAATTCCTACTTTCGTTCCGAAGAATCTTCTTTTTCCAAAGGTACCTTTCCTTCTCTTTCTCACTATTACGTTTTGCTTTCTCTGTTTGTATCATCATGGCCAATACAGGAAATATCATGGTTTCGAGTGAAGACGATGGAGTACCATATGAACAGGCTCGCTGTTACGAGCGTGATGTCTTTCACATGTCTGTTAAACATGTTGAACTGCTTTTCCCTAAGCATAAAGAGGAAATTTTGTATGACGGCCTGACTTATCATTATGTTAATAATGATTGTGACATGATTGCTGTTAGGTTTAGTAATCCTTTTGTACAGCGTCGTAAACTTGGATTAGAGTCGAAACTTCTTCAAATGGGAGATTCTGCTTTTGATTTGAGTAATACTGAATTTGAGAAGTATCTTAAGGCTGCTATCTGGACCCATTCTAACGGAGATGCTGAACTTGCTAGGTTAGCGGCGAAAGATATGGCTAGGAAGGGTAAGCGTGAATTGGAACTTCCCAGGGATGCATCCAGATATGATTGGGTGGTTGAAGAAGCGGTTGGAACGTCATCTGTCTACACGGAGGAAGAATCCGTAAAGGGAGCATTTACAGAGGTGGGACCCTCTGCTGATTGGGAAGCTCACATTCCTCCCGTTAATGCGAGGATATGTTCATGTGAATACCCATGTTGCGGTGTTCCGGTATCAGAAGCTTTAATAAAAGTCTTTGGGGTGCGCTTCCCTTTTACGGAATTCGAAATAGGAATGTTTATACACCTCCGGTTAGCGCCTTCTCAGATTCATCCGCTCTCTTGGGGTTTTATGAAGCTCTTTCAATATTTTTGTGAATATAAAGGAGGTTCTCCGTCAGTTCCTCTTTTCATGAACATGTTCTACCTATCCCGCAGCAATGGGGATAAGGATTCCCGTCAGGGTTATGTATCTTTCCGTCAGAAGGAAAAAATCTTCAAGGTGTACCAAGACTCCTACAAGTGGGATAGGGAGCGGTTTTATTATGTGATTCCTATCACTGAGACGGCTCACCAATCTCTCTGCCACTTTGCTTCTGATGGGTACGTGGGAGTCCCAGAATTCCCAAATTTTGATGATTACTCAGGTTCTGATGGAGTTCCTGTAGTGAATAAGAATAAAAATCCCGGTGAGGGCTCTTCTCAACGATTTGTTGACAATGTTGCCTCTTCATTCGGTTCCAAGGGGAAAGACGTTCGTACGTGTAAATCCAAGTTTCCAAAGTATTGGTATCGTGGACACTTCGACGTCCTTACCAGTGATTATCTCTTCAAGGATAAAGACTTGTCCAATTCTGATCTTCAAATGAAGGATTCCTTGAAGAAATATTGGAATTCTTTAACGACGGGAAAAATTGTCAACGGGAAAATAAAGTGGATTCCCGGTCTCATTGATACAAGGGCTATCCTTCTTTGTGACAGTCACGCTTCCCGTGTTAAAGCTTTTGGTGAGATTTGTTAAACTAATCTTTGGATATTGCAACATGCTCTAGTGTTAACCTTTTCTTTTTTCTTTGTAGATCAAATGTCTTTCGACGCTGCTGAGATTCGTAAGCTCTTTGAAGCTTCCCATGGTACTGCTTCTGGCTCTCAGCCTCCTGTTCCTCCGGTTACTCAACAAACTTCTTCAACAATTCCTCCTGCTTCAACTGGTTCCGCCAAAACTTCTTCTGGTGGGAATACAGTTGGGGTCTCTAAAAAGGGTGCTTCGAAGAAGACTGATCCTGCTGCCAAAGTTACTAGTGGCCCTGCCAAGAAACCTGGTTCTACCAAGCCTCCGACCTCAAAGAAACAGGATTCTGTGCTCACATCCACAACTACTTCCCAGCCGGGTGTTTCATCCAATCCTAACGCCTTGTCAAGACCAAGTGCTCCGCTTCCTCCTCCTCAACAGGATCCTCAATCAAAAATCCCCGTTGTTAATCTGGAGGAGGATGTCTTTGCTAAGAAAGGTGATCCTAAGAGGAGGAGGCAAGATTCTGATTTCAGCTCCACGGAAAGTGATGAATCTTCGCCAAGGCGGAGGAAGCTGGTTCGTGCTGACGGGAAACCAGTATCAAAGAAGAAAAAAGTCACTTCTGCTGTGGTTATGTCTAGAGTCTCTTCGGGTCTTCCTTCTGCTTTCACATCTCCTGTGAAATTAGATAGGAAGCACTGTAGGGAGCTTCTCAACCAGGATGACGTTGACTATGTGCTAAAACTGGAACCCGTGGAGCGTCAACGGCTCTATGCTGAAGCTGCTGTGCAAAGTCGGCGTGCTGCTGCTTTGTTGCTGATGTCAGCCGCTGAAAGGACGGATACCTTTACTGCCAATGCTGTTGCGGATGAGCAGGAGAGGTTTGAAGGTGAAATATTCCGGTTGAAGGTGTTGTTGGAGAAAAGTGAAGGTGCTTTGTCTTTGGAGAAGAAAAGCCATGGATCAACTTGTGAAAAGTTGAAGAAAATTGAACAGGATCTTGTCAACACCAATGCCCTTCTCTCAAAGCTTCAAACTGATCATAATGCTGCTAATGCCAATGTTAAGAAGCTCAAGGGGGACCTTAATACGGCTAAGGATGATCTCCTGACCCGTGAAGCCCTCTTGAAAAGAGAGAAGGAGAAATATGCTGAACTGTTGACGGAAAAGGAATCCCTTGAAGAGCAAAAGAAAAAACTTGAGAATGACTTGCTGTTGAAGAATAAGGAGGTTGAAGCTAAGCAGGAGGCAGTTGTTGGTCTGCAGAATTCCCTGGCTCAGTTCGTTCAGGAGAATAATCAATACGGGAGTCCAGTGGAGCTTTGGAAACAACTGGAGGCCTCCCGGGAGAAGGAAGAAAAGCTTAGGGTGGAGGCGGAAGAGTCAAGAAAGAGGTTGCATGACGGAATGCTTTCCGTGGGTAATTTGATGGTCGAGTCTACTCGAAATATTCTTGATCAGGTGGAATTGTTTCATCCTGAGTTGAAGATTGACCGATCAAAAATTCAACCCTTTGGGAGAGTTATCAATGGAAAGGTTTATTTGGCTGGAGAAGAGCCTGAAGCTGTTCCGTCATCCACCACTGGGGATGTTGTTGCCCCCACTACTGAGGAATCCTCCAAGGCTGTTGAAGGGAAAGAAACTCCGCCTGAAGCTGTTCAGAGCAAAGACGTCGCTGTGGAGAAACAATCCTTGGAAGAAAACAAAGTTTGAACTTGTAATTTATGCTTTGATTATTTTGAACCGGTGACTGCGTTCCCGGATTGGTTTGTAATTTAAGTACAATTTTTGTGATTCTCAATCACAGCACAATATTTCCGTTATGGTAATTTGTCTTTATAAATTGCTATTTCTCCGTTGTGCTATTTGTGATTCTCGTTTTGGGGATCTTTATTGCAGGTGTGTATTTTGTTTTCTGTTTAGGAAAAACACAGGGAATTTGCTGACGGGTATATAAGCTCCTTGTTGAAAGGATGTTGTATTCGTGTAGCTCTTTTGATAGCTATGACTTATGCATGAGTTGTGTTTCTATAAATGCTTTGATTTATAAACGTCGTATTCTTATCTTAAGAACATTTGTTGTATTCATATGTTGCTTGTTTGTTTGCCTTATTTTTAAGGATCTTTTTCAACGTATTGCTTCTTTGTTGAACTTCTTTTTGAGTAGTATTCGTGCCTATGTTTCATAGGTCTTAGATTTGGCCTTTAGTCTAAGGTCTTACTAGAGTAGAGGGAGAATCTAGCCAAGAGTTCCCTTTTCCCCTATGAATGTGCGCTGCTTCCCGGTGGCTAACCGGAAAAGCCATTCATACATAGCCCGTTTGTGGGTCTTTGGCCCCCGTTCTAGAGGGTCTTTTGCCTTTCTTTGAAGGTCTTTGTAGCGTTTAGCTGTTGGAAATAATTTTGAAGTAAAAAGACATAGTTTCTGAATAATCCTTGTATATTAATTTCAAAAATGAATACATGATTTCAACATGAATTTCATTAACAAGCTCCGTTCTTTAAACGGGTACAGAAGATTCGTCCGTTCCTTGACGGGATACAATGAATTTAAAGTAAATTAAACTTTAATCGGAAGGGTCTTCAACTGTAGTATTTCTTCATCTTTGCTGCGTTCCAGGTCCTGGGGATAGGTTCTCCTTTGAGTGTTTCCAGCTTGTATGCGCCTCGGCCAGTGGAAGCGATGACTCTATAAGGGCCTTCCCAATTTGCAGCAAGCTTTCCGTCAGGAGAGTTTTTTCCGCCTACATCAGCACGACGGAGGATAAGGTCTCCGGGAGTGAATTCCCGTGATCGAACCTTCTTGTTGTATCTTGAAGCCGTTACTTTCTTAACGGCAGCTTCTGTTAATGCTGCATAACATCTCTTTTCGTCCAAGAAATCCAACTCTTGTTGGATAGCCATTGTGTTTTCTTCCTCGTTCAGAGGGTAAGCAGTTCTCCAGCTCAACTCGCCAATCTCCATGGGAATCACAGCTTCGGTTCCATAAGCCAGCCTGAACGGGGTTTCACCCGTCGTGGAGTGGGGTGTAGTTCTGTATGCCCATAAGACGTGGCAGAGCTTTTCAGCCCAATTACCTTTAGCGTTTTCCAGCCTTCTTTTCAAACCTCTAAGTACAATTCGGTTTGCTGCTTCAGCTTGACCGTTTGTTTGAGGGTGTTCCACGGAGGAGAAGTGTTGCTTTATCTTAAAGTCCTCCATGAGCTGTTTCATCTTTTTGTCTGTGAACTGAGTTCCGTTATCTGTGACGACGGAATGGGGGACTCCGAATCTGGCAAGAATATTTCTCTTGAAGAATTTTATGATGTTATTTGCCGTTATCTTCGCTAAAGGTTCAGCTTCGATCCACTTTGTGAAATAGTCCACAGCTACTATCAAGAATTTCAACTGCCCGGCTGCCATTTGGAAAGGTCCCAAGATGTCCATTCCCCACTGACGGAAAGGCCAAGGGATGGTGATGTTGTGGAGTTCTGTAGGCGGGGAGTTGTGGATGTCTCCAAACTTCTGGCATTTGTCACAGTGTTTCACAAAGTTCTTGGCGTCAGTGACCATCGTTGGCCAATAATATCCTGCACGGAGCACTTTCTTCGCAAGTGCCCTTCCGCCCAGGTGTTGGCCAGCTATTCCTTCGTGTACCTCTTCTAGCGCATAAGTGGCTTCTTCTCCTTCAAGGCATTTGAGGAGTGGAGTGGAGAATCCTCTTTTGTACAGCTGTCCAGCAACAATGGTGTGAGATGGTGCTCTCCTTTTTATCAGTGTTGCTTCGTTCTGATCAGCTGGTAGTTCTCCTTTTTCTATGTATTTCATGATAGGTATTATCCATGAAGTGCTGCTGTTGCTTCCGTCTAGAGTCATGACGGGTACTGTTTCCGTGATGCTTGGTTTGTCAAGAGTTTCTTGTATAAAGGAATGATTTACTCCGCTCTTCCTTGTACTGGCCAGCTTTGACAAAACATCTGCTCTGGTGTTCTGTTCTCTGGGGACGTGCATTATTTCGAATTCTTCAAAACGAGTGATAATTTCTCTTATCACTGTCAAGTATTTTTGTAATAGAGGCTCTTTGGCCTGTGCCTCTCCCTTTACTTGTGTGACCACCAGCTGAGAATCCGTCCTCAGTTTTACGCCTTTTGCTCCCATCTCATGGGCCAGCTTTAAACCTGCAATACAGGCTTCGTACTCTGCTTGATTGTTAGTGGTGGTGAAAGAGAATCTCAGGGATACCTCCACGATTAGGCCTTCAGTGCTTTCTAAGATTAAGCCGGCTCCACTTCCTTTGCTGTTAGAGGATCCGTCTGTAAAAATAGTCCATTGTGTACATGGTTCGTTGGTGGCCGGAGTCATCTCCGCCAAGAAATCAGCAAAGGTTTGAGCTTTTAATGCTTTCCTTGATTCGAAGGAAACATCAAATTCAGATAATTCCACGGACCATCTGGTCATCCTTCCTGCTAGATCTGGTCTGAATAGTACTTGCTTCAAAGGTTGGTCAGTTCTCACAACTATTGGATGAGCAAGGAAATACCTTCTCAGCTTCCGTGCAGCTGTTACCAAAGCCAGGGCCACTTTTTCTATTTTCTGATATCTGACTTCTGGTCCGGCAAGGGCTTTGGATATGAAGTATACTGGACTCTGGTTTGTTCCGGCTTCTCTTACCAACACGGCACTGACTGCTTCAGCGGACACAGCTAAGTAAAGAAACAATACTTCATCTTTCATTGGTCTGGTCAGTACTAGTGGCTGAGATAGCACTGTTTTCAAACGATCAAAGGCTTTCTGGCAGTCTTCGCTCCACACAAAATCTGATTCTTTCCTCAACAGTTTGTAAAACGGTAGTGCATGCTGTGCGGATCTGGATATAAATCTGTTCAGAGCGATTAGCATCCCGTTAAGTTTCATGATGCCTTGCTTTGTAGACGGGGCTTCCATTTGGATGACAGCTTCGCATTTGTCTGGGTTGGCCTCAATGCCTTTTTCTGTCAGATAAAAACCCAGGAACTTTCCCGTCTTGACGGCGAAAGTACATTTTTCCGGATTCAACCTCATGTTGTACTCCCGGATCCTCTTGAAAATGGTTTCTAAGTGGGAGCTGTGTGATATTTCTTCAGCGGATTTGACAATCATGTCATCCATGTATACTTCCAGCATTTTCCCAATTTCTTCTTTGAACACCTTATTCATCATCCTTTGGTATGTGGCTCCCGCATTTTTCAAACCAAATGGCATTACATTGTAGCAATAATTGGCACCTTCCGTCATGAAGGTTGTCTTCTCTCTATCTTTTCTAGCCATAGGTATTTGATTGTACCCGGAATATGCATCCAGGAAACTCAGCAGCTTGTATCCAGCTGAATCATCGACTAGCTTGTCAATGTTTGGTAGCGGGTACGAATCTTTAGGGCAAGCTCTATTCAGATCAGTGTAATCTACGCACATTCTCCATTTGCCAGACGATTTTTTGACCAAAACAACATTTGAAAGCCACTCTGTGTAGTGAAGTTCTGAAATAAAATTTGCTTTCAAGAGTCCGTCTACAATGTTTTGGGCTGCTTCCGCCTTCTCTGGCGATTGTCTTCTTCTTCTCTGGGAGATATACGGGAACACTTCGTTCACGTTGAGCTCATGACATGCTATCTTGGGGTCAATTCCAGGCATCTCACTGGGCGTGATAGCAAAAAGATCAGCATTCTTTTTCAAGCATTCAATTAGGACTTCTCTTACCTTAACGGGAAGGTTGAGGCCTATTTTCACTTTCCTCTCAGGATTATCGTCTAGCTGTACTTCATCAAAGTCCCCGTCAGGAGTGGGCCTACTGTATCCTCCGGGTGGCAGTTTCTGTTGGTAGCTCTCATCGTCAGATTCTCCATCTTTGGATCGTGTGTCGAACCTCGCGACAGTTACGTCCATTGAATGGGATCTAGACGGCGCTCCCTGCTCTGGCACATCCACCCGTTGGATCGATTCGGCGTCACCTGCCTTCTTCAGGGCTCTGTAACATCTCTTGGCCCCCACCAAATCTGCCCAGATAGTCACCACTTGGTTATTCTTACCATGGTACTTCATTTTTAAGTGAACTGTTGACGGAACTGCTCCTAGAGCGGCAAGAGTGGTCCTTCCGAGAATGCAATTATAGACGGATTTGCAGGGTATCACAAGGAATTGCACTGATATAGTCGTTTCTGACCCTTGTGTTTTTTCATCTCTGAACGTTACCGGCATGGTAATGAGTCCCAACGGAGTTGTCACGGTTCCGTTGAACCCCTGCAAGTCTGATCCGTCATAGGGGGACAAGCTTTCTTTCTTCAAACCCATTTTCTCAAATAGATCCTGGTACATAATGTCACATGAACTCCCTTCATCTACCAAGATCCTTGATACGTCAAACGTGTCAAGTGTAGCCATGATTATTAACGGGAAAATTTCATTGGGTTTGTTGTTTAACATTTCCTCATCTGTAAACCCTAACATTGGTCTCTTGGTCTTTGGTTTTTCAGATGGCTTTGAACCAACTGTCACAGCTAACATCTCATCAATCCGTCTCTTCATGGTTCCTTTAGACGGTTTAGGAAAACCGCCAAGGATTGAGGCAAAGTGGGATCCCCCAATCACAGATGCTATGTGGGGGCGCTTGCCTTTACTTCTTTCTATCTCATCATTGTTGCTGCTGGAATCTTCCTTACCTTTGCCTTTCCGTTTTGAAATGGCATCAATTGCCTTCCGGCTAGATTCTTCCTTCCTAGGGGAACGCCTCCGTTTAGGAGATGCACTATATTTCCGTCTAGGAGATTCACTCTTTCTCCGGCTTCGCTCATAATTTCCCCGGTAACGTCTATTGTCGCTTCTACCTCTTTCCTTTTGTCTGTCCTGGGTGAAACGGCTCAGTTTCCCTTTCTTGATTAGATCTTCAATGGCATCTTTGAGGTGGATACAGTCGTCTGTATCGTGACCATGGCATCTATGAAACCGGCAGTACTTTGTCTTGTCTGCATGCGGGGATTCTCTAACGGCGTGGGGAAACTTAACGGCGGCCTCTTTGAACTCCGCGTTGATACATTCTCTGAGGATCTCATCGATGGAAGTGTTCAAGGGAGTGTATTCAGAGAATCTAGGTTTTGGGATCCTCAACCTTCTTTCAGAGTTTCCGCCATTGTTCTTTTCAGGACCTTCTTTTTTCTTTCCGTCTGGCTGTTGTTGTCTAGCCGGAGTCTCCGCTAAGAGTTTTTCTTCATAGTTGATATAAGGTTGTGCTCTTGTCAACAAATCATGCATATCCCGTGGAGCCTCTAGCCCCAATTTTTCTTTGAACATTGTCTCCGGCTTCAAGCCCTTTTCAAAGATCCAACATAGCAATTTGTCATCAGCATCTTTCACGTCTACAGCTGTCCGTGTAAACCTTTCAATGTATTCTCTCAGTGTTTCCTTCTTCCCCTGAACGATGGCGCTTAAGACGGAAACAGTTTTAGGCTGTTTCCGCCTAGAAGTGAAATGAGATGTAAACATTTGGCATAGTGTTTTCCAGGAATCAATGCATTCTTCTGGAAGTGCTTTAAACCATGCCAAGGCGGGTCCCTTCAATGTGAGAACGAACAGCTTGCACTTTACGGCACCACGTGTGCCGTAATAGTCTAGTACATCGTAGCTTTCCAGCTTGGGGGGTTTTTCCAGGGCTCTCGGTATTCTACAACTGGAAACTTGTCTAGCGAAAGGACCACGACTACGGAATGGTGGAGGAGGGTCTGGACGTCTTTCTCCGCGTCCAGTGTGGTGTGAGGGAGAACCTTTGTCTCCGCCATCACCTCCTTCCCCATCATTCCTGCGTTTTCCTTTGCCATTTCCGTTGGCATGCCCGTCACTGTTACAGCGCTTGGACAGAGGCGTACCGTTCCTGGAACTTTGAGCTCCGTGTGATTCTGCTTCATTATTAGCATTTCTGGTTTTTGACTTCGTCCTGCCGGATCTTTCCGGTTGAGTGGAATCACTTTGAGCTCTAGCTTGCAACTTCTCTACTCTAATGAGTCTTTCCCCTTGTTCTCGTAACATAGTCAATATGTTAGTTAACGCGTCAGTGGGGGGGGTTGCAACTGCAGGTGTCACCAGTTCAACGTTCCTTTCAAGCCGACGTTGATTCACGGCAGGAGTTACCGTGGGAATCTCCTGATCTCCAACAAATTGTAAGTGTTGGTCAACTTCTTCCTCTTCTTCCTCTACCAATCGAACCTCACTTGCGATTCTCCTTCTGGTTGAAACAGACTGAGGTTCTTCTTGTACTGGTGACAACATATTAGGGTGTGGATCATTCACGTTTCGCGTGTTAGAGCTAGCTCCTCTAACGGCCTTAGTCCCTTTCGATGCTCCCATGGTGAAAAGGGTCGTTCACAAACAAGTAATAGATCTGGATCTGATGAACCAGTGAGTGAGTAGCGAGAATCAAACAAAGCTGTGATTTCCCACAGACGGCGCCAAATGTCGTGAACGGTCCAAAAGGTCTCAACTCCGGTAGAATGTGTACGGTGGCGTACGGTGGCGAATGTGGCAGCTTAGCTCCTTAGACAAGGGGGGGTGCCTGCAAGAAAAGGGACTCCGACGCTCAAGTCAGTATGTGAGCAAAATGAGAGAATTAGGGTTATGAATCGTACCTAGGAGTGGTGTAAAACCACATATTTATAGGCAAAAGTTGGAGTGGATAAGAACGGATTCCGTGTAGGAATCGTGACCGTTGAGCTGTTGGGCGGTTCATCCAACGGTCCATAGGATGCTTCTAGATCCTTCCGTGTAGGGCGTGTCCACAGTAGCTTTACTGTGGAAAGCCCTCCGTTTGCAAGCCGGATGACAGCTGTTTTATTGGGCTCGGATGGATGATGGGCCGTGTAGATTGTTTGAGACATTTGGGCCTTTGGCCAGTCCAGAACAGGTTTATTGGTTACACTACAATGTGTTTTAATTTTTCGTTAAGTTGTGAGATCCATTAATAATTGACAAAAACGGTTGATTCATTAAAAGGTAACAAACTGTTGCAAATTGTTGTCATTTTCCGTACCATAGTCCATATATCATTTCATGACAACACATTTTAAGTTCTAACCAAGAAATTATGCCACAAAATTTATACATGATTGACTATAATTCAAAGAAAAAGAATAGACTAGTAGACACAAGTCACTACAAGAAATTTCTATAAATTTCATCATAAATCTTCAATGAGATTGATGTTTATTTCTGACCATAATGGACTTGGAGTATGTCCAGCATTCCTAGCTAAACTATTTTTCATTTATAAAAAAAATACAATCTTAATATGTAAACAAAAATGTTACCCTATTGTTTTTGTGAGTAAAACTTACGAGTCCTAAAATGTAGAATTAAAGCTAATAAAGTTCCAATGCAACAAAAAGAACCCCAAATAATAAAAGTGTTACTATAACATTCCATACCCATGCATTTTCCATGTTCATTTCCTTCCTTATGGTAAAGAAGTGCAGCTGAGTAACCAAACAAAAATGATCCCATTGGAATGTTTGCTACAACCACATTATGATTTACAGAGAAATTCTTTGTTCCAAATAGTTCAGTTGTTACGGATATCGCAGCGGAAGTGATTGCTCCGGTAGAAACTCCAATCACAGCAGTGCTTATGTAAAGGGCAAGATCAGTTTTGTTGAGAAGTAAGAAAAATGCAGCTGATGTTGGTGCCATTACTCCCACCATAAAGGTAGGTCTTGAAATTGTATGTTTCCCCCTGAAATTAAAATAATTAGTATATCATATATAGTATATATAGTATATAGTACTAGCTATGTCAATAAGAGAAATACTAGCTTTTAATTTGTTTGGTTTGTTTGTCTTCATCAATGTAGATCAACCAACATCTCCAATGTCATTATTTGGCATTAAATGATAGCATAAATGTGATGGTTTCGGTTGGTGTTACGCAACATTTTGAAGAAAAATGTCCGTGAATGCAATCTAAGTACCGACATCAATGTTTATGATGTCTTGTCCACCGCAATGCGATGATAATTAAGGTTACATTAGACGTATTTCACTATGATTCTCTAAAATTTCAAAGATTGCGGACACGCATATGTGTGAATTAAATTCGAAACATTGCTAGGAACGGAATAGAATCCAAAAGGTCAGTGATTGCAATTTAGGTAGCAACATCAAGGTTTTTGATGTGTCATCCACCACAACGCGACATTAATTAATGTTGCGCATTAGACACATTTAACTATGATTCTCCGAAATATCCAAGTTTAATTTGTAACATTACAAGGAAGGGAATAGAAATTGTTCCACATTACCTGTAGAAATAATCCATAAGAGATGGAATGAGACGTCCGAAAAATCCAAAAGCCGAAGACAAAGACACCAAAGATGAAGTAGCAGAGCAACCTCTGGATTCAGCTATTTGTCCCAAGTTGTTAAGAAACACTAAACCAATTGTTGCACCCAAAAAGTAGACAAAGAAATATAACCAAAAATTGATTCTTCTCAACATTAACTTCACTCCAATTTCCTCCATAACACGATCATCTTGAAATTCACAACTATCTTCACCCTCTTTCACCTCATTCTCTATCCTATCTTCGTATATATTATTCTCCTCCATAGTAAAATGGTAGATTCTTAATCTTTCTCTTTTTTTATGCCATGATTCAAATAGTTCCTTTATCGTCATAGATATTGGAAGCAATAGAGGTAAGAAAAGTGATACTAAAATACCAATAAGAACACCAAGTGAAGATATTTCGTTTATGAAAATTTGCAAGCTACTTATCACAGCATATATTCCAGTTGCAATTGTAATAATAAACATCAAAGCAAAACCAACACTAGAATGCTTAGTATTTTTCACTTCAACTTCTCTTACTATAGGAGCTACTATTAAACCAACTACAACTGGTACAAGAGCGTTCAAGAAAAGAAAAGTTTTAGCCTTATTGTGTGAAGAAACAACATCAACAATATTAGTATAAACTTTTGCACTTAATCCTTGATAACTAGTTGTTAATCCAACGACAACTTGCCGATCGGATAGAAAGTTTCGTATGGCAACAACATAACATACGGTGTTGATCCAACAAATGCTATTTCCGGCAAGGAAAGTTAGTAAGAACACATGCCAATATGATAGAGAAGAAATTTGGTTCGTTATGAAGAGATATTGTACACCATAACCGACTAGTCCGAGAAATGAACCGATGGTGAGGACGAGCCAGAGAGGGAAGTAAATAGCTGCAAGGCCGGAAAACCAACCGAAAAGTTTTCCGGCATCAGATGCAAAAGCAAGGTTATTGAGCTGAATTTGAGAAATGGAAAGAAGTTGTTTTAGTTGGGAAGAGTAAGCAGGGAAATTTGTGTTAGTTCCATTTATAGCTTGGAGCCAAATGATGCCAACTAGGCTTAACCATTGAAGAGTTGAAGAAGGCATAATGAAGAAGCTTAAGAAACTAATTATAACTTCTAAGCTCTTAAGAGGTTGTACTTATATGGGGTGTGTGTGTGTGTGTCAAGAAATTAATATGGTATGCAACAAAGTCAAGAAATTAATATGGTGACTCATAAAATTGAATAATGTGGCTGTGCTTGTATGAGTAAAATGTTGTTTTGTATCATGGTCCTAATTTATGCTATACATGAAAATATTGTGTGGGTGAGGAACATATAACATAATGAATGCATTTATGGGTGTAGTTTTCAGATTTAACAGTGAAGTATGCAAACTATATATACGGTTTTATTTAGGGTCGGTCCAACTTAGATATGAGTCCTAAAACAATGGGAGTGTGTTTTTTTTGTTACCTCTAAAATCACTTTCTAAGTTTTCTAAAACAATATTGTTTTTTGCTCTCATGAAGTATACTTCTGGACACATGTTTAGTTTATTAGATATGGTGGAAAATGTTGAGTCTTGAGTTACATATTGATAGATAAATGTGTTCAACTTTGTACTTATGTCATGGGCTCTCTGACTTAATGGACTAATCTTTTAAGTTGAAATCTCCTCGCTGACTTAGTCCTAACAATTCATGTTTTTATCGATAGTTTGAAACATTGAAAGGCGTATGTACCTATAGGTTGAACTAAGGCTCATTGCCGAATATTAAAAGATAGGTGAAGTCGCTGAAGAGGAAATGACTACCATTGAATTACTATTGATGGAGTGAAATTCGTTGTGGATGTCGGCACTTAAAATGCATGACAATATTAATAGTCTCATATTAAATAAATAAATAAATATAATGATCAATATATATTGTCAAAAAAAAATGTGATCAATATAATATTTAAACTATAAGACTCTCTCATATAGCGAACTAGTCTTTTAGATTTGACTATCCGATAAACTTTAAGTCTTAGCAAATCAGAAGATCGCAACATGATACATGTATTAAAAAGACCCACATTTGATCAAGTATAACTTACATACATGTTTATAAGTAGAAGATACATCTCATCTTAGATTTGTAAGATTGAGCTAAATTCAACACCAAATACTAAATAATTAGTTAGTTCAATAGTGATTGACGTTTAATTTGATAAGAAGAACTATAGTTCGATCCCCGCAATTACGTTTAAGAGGGGATTAAAACCATTTGATGGTAGAACTCGTCCCAAACTCTAAACTACTATGACTTCATTCCCCTATAAACTATAGGGTGAAAAAATTTTAACCCAAAACTTTAACGTGATATCATAACCTAATATTTAAAGTTACGTTCAATCACCGGCTATCAGGTCATCCGCTATTGAGCCATTTGAATGACACTCGAGATTTCCAGGTGCATACCAAAAACTCCCATTCACTACAACAAAATAGGCAAGCGGCGGCGGTTGCGATGACATACAGCGGCGGTTCCAACCGCCGCTAAATTCTTACTGCGACGGTCGACCAAGCGTCCTTGAAAGAGGCGTCGCTAGATCATTAGCGGCGGTTCTGGGCAACCGTTGGTATAACCGCCGCTAAGTCAATAGCGACGGTTGCTTTGATGTTTGCGTCGGTTTGAACCGCCACTATTTGTTTGAAGTTTTTCTGCACTTTTGGCGACGGTTGAAACCGCGGCTATTGTTTTGCAATTTTCTGTACTTTTTGCGACGGTTAAAACCGCCGCTATTCGCAATATTATTTTTTAATGATTTTTCTTTTCCCACTTTTTTACTGTTTGCCACAATTTTTTTAAATGTTTTTTTTCTACAATTGAGACTTTAAATTCCATAAATAACCACAAGAGGGTAAGTATTACAACTAAACAAAGGGAGAATTGTACTTAAACTAAATAGGATTCATAAACTCCTCAAATAACTCTAAAATATATACATATTTTCATCAAGAAACTATTTTTTGGCTTCATATGGAATTGGAATAGCCATCTTGATTCACCAAAAAATGCCAAAGGCTTCAGCCACCTATTTAAATGCACAAGTCTTTACCGTGAAAGTGACACTTTAAAGCAGACCTCCAAACAATATACACCCTGCACAAAATTGACAGACCCTAAACAAAAATAAAAGCAAAAACCAAAATTTGAACAAATATGGTTATAAGAAAACATCACATATACAACACCCTAAAAAAAACACCAAAACCAAATCAATTCAATACAAGGAAAGAAAAATACATTGTACTCTGAAAATCCTTATTAGTTATAATGTTACTTATTATGTCATAAAAAATCATATTTAAAATATATCATAATCTATCACATTACTTAGTACACAGCCTGAGACAAAAGCTTGGTTTGAGATATTATACATGCTTGACAAGCAAATGAATTTAAGTATAAGCAACAAAATAAAATAGCATGATGAATAATATCATGGTAACTGAATTATAAACAATTACTTTTGCAATAAGTTACCTATTAATTCTTATGTTGGTAGCTTTTGAGGCTCAAACATTAACTCAACCTTAGCTCTTCAAATAACCTGCTCAAAAATAGAACAGAAGATAAAAAAAGTTGAGACACATGAACAGGCTAACAAGAACAGTACATCAAAAATTGTTGACTCTAAAAATATAGTATGTTACTGTTAACAGGAACACTGCATCATAATGACTCTAACAGTTACTAACTTACTATAGTCATAACGTAGTGGATGCTTCAATGTCAATTAGATTATCAAAATTGCAAACAAAGACATGCAACACAACAATGGAGGATTGTGGTGATTTTTAAGTTCATTAGCTAAGATAGTAGTATCGTAAGACATGAAGATCTCACTACACACATTTTTCGTCACGTAATCAGAATCCCTTTCTTTAAAGTCACGGGCTCCTGGCCAGTGCCAATAACAATAAACTATAAGATTATATATCAGGACAAATGAAAAAAAGTAAATTTAAAGGAAGGGGCAAGCATTTGAAGAATAAAAGGACTATTATTTAAAGTTTCTCCTTCAACAAAAACAAACAATCAGACAACGAGTAAAGATGAAAGGGTAGGTTTTAAGTCACGGGCTCCAGGCCAGTGCCACTAACAATGGCCTTGTAGGCTGTTAACCTAGTGCACTTCCTTAGGGATTTGTTTTCATGGCTTTTTGTTCGAAATTAATTTTCATAGACTAATGCAAAAGTCACTCAGCCAAACCTGTGGCTTGTAAGCTAAACTAATGAATAAAGCATCAAAAGAAAAACATGTAACAATCAAGTAAGTAGAAACCCCAAATGAACAGCTAAAGAAGAGAATTTATAAACTTACACAACATAGACATGCCCACCCCAGCCACTTAGACAAGCACGGTCTACAAATGATAATGGTGCTTGGGAGATGGTCTCAAACAATTCCTCGGCTTCCTGTATTAAGAAACAAAGCAGAAATAACATAAGATGTCTTTCTTTGCTGAACATGGAGAAAAAATGTTAAGAAAATCTATCAAGCTAAGCTAAATCATGGGCATGATTATTTAAAAGCCTCTTCAATTTAGATATGATTATTTAAAATTAAAAACTACCAAGACAAGTGAGAAACACATGACTAACACTAATTCACAAAAGCATGCAGAAAAGTTGAGTAAAAGACAAAAAGGTTATTTTTGGGACAAACCATGTCAGGCTTAAACATAGCTTCACAAGCACCATTCAGAGGCTCAGATACAGTACCGGCAACAACAAAATCTTTTTCAAGCTCCCTGTATACACAAAAATATAAAAAAGTTAAAATCTCATAAATTCTGTCAAAAGCTAAAAATAGCATTAGGAAAAAAAAAAGCACTAAAAAAATATATAGCAATGTATTATACATAAAATACAAGAAAAATGTCTAATCTTATCCCAAGTGTCATGCTCATGCCAAAGAAACCTTTTTAATATCATAGTTTCTACTCCAACCGAATGCACCAACATGTACAAGTGTGATTTTTGTTTTTTCTCTTACATTATGAGACGGATGGAGTACAACTTATTAGCTTTCAGTTTCACAATTCATAAATTTAATTCAGCACTTAAAATTTATTATTAAAGAAACCTATTTTGTTTTTGCCACTCCAAATGCTCTAACTTTTTATTCATTATTCATTCAATGTTTTTACTTGCTTTTTATCACATAAAAGAAATCACCTTCTTCTACACTATTAAAAACCAAGAAAATATTTCTGAAACACCCCATGTCTAATTTTTCAAGTAACTGGAATAGTCGGAAGTCTGGAACTAATAAAGTTCAGCAAAGTTGTAATGGATGATCACTCACCAGATATGGTGGATCAGTATAAACACAACCTTCACCTACATCCAAGCAGAATAAAATTTAAATTAAAATCTTCAGGAACTCTCCTACATTCATAATCACTTTGATCATATATATGTAATATGTAATCAAACATACATAAGGATTGAGGATAGTCATCTAAAAACTGCAGTTCAGGATATGTTTCCATAGGACAATCAATGAGTTCAGTCTCAACATGTGCTATAAAATTAAAAATAGTGTAACCTTAAAATAGAACTATAGTTAATTTCAAAACTAACCATCACATATGGTTTAATGCCATAACTTCAACTATGTAAAGAACTCTTGCAAGTCAAAGATGAAAATTCCCAAGGACCAAAATATTGACAAGAGAAAATAGAGTATTACTGCTTTGTATTCATTAAAAGAGATCCGTTTACAAGGTGCATCAAATACCTTCCACTGCAGCTTCAATAACTTTTTTTGGTTGCATCTTCAATAACTTAATATCTCATAATTCATTAAAAATGATATTTCGATCTTTGAATGGTGAGATGATGCATGTAGCTGCTTCACTTGGGTGCAATAAATGAATCAAACAATTTAACAAATGTTCATTCAGTTCAAGTCCATTGGCTTAATATCAAATCAAAGTTGTCCAAACAAATTAGGGAGGTGAACCCTTTTCCTAATCCAAATTCTCTACGTGTATCTCCAACTCTCTAAATTCTTCCACCCCCATCATGATCACTAATTCTAAACTCTCTTAAGTATATCTCCAACTCCACTGCACATCCTACTTTCTTTAAATTCATAGAAGGAGCCTTACATTATGATATTGTCAATAAGTAACCAACCAAACTTGTCAATTCAAGCTATATATAAAGATAGTTAGTTATATATAACACCCTTTCTAGAAACCATATACACACATGATGAAACTATTAGCAGGTATTATTATTTTAAAGTTACCTCAACATAAATACAAGCTTTGTACAGTTTCTCACTTCATCAACAATTAACACAGTGAAAGTTATTTAACTAGTATAATGAAGATAGTAAGATTGAATGTTAATAGACCAATTTGTCCAAATCAATTATAGTTATATATTTTTAACTTACTATAAAACACACTTAGAATTGGTTTTCCTAGGATAAGTTATATATTTTTAACTTACTATAAAACACACTTATTCCCGCATTAACACATTCAAACACACCTAGTTAGTTATCAACATCTACTTTAGCACCGAATATCTAGACAAGATCTGCAACGGTCACAATAAAGATGCACTATAAAATCAGCAACACTAACAAAAAGCAATTTACTTGTCTATATCATTTTGAACATTTTGCGCAACTATAACAATATTGATATCATACGCAAACGGGTACACAAATCACTCATAAACTAAATAACATAATATTGATTAAAATTAAAATGTGCAGAATGACATTGAATCAAACCTCGGCTTTATTTCCAAGGATTGAAGAATAACACACTATTGGAATCATATAGTTAATAACTGAAGTAACATAAATCAATATAATAATAATGAAAATAAATACATATAGTGAAGATGAAAGATATTATATAAGGTTTGGAATTGGGGCTTGAGGTTAGAGATCTCTCAAAATAAATATACAGGACGAGTGTCAAACACAATCTGAAAATTAAAATTACAAAAAGAAGATGCAGTAACAACAGAAGAAAAAGAAAGCACATACTGAGATTATTGGAACAGAAGGTGTGGGTCGATTCATCCATTGTATGGCGGCGGAAAGAAGAGGTGACGGTTGAGTGCGGGTTCTTCGATTCTACAGCGGGGGATTGTTTGTCTCCACCTCTTCGATTATACAGTGGAGGATTCACAGAGAGACGAACACACACACACAAAGAGAGAAGGGTTTGTAGAATTAGGGTTTATTTTCTTTGAGAGGAAATACGAACGGAAACGAGAGGTAGGAGTGGTGGCAGAAGGTAAAACCGTTCACGATGGTTTCCATTGAGGAGGATGAAGGTAGAACCCTTTCAATTTCATAGAATTAGGTAGAATTACGTTTTCTCACTCTGCTTTCATAGAATTGAAGAGATAATAATTAAATAAAAAAAATGGGTTTATTTGAAGAAAAAAAATGGTAAAACGAAAAAGCCAAAACAAAAACGTATTCAGCGGCGGTTCATAACCGCCAGTAATCACTAAAAACAATAAAAATAAATAACCCAACCCGCAGCGGTTAGAAACCGCTGGTAATGCACATAAACCGCTGGTAAAGCTCTGATGACTGCGACGGTTGTAAAACCGCCGGAGAATATAGAAACGGCGACGGTTATAGAATAACCGCCGCTATTCGACCGCCGCTAAATACGTTTTTTGTTGTAGTGATTGAGGTACAATATGGGATCATAATCGCTTCCCTTTTATATACACCACGTACATACTAGGTGTATGATTTAGAGGAAGATAATGTAGTAATCTAATTTGTTGTTTCGTCACTTATGATGTCATGCATAGATAGATCGATGCGGGCCACTATATGATTGTTTTCTAACCATATATTATATTTCATGGACCTACTTTGAAATTTAGAAACATGTCTATCTTACACATGAATGAACTTAAATGCTTTGTACATGGACTCATCCATAACCGTAAGTGAAGATGTGAGACAGTATAGTTTAAATTCTCCAAGCTAGAGATACCTATGTACATTTGATTTGACTTACCAAAATACGACAAATTTTAAACATTGCTAATATTGTTGCCTAATCATAATTAATATTGTTGAATCGGTATACGTGGTTTACATTAACACCTCATGTAACATCTCATTTCAAAGTAACATTTATGTTCGAAGTTCGAACATACTAGTATATTAGAAGAAGAGATGCATCGATAATCAATTAGATGACTTGGAAAATAATTATCCACATATTTAGTTTTCTTTTGGTACAAGCTTTTTGTGACATGGGTCTAAAATCTAACTATGGTCCACAGTTTAGAGAATACTGATTGAATTATTTACAAATTATTCACTAACGATAATTACATGCAAAATGCATAGAATTCATTCTTTCGCAAAATAAGACAACTTACGAAACGGAAGAATCTCCATAAGGACAATGATAACGTTATATTAGTGAGATTAAGGTCCATTATTATATAACATAAAATGAAAACCATATGACAGCTACAACAACGTTAAGAACATGGCATACTATGTATGGGAGACTCACACGATATTTTCATATGCCAAATTCATCAATACGGACAATGTGTGTGTTCCATTTTTCATGTGCTTCTTCAGATAAGTGTGAGTTTAGGCTATTTAGTTCGTTAAGAAGTTTGGTCTAACATGGCCTTAGGTAGTTACCAGTCTAATGTATGTGTAGGAATGAAATTTGGATTATTATTAATTTTTGGTAAAAATTGAATTTGGATTTTCTACTATCTCTTACATAATCACGTTTTTGTCCATATAAACGTATTGAAATTTGAGTCATCACTTACCATGAATCATCCACAAGAGAGACATACAAATAAAAAAATGGTCCGAAATTTTTACTATAAAAAAAATAAGTATTTATTTTTTTGTCGACTATTTTGATCCTCGCCTTGGGTACAGAGCAACTTTAACTTTTTGGGCCAATTGTTTCACCCTTTGAGGTGCCTCCAATCCAGCAAGGAAAATATTCATTGCGTTCGGCAGTAGACACCCTGGTCTCAACAAAAAAAACTATCTAAATATGATACTCTTAACAAAATCTTATCAGTTTTATAAGATGTCTTCCAATTTTCAAATATATTAATTATTTTTTATTTGATTAAAATACCAATAACTTTTTTTTACCAACAATAAATACAATGATATATTGATATGAATATAATCATGAGTAAATTTATAAAAATATTATTAATTTTTATTTATTTATTTTAATATTACTATAAGTTTTTTGAATTCAAAGAGTCAACAGAACTCATCTCGTGTACACCCCTAGTGCTCTCCTACACGATTCTTCAAGATGTTCAACAAAATTGCACAAAAAGGGTAACTAAGTGCAATAAAATCCATAGTATGGCAGGGTCTAAAATATACATTGCATAAAAAGGGTAAGACTTTATTATTCCTATCTCATATTTACAAAGACATAAATCCCATAATTTGAATATGTGACCTCTTGTATTTTTATTTTATCTTTATCTGCAAACCTGCTTAATACTTACACACATAATTAGGCAGTTATAGTGAATTTGGTTGATCATATCTTGCTATACGTACTTGAGTTCAAATCAGTAATAAAAAATGGTTTCAGCAGATGTCATATAGCATAGCTGTTTTCTAAGCATAATCCTTGTTGAATGCTTGTTAAGAAGTCCACATGTGAGATGGTCTGGACATCTCTTTATAAGTAGAGGTAATCGTCACTTTACAAGTCGGTTTTGTAAGGTTTAATTAGGCCCAACTAAAATTCTAAAATAGTATCAGAATCTCTCTAAGTTCCGTTAGGCCTCAGCTATCAGGTTTGTACTATCGTACCACCCATCATTTATATCCACGCACCAAGCCTGATAGTGTTGGGCGTACGGGAGTGTGCTATGAAGTTCCACATTTGATGTGAGATGACCTGTATATATCTTTATGTAGAGAAAATTTTCACCTTACAAGCCGGTTTTGTAGGGTTTAGTTAGGCTCAACCAAATTTCTAACAATGTTGATTTCATAGTGTTAAACAATTGAGTAGTGATACTTTTTTAGTCATGAACGCCTAACCAGATTCAGGGTGCATTTGTTTTAGCTTTTTAAAAAAATGATTTTTACGGTGTATTGATTTTGTATTTTAACCAATTTTTTAACAAAGAATTTTATTATAAAAGTTTCAAATAAAAAATTGGTTTAAATAGTTTATCTTAAAATGTCATTTTAGATATTTTTAAATTTTTTAAAGCTTCAAATAAAGAATTTTAACAATTTTTTAGTTAGTCTAAATCGCTTATCTTAAAATGTCATTTTAGATAGTTTAAATAGCTTATCTTAAAATACCACATACATGTCTAAATGAATGGAATAGCAGGCAAATACCATTTTAGATATCTTATAGCTTCAAATAAAGAATTTTCACAATTTTTTCATAAAAATCAACAACTATACTATCAATCCAGTTATGGCTCAATAATTTTTCTGGTCCAAATATCAATCTTTGGAAAACACTTCCTCAGAACACTACACCCTCCCTGCCTATATCATACTGCTAGGACTAACAAAAAACAAGAAAAAATTCATAACCCTTTGTATCCAAATCTAAGTCACTATTATCAATCATGTACAACAAATCTTGTCATTTTGATCTCTACATATCACCCATCCATTCTCTACTACTAGGTACTATGTCCTATAGGATACAATGACAAGAAATAAGATATATATAAATCCATCCGTTCTGTACTACTAGGTACTAATCTGATAGCCTGCTTGCAAGTGAAATAAATCCAGAGAATACTACCCCGCAAAATCTAAATGCTTCAAAAGATAATTTACAAAATAAGCAAATTTGATAATCTAGCAACATTGTATTGTTTGAAAAGTAATTATTCCAAGCCAGAAGTTTGCAAGGTGGATCAGTTTGTGGAGAAGATTTTGTTAGACTCAGTTTTCATCATGGAGCTAATTTTGAGAAAAGCGACTACATGTTCACCACTTCATGGATCTACAAGATGATACAAAGGGATTTGTTGCTGCTTGAAAACCAGCTTCCTATGTTTGTAATGGAGAAATACACAAAAGGATCTTATTAGGAGAAAATAGTAGCAACAAGAAACAATGTGTTTGTTTTACTGAGCTAGCTTTTAACTACTTTGAAGATTATTACACTCATAAGTTAAGGCAAAACGTGGAGATGAACCAGAATATGTACTAAGGATTGCAACGAAGTTGAATGAAGCAGGTTTTAGCTTTGAGAAAGACCAAGGTAGAAGGAAGTTATTTGGACAGTTTAACAAAACACTAATTCTCGGTTGGTTTTTGTGCTTAAGTTCCTTATCTTTATCAAAATGATTTGAGGCATCAAGGCTCGTTTGGAAATCCGTAATTTGAAAGTAGACCTAGTTACAAAAATTTGTTCTTAGGAAACTCATTGCATTGAAACAGTGTCTCTATTCATACCAACCTTTCATATGCAATGATGTTTCTCTAATTGACTCTTTGATTCATACTCATGAAGATGTTAAATTGTTGGTTGACACAGAGCCATTGACCATGACTTTGTGTGTTTTATTCCTACTCAAAGAATCTTACTAAGTTATAAATTCTAATGTTTAGAAGGAAGCAATTGCCTCATTTGAGAAGAAGTATTACTTGTGTTGCAAATGTGAGAACTGTCTTACATTTAACAGGGACAAGCAAGGAAATCAGGAACAAGCAACAATAACAAGCAAAAATATCAACAAAAATCAAAATCAAGCAAATCAAACACAGGAACAAACAAAATCACATACATGACTAAATGAATGGAATAGCGAGCAAATTGATCCAAAATACAAGGAATGTGGATGAATACCTGAGTTGAAGAGCAAAGTAAGGGGAAGACGAAAGGCAAGGAACTAGGGCTCGTCAGAGTTGCAAAGCGAAGAGAGCGGGAGTGAGTTGCAGAGCAAAGATAGATTTGCATGTTATGTGTTCATTGATCATTTTACTAAACAGCATGCGGATGAAAACCTTCATGAAGGGAAAAGCTCTAGTGAATAATCTCTCCCAATCATTTCCTTGCTTGGAAAACTTAATTGACTGAGTAAGATGTTTTCGTAAAATGATCTCTTTCTTCAAGGAGCACCAAGGACTTTACATCGGATGAAAACCTTACTGACATAATTGTTAAATTTATACAACTATATCTGAAACGATATCTCAAGTGTCTTGCGTAAAAATGTTTTGGACTTTTAGTAACTAAAGCCTCTCTATCAGTATCAGTACCCGGCTTGGAAAATTGATCCCCTTCTCCTCCTATATTATACTACAAAGGTCATATGTTTCGGTGAGTAAACAGCTTCAGTTATTCTCAGTCCTAATATTTCAAGCATTTTGTAAATGTCTGAAGAATGGACATGGTCTCTGTCCCCTGCAACAAAGCGATGAACACTACCTTCTGCTTCAATCAAGCTCCAGCCTGCAGTTTTATTGGCAACTCTCTCGACCATTAACCTTCGAACTCTAACCACATCTTCCCATTTTCTTGATTTTGCATAGATTCCGGCTAACTGCACATAATGACCATCATGCGTCGGATCCAACTTTAACAACTTATTCCCAATCTTTTCTCCCATTTCCACTAACCCATGAATCTTACAAGCATCAAGTAATGTTGCCCACATTACAGGATCCGGCGCAACAGTCATGGTTTCAATCAACCGAACTGCTTCATCTATTAATCCTGCACGGGCCAGAAGATCAACCATGCACCCATAGTGCTCCATCTCCGGTGAAATTCCATAATCATCCATCATTAACTTAAAGTAATGCCTTCCCTCACTAACTAAACCAGCCCTACTACAAGCATTTAAAACACCAACAAAAGTCACATTCACGGGACTAAAACCCTCACGTATAAACTCATGAAATAATGCAAGTGCTTCCTTTGCACGATCATGTGAAGCCAGCCCACAAATCATAACATTCCAAGTCCATATATCCTTCTCCAACATTCCATCAAACAAAGCTCTCGACTCTTCAATGCAACCACACTTTGCATACATATCAACCAAAGCAGTCCCAATTAAAACAGTTATTCTAAACCTCAAAGATTCAATGGTAGAATGAATAAACCTCCCACACCCTAACAAACCCAACTGAGCAGAAGCAGAAAGCACAGTAACCAAAATAGCCTCATTAGGTCTTATCCCTTTCTCCCTCATCAACCTAAAACACTCCAACCCATCTTCCAAGTTCCCATTTTGAACATACCCCATTATCATAGCACTCCAAGAAACAACATCTCTCACAGGCATTTCATCAAACATCTTCTCCGCAACAAAAACTTCACCTTTCCTAACCAAACCAGCCAACATAGAATTCCAAGTAACAACATCACTGCAAAGGGTATCCATATCTCCTCCACCTTCCTCAAACACCCTCTTAGAACACTCGCTCGTCGAACAACACTCAAAGTAAAAATGAATAAGCGCGTTACGAACAAACACGTGGCGCGCGTAACCAAGTTTAATCACATGCCCATGAACCTGAACACCATGGGTAAGTTCAAAACTTCCTTTGCTGCATGCGTTTAGGAGGAAAGTGAATGTATGTTGATTGGGTTTAAGAAAACGACGTCCCATTGAGGTGTAAAGCGAGATTGAGTTAGAAGATGGTGAATTTGATTTGGCGTGAGAACGAATGATGGAGTTGAAAGCGAAAACTGTTGGGGATGAAATAGAGTTGAAAATGGAGAGGGAATAGTTGAGTGGGAATTTAGAGAGAGAAAGTAGAGAGAGAATGTGAAAGATGAAACGGGATTGGGTTTGGCCTGAAACGACGAGGTTTGCATGGGTTTGTTTGATTTGGTTTAGTGAAGGTTGTTTTGGGAGAGAAGATAAAAGTGGTTTGATTTTGTCGGGAAACATAGACAGAGACAGAGACATAGACATAGGAGAAAGTTGTTTATGTTATTCTAATGGAAATGCTGGTGGTGGTGGTGGCGGCCACCATCTCCGTTGATTTGAGCTGTGGTGGTGAAGAATACACTGTGGTGATACAAGATACATCGATCAGAAGTAAAACATGTGAAATATCTTTGAAAAATTTTAAATTTTGTCAAATACACCATTTAAATTCAAAAACAGGCAAATATATCGGTAAAACATCAATCAAATTGCCTCAGTTCTATGTGACGCCAGATAACATAGGGTAATTGATGACACAGACATAACTGCATATGTGACGCCAAATAACATGAGGGAAGAATAATTGATCAAAATACATGATGTTATAGGATGGGTAATTGACTCTAATTTACAAAATGAAAGGCTAAATTTAACGGTATCCTGATCAATTAGCCCTCTAATTTTGCAAGTTTTAGTCAATTATCCCTCTCTCATGTGACGTGGCGTCACGTTGACAGCTGTCATCTATGCAGTTAATTATTATGTCATCATAATAATAGACTGAGTAAACAAAGCAGGGGGCAATTTAATTGACATTTTACAATTTTAGGGGTGTATTTTCGAATTTCAATGAGATATTTGACAAATTTTTAAATTTCAAATGGGAATTTAATATTTCACTCGTAGTCAAATATATCAAAAATATTAGTATAGTAACATAAATGATAAAATTTTCACATTATAGAGAATAATTAAAAATAATAATTTACAAAAGATAAATCAAAATTTATCCACCGAAAATAAAATCTACTAATCTTAAATAAAAAAGTAATCAAGTAATACGCTGCTCCGCTCCATCTTAAATTACAAAACTCGTTCTTTTAATAATTATTTTCTTGGACTTAAGAGATTTCAAATTTTAGAAAGGTCTCAAATTTAATTTTAATGTTGTAACCAAAAAAAATATCATGTTAATGAAAAGTTGCTTAGGTTCCGTTTGGTCCGGCTTATTTTCTACTTTTTATTTTTTTTAAAATGAAATAGAGAATTATAAAATTGAATTTAGCCATATTTCTCCTTAAAAGTATTAGAGAAATAAAGTAAATAAGTAAAAAATAAAAAGAAGTGGAGTCAAATATAATTTTTTTTCTTCTTTATTATTTTTAAGAAAAAGAAAAAAAATAGAAAATAAATCGGGCCAAACAGAATCTTAATGGCCGAGTAACACTTTTATAATCATAATTCTTATTGTTCATATCCCACAATATTTTTCTTATTTTTAATATATTTTTTTGAGTCAGGATCCATTGATACTTGACACTAACTGTGTATAAAATTTTAACCATGATTTTAATGAATAAGTTGAATAGGGTTATTGGTTCGGTGATCTAAGATAATCAAACAAATTTTGTGAAAGGAAGACATATTCTTGTTGGCATGATAGCAAATGAAATGGTTGGTGAGGTTAAGAAAGAGAGAGTTTTTTTTTTAAAGGAAGAGAGAGTTGTTAATATTTAAAGTAGATTCTGAAAAAATATTGATTTATTCAAATGGGAGTACTTAGAAATTATTATGTCTAGAATAAATTTAGGATAGGTGGAGGAGGTTCATCATAATATGTGTAAGCTCAACGATTACTACGTAGTAATAAGTTTCGATTAGAGAAAATATTAATTAAAATTTTACTTTTGTTTAAGGTGAATACATAGGTGTATCATAATTTGAATTTCAATTTTTATTCATGCAACTATCAACACTCTTATTTTTTTATTGTGGCTAGAAGGCTTAACTTAACTCGATGACAAATGTTGAGCTGTATTTAGGATTTCAGCTGTATTTATCAGCCCACCTTTGGGTCAAAAGGCATATCAAATCAAGATCTGTGTCCTCCACATTTCTCATCTCTTTCTAAATAATTGAAAGAAGAAAAAAGACAAAGTTCAACCCAAACATTAATTATTTTTTTTACTCAAAAACATTTAAGCATCTCTTAGAAATCAGAGCAACCCATCTATCAATGACTGACAATACTAAAAAATATGATTATTGAAACATTGAGAGTTAATTACAAACATATACAATGAAGCACGCTATACACGTGCTACGTATGGTTTACACCACACAGCACCAAATGGATCTGATTCCAATCTAACATTTATTTTTTCTTGTATGTCAAGAAACGACTTACTTAATAGAATTTTAACGAATTCCGACTCCTACATATAAAAAATAGACAATATAAAAAGAATCTACATATATTTATCCCAAAATCCAAATAATTGTGGACAAAAATCTTATTTCACGTAAAATAAAGAACCTAACATGCATTTTAAGAAAATAAAATCTTACACTTGTCAAGTTGTCATCAAATCTGATATAATATATGAACTTCATGCATGCAAATTTTTATATATAATAATTTCTTCACTTTCATGGTCACTCACCATTTCCCAAAGGCAAAACAAATCTTGATCTTTTTTTCCCACATTTTTCATCCTTTTCCATATGGATTATCAAAAAGCACTCTTAAAACTTGAAATGAAAGATGTTATGCTTGTAAAACCATCAAAATCTACTCCTTCTTGTATACTTTCTCTTTCAACAATTGACAATAAAGCCCTCAATGATGAAATATGCCAAACCATTCATGTATATCGATCATCAATTCATAATTCTCCTAATTATAGTTTCAACCCTTCTCATATGATAAAACAAGCACTCTCAAAGTCTTTGTTTTATTATTATCCTCTTGCAGGTAAACAATTTTCTTAACCACAAATGTTTGTATTTAGTATTTACTCGATCCCTCGGGTTCTTATAATAAGAAGACGTTTAATTTTTTGATTTATTGAATAACTGATGTATTAGGTGGTATATATTGCAGGTAGACTTGTGAAACATGTTCATGATGGAAAACTTAGAGTCAAGTGCAATCCTAATGAAGAAAATTATGGCGTTCCATTTGTGGAAGCAATTGCTAAATGCACCCTCTCTTCTCTTCATTACTTGAACAATACTGACACCGATATAGCAAAACACTTGATACTAGATCTTCCTTCTCCGCACCATAAAACTTACCCTCTGGTGTTAATGGTGACAAAATTTCTTTGTGGAGGTTTTACAATTGGAATGGGGATGTCACATGCTGTTTGTGATGGATTTGGTGCATCTCAATTCTTCAAAGCAATTGTTGAACTTGCTAGTGGAAGAACTGAGCCATTAGTGATACCTGTGTGGGAAAGAGAGAGACTAGTTGGATCAATAACTAAACAACCATTTCAATGTCTCATTGACAAAGATTCGGCTTCATTTTCGCCTTTTATTCAACCGAAAACAATTATTAAACAATATTGTTTTAAGGTTGAATGTGAGGTGTTAAAAAAACTCAAGATGAGTTTGATGAAAGAAAGTGAAAGTGATTCTAACATCACTAGTTTTGAATCACTTGCTGCTTATGTGTGGAGATCAAAAGCAAGAGCCTTAAAACTTAGTACCAATGGAAAAACAATGTTGATTATGGAAGTTGGTATGAGAGGAAAAAATTTAAAGGATTATGAATATACACTTCCAAAAGGGTATTATGGGAATGCTACTGTGGATGCAGATCTTGTGTTAAAAGTTAATGAGCTTAATGAAAAACCACTCTCTGAGATTGTTAATCTTATTAAAGAGACTAAAAATGTCGCTTTCACTGCCGATTATGTGAGAAAATCGATCGATACTTTGGAGACAATAAAACAGGAGGAAGAGGAAGAGGAGGAGGATTTGAACATTGATGATGCAGTAATGTATGTGACAGATTGGAAGCATTTAGGTTTCATGGAAAGTGTAGATTTTGAAGGCTATGAATTAGTGAACTTAGTGCCAGCACCATGCAACTTGTTTAAATGTCTTGATACATGCATTTTCATGTCACAGAATAAAATTGATGATCCATTAGGAGGAGGAGTTAGGATTTTTATATCTCTTCCTGTTGCTGCAATGCCTAAGTTTAGGGATGAAATTGATGCTCTCGGATTTCTTTATTGAAAGATGATTGTCGCATACACTTGATTATCTCTTGAGTATTGAATAAACTGCATATGTTTTAGTACATTATTATGATGAACATTTTGTTTGACCTCTATGAAGATATGTTTATTAGAGTATTATTGTTATTATTAGAATGTTCTGATATTATTCTTACAATGTTTAAGTAATCTTACGGTATTTTTTAATCATAAATTCATATTATATAGAAACACTAATTTAAATATGTAATTAAATTATATATATAATATGTTTATAGAAACACTAATTTAAGGCTTCAAATTAGTTAATGGTTTGGAAGAATGCATGTTGTAATGTGCTAATGTCGGTTTATTTCGGGTCTTTTAATAGTTTGGAAGAAGAACGCATGTGCAACATACATTAATCTTAAAGGTTAAGCCAAGTTTTTTTTTAGTCGAGACCGGAATATTCATCGCCGAATGCAGTGACTATTCCTTCACTAGATTGGAGGCACCTCGATGGGTGAGATAGCTGGCCTAAGGATTTAAAACTGCTCTATACTTAAGGTGAGGATCGAACTCTCGTCCATTCCAATATCACTCGTCCATTCCATTTCATTTTAAGCCAAGTTGTTTTCAATATCACTCATCCATTCCATTTATCACAATCATTACACATTTAAAATGGTCAAAAATTAAAAATGATGAATCTACAAACAAGCTCACAATCTCTAAATTAATAACATACAACTGCATAATATCTATAAATGTGATGAAACTTACAAATGATATGAAAAAAAATCAAATGTTTGGAATAGTCATGCCTCCGAATTGATGATGCTAAAATCATTGAATCTGTATTGCATTTAGATCGAAAGAAATATGCAATATGCAAATATGAACAAAACAAACACCTTACCGTACGGGAAATCAAAACAACATTGCATTAAGACAGGAAATCAAAACAACACCGCACTAAAACATGAAATTTTAAAAACTCCATACTAATTAAGACGGGAGTAAAACAACAATACACAAAAAAGAATATAACAAACAAGAAAGCTCAAGGAAACTTCAAAATATGTGAAAAATACTTCAAAATACCTGACCGAGTTGCCCATAAGATTCTGTCGCTGATGCCGCCTGTAGAAGCTTTTTACCATCGTTTAAAAATCACAATTTGGATGCAGATTTTTAAAAAAGAGAATTCGGATTTAGTGTCAGTTTTATTCAGATTTTATTAATCAGCATATTTAAAAAGAAACTCATTTAAATATGCATGTGGAGCTGTCGAGTTTTATTGAGCTGGATAAAAAAAACTCATTTAAATATAGGCTCTAAAAATATTACTCGAGTCCAGGCCTATAGGGATCAGAGACTTGGGTTGCCTTTATTATGTTGTTATTTTTAATTTTTATAAAAAATAATGTAAAATAGTTTATTAAAATAAGTTAAGAAGACTATGAAGGAAGAAATAACCAAGAAGGGTGATTAAAAGAAATTTTGAAAAATGCAAATTGATGATATGGCGTGTAACTTTAGAATAAGATTTTAAATGTAAAATAAAAAAATTGTGAAGTTCTTCGGAGAATTATGAAACAATTATAAATCATATTTTAATAATCAAATAAGATCATATATAATTTAGTAGGAAAGATGTTAACCAATAAAATTATTATATTAAGTTATTATCACGTTAGCAAAAAATTACTGACACATGTCAACAAAAAGTTAAATGAATCAAATAAATAATAAAATCTGGGTGATAAAAAAATTATAAGAGTCATAAATTTACACTCACCCATATTGAAGGAGGTAAAAGTCTAATAAATTTTTTTTTATGGTGATAATTTGTGTATCTCTTTAAGATTTGGTGGTATTTATCTCCAATGACTACAAAAAAAATTTAAGCGACATAATTTTTTATAAAATACACCGTTAGATTGAAAGTTTTTACCATATAGATCATTTGTGTAAAATTCAGACAAATTTAAAATTATTTGATATGTTATTGAGACACATAAACTTTAGATTCGTCTCAATAACATATCAAATGATTTTAAATTTGTCTGAAATTTTACAGAAATGATCTATATGATATAAAATTTTAATCCAACGATGTATTTTATAAAAATTTGTATCGGTTAATTTTTTTTTAAGTAATTAGGGGTAAATACACCTAAATCTTAAGGGGTATATAAGAAAAAACATTTTTATATATAAAAGTCTACTTTGAGACCTTTTTTCTTAAAATTTAGATCAAAATTAAATAATTAATTTTAAATAAAAAAAAATAAAATATTTTTAATATTTATTTAAATATGTCGGCCTAGTAGGTTTAAAAGACTTTTTTATGGCCTGTAGCCTGACCTATTTAGCTAAATAGAGTTATAAAAGCATTGACCTGCACTATTTAAGAAATCGGTCTGGCTTAATCTGAATCTATATATGCTAGGCTATAGGCCTCTGTAGGCCGGTCTGGCTTATTCCCACCCATAATTTTTATACACAGAAAAATATTTGGTTTTTATTAGGTATTAGTGTAAAATTTGACACTATGTCCATTAAACTTATTAATCATTTTAAACATTTTTATCATTTAATTTTGTTTAGGAGAAAAAAATTACTGTAGTTTTTTTTTTGGTAGATAAAAAAAAGCTTAAATAATGCTTAAATCCCTGTAAGTTTGCGGTTTTTTGAAATAAGTTCCTGTAAGTTTTTTTCTTGCAATTTAGTCCCTACAATTATATTCTCTTTTGATTTTCGTCCCTGAAGTCAAGTTCCATTCCAAAAATGATGACGTGGCTAACAGAGTGACATGTGGCAATGCTTATGTGTCAACTGAAAGTTAAATGAGAGACTAAATCCAAAAAAAATGATATTACAGGGACTGAATCTAAAATCGCAGGTTGTGTAAAATTTCTTCATGAACAACAACATCAAATTTGTTTTGCACATTAACAACAACAACGATATCATTTTACACTTTTTTGTGCATCAAGGATAATAGTTAGCCACAATTCCATAACAATAGAAATTGTCATCTAAATACCATTACACAAATCATCAAAATACAATATCATAAGCTTAAAATTGTCATCAAAATATCATTACACAAATGATCATAAAACACTAACATAACAAACATAACATTCAAATTTCACTAACATAATGATCACAAATTGTCACAAAACACTAATCATGGAAACATCTTAATGTATGCAAAGAACATAATCCAAGATAAGATCAACAAATTCTTCTACAACTTGAAAATGTTCCTTTCATTGACCAACTTCATCTGCATTTTGTCTTTTTTCTTGCATTCAAGGTCTTGAATAATAGTAGTAACATCCTTTACCATTTTTGAGCAGTTGCAAGCACAATCAGTTTTCTTATTAGATGTTTTAGATGTTGCTTTGTCATTTGAATTTCAAACACGAATTTTTTTGGGTTGAATTTCATTGGGACGAATATATGGAGGGTGACCTTCAATTTCATCATCCCATATGAACAATCCAAACTTTTCATTGTCTACAAATACAACGAAATTCAACATTACACACATGACATATTGAAAACAATAAGTTTAAACAATATAGAATCAAACTTACCCCATGAGTTGGACATTTCCAATATCTCATATTAGGGTTCTCATCTGTTTTAGCAATGTACATCCTCATGGATTTGTTGCAACCACATTATGCGATTTGAATTGGAGTGGAGTTTGTTGATGATGACATTGTTGCATAAAACAAAGGAGATTTCGGATTTGAGGTTTGAAGGAGACAAATTAAAACTATGGGTTTTCATTACTGTGTTTTTGGAATTTATTCATGAAGAAATTTTACACAACCTACGATTTTAGATTCAGTCCCTGTAATATAATTGTTTTTTTGGATTTAGTCCCTCATTTAACCTTCAATTGACACATAAGCATTGTCACATGTCACTCCATTAGTCACGTCATCATTTTTGGAACGGAACTTGACGTCAGGGACGAAAATAAAAAAAATAATAATTATAGGGACTAATTTGTAAGAAAAAAACTTACAGCGACTTATTTCAAAAAACTGCGAACTTACATAGACTTAAGCAATATTTAAGCCTAAAAAAAAGTGTAGTTTTACTTTCCATATTATAGAGAAGATATTCACTACTAGAAAATTCGCGTTTAGAGACCAATTTAGAGACCGATTTTAATGCAAATCAGTCACTAAATCAATTAGTGACCGATATAGAGACCAATTAAAATCAGTTTTAAAGACCCAGGTGGCTGATCTGTTGTGACCAATTTAGTGACCAATTTGTTGTGACCGAATTAGTGACTGAGTTTAGTGACCAATTCAGAGACTGAATTTAGAGACCGATTTAGTGACTGAATTTAGAGACCGATTTAGAGACTGAATTTAGAGACCGATTTAGTGTCTGGATTTAGAGACCAATTTAGCGACTGAATTTAGAGACTAATTTAGTGACTGAATTTATAGACCGATTTAGAGACTAAATTTAGAGACCGAAACAGTGACTAATTTTAGTGACTGAATTTGTGACTAAATTCATAGAAGAATTGGAGATCACAAGCGATGTGACGTGCGACGTCTTGAACGACGCCAACGGTGACCGATTTAGTGACCAATTCAGTAACCAAATTGGAAAAGTTGTATCTTAAATTCGGCCTCTAATTCGGTCTCTAATGAGTTTTTTTGTTTTTTTTATTATTATTTATAAATTTTTTAACAAATATTATTTTTTATAATTGAAAACCCCTAAAGTCAATTTTTTGATCTAATTTAATATCTCTAAAAATATTGCATAGACACCAAACAATTAATCATGCACACAACAATATTAACATAGTCGATTTAAGATATACCAAATACTTATAAAAAAAAAGAAAAGAGGAATTCTAAATCAAACAAAATTTGCATATAAAAGTATGTTACTAGCTACTACACTTGTGATTCTTTATAGATCTAAATCTTCACCACCACCATTTAACTCATCATTATCATCATCAGAGACATCATCATCAAAATTATTAGCCACACTATCTGTTATTATTGAAAACAAAAATTTGTTTAGCCAAAAAAGTAATAACTAGGTTGAGTCGCGGATCAATTCACTTTCTTTAAAACGTTTCGCGGCACTGCTCAAAATTGTGCAAAGCAGGCTATCACTGTTTACTGAAAGCTACTGCACTGTAGCTTCGGACGGATTACACCTTCGATGTGATTTCAGAAAACCACTTTTGATTGATACAAGTATCAATTCAATATGGTGATATTACCACTTCGTGTGAAACAACAATAAACAAAAAATATTTTGTATCAAGTAAGAAATAGAGAGATGAGAAGAGTTTCTGATTTTTGGAATTGTATATCGCGAATCAACTGAAAATACATTCAGTATTTATATTGGAATTGTGAACCAAAAAAGGAGAAAATATTGGGAGCTTTTCACTATCAGATATAACCGATCAAAATCAATACATGGTCACAAGAAGCGGAACTATTATATTGGATTGGAACCACAGTATACTTGTTGAGCAAAAATACAAACCGACTTGTAGACTTGGTCTTTATGTTTTAAATTTTAATACCAAAAAAACGTGTCATATTGAATGGATAGTCACTAACACACACAATATGATTCATTAACTATTAATTCAAAATTTAAATAGTTATTCTTTAATTTTTGGTCACACAATAATAAATAAATTAATCTATCACCTTAAAACCACACACTATTCTAACCAAAGGTCAAGACAAACAATATTAATAAAGTATAATAATAATAAAAACTTAATAGGTAGTACGTGAAGGTACAAAAACACAAGAAGGGGGGGGTTGAATTGTGTTTTGGATAGTTTTAAAAAACTTCTTCTAAGTTCTTTCGAACTTATCAGATTTAGCAGCGGATAACACAATAAAGGAGAGTAGAGAGAGAGAAAAGACACAAGCAATTTATACTGGTTCCTCTCACAAGTTGAGAGTAGTCCAGTCCCCTTGCACTTCCAAGGGAGTTCACTAAAAACACTTTTGTTACACTTGCTCAAACTCACTAGTAAGAGACTTCCACAATGCTCAAGTATTCTAACAAGAGACTTCCTAAACTGAATGATAAATATATTGTTTTGAGAACCTTTGAGTACTTGATAAGAATCAAATACTCAAGGCAAATTACAACACTAAACACAAGAACTACACTTAAGATTCTAACGAAAACTAAGTGATAAAGCAAGACTGTTTGTTATCAGAAGCTCTGTTTGCTCTCTTGTGAATATGATCAGTTTGCAAGTTGTAATCCACACTTGACTATGTCTTCGAGATCTCTATATATATGACAAGATAGAGACGTTGCTAATTTGACCGTTGTCAAGCTGTTTTGTTTGCTGGAGCAGTTCCTAGGTGGTCACATGTGATTAAGCTCAACAAGGAAACTTGTTGACTTCACTTTGCAGGTTAAGGCTTTGTGTGTGTCCAAATGAGGTAATGAGAAAGTGACTAATGCACATATTATCTTCCCAAGATAATATTACAACGTGCTTTGATTTTCCTTCACACATATTTGAATTTGACCGTTGTTAATCCCTAAGCCAACATGTGATTCCCTTTCATGAAACTTCCAGCACAAGACTGATCTCAGAAATCTGTATTCCCAATACAGCTTCTGGTGTTGTGTTCTTCTGATGACATGTGCTTCTGATGATCATCCTTCTGATAGATCATCAGACTTCGCATTGGTGCTTCTGATCAGAGCTTGTGTTACAGCTTCTGATCACCATCAGAACTTCTAAGTTGAAGTGCGTGAAGACTTTTCACTAATGTTCCTGCACACTTAGATTAAATATTAAAATACCCTATTGTTCATTAATACTTTGTTATCATCAAAACTTAAGCAGACAATTGTCAGAACCACTTTTGTTCCAACAATCTCCCCCTTTTTGATGATGACAAACTAAGTATTAATTTACAATGGTTGTTGAATTAATTTATCAAGTTTCAAAACAGGTTTATGAGTTTTGCACACTCCCCCTGAGTTAAACATTGATTAATTAAATTCAGTCTAAGATTATATTTTAAAATTGAACTAATTTTCACATATTTGACTCTTGGGAAGAGAGTTTTGCAAGCTCTCCCCCTAAGTCTGATACTTCTAGAAAAATTGCACTCTTTCTTGAGATATCATATGTTCAATTCTTTCAATTTTAACATACATTCTCCAAAAACAAAATATGGTTTGCGTAAACATAAACTTAAATGAAATGACAGTTTCAGTGAAGTGCATTTAAGTTCTTCAGTCAAATTAATTCCTCATTCTCCCCCTTTTGTCATCAACAAAAAACATATACGTGAAAAGAAGATAGAAGGAAGAACAGTCAACGCAAACTATTGGTCATTGAAAGCGGTGTGTATTGAAAAACAACACATATTGTTCTATAAAAACAAATGACCATGAAGAAACCATATTCATTGCAAGAAAACATATTCAGAGTAGCAATGAATAATGAAACTAGAATCTTTTTGGATACAGCATCTGAGAGTGCAAGAAAGAAGAATCCAGTTGATAGAAAATCAACAGAAGCCAATCGTGAAGATGGCAAGACTACATCAGTGGAATCAACTGCACGCTCAAAAGCTAAGGAGAGGAAGCCAAGAGATGATAATGGGCTTAGTCTCGTGTTGGAAGGAGATAGGCTTATAATTAAGGAGGAGAGTGTAGGATCAAATTTCTCTTCTGAATAGAAATCAGAACTTTACTTGTGTAATAAACATTTGTGGAATAAAATTGATCCATTCTCAGCCTTTATTATTTACCTATGTACCCGCTTTTCTTTTCGTTAAAAACTTGGTATAAAGTGAAATAAATGCAGTCAAAGAAAGAGTTTCAAAAAGATAAAGTCAAGAGTTGGTTACAACTATGTCATAAATGACATTGTTGACCACGATTAACTCAAGTAAAACCAAAACTCTATAAAAGCGCTTCCCATATCATGTATCTCAACACTTCCATATTTTCATTAAGGTAGGAAAATGGATAAGGATAGAAGAGATATCAATGGAAAGAAGTTGGCAGAGAAGAAGAAAGCTAAGAAACCACCAAGTCCAAGACCAGTAAATGGTAAAGGAAAGGATGGAGCATCTTCATCTAGGCCACTCAGAAGAAGTTGTAGAGTTCGTTCAAAGATACAACCGTCAGAACCAATCACTATCTGTTCCTCAACAGATTCAGATGAGATTGATTCTGATTATGCAGAATTTTTGAGGACATATGATCCTATAGCTGCTGAAGGCTCATCATCCTCTTCAGACTCAACAGGCATAGATCCTGATTATGCAAGGTTTCTGGAGACTTATGTTCCTCCAGAAGAGCCCTCTTCATCTGAAGGATCGGTCGTGTCTGAATTAGATTCTAAGTAGTAGCTTTAGAATTCTTATGTACTCTAAATTCTACTATTTGCAATAAAAAATTATCTTTGATTCGTACTTTAGATACTTCTGGCTTTATAATGCATATAAAAAAAATAACTAAACAGACCAAGCATTTAACACACATGCATCTAAAAGAAACAGCATTCAGTTTTAACACACCAATAAGTTTTAACAAAACACACAAAAGAATATCCAAATACGTAATTAAGTGCATAGAGATCCTAGGTTAGGTAGGAGATGAGAGAAGGATTAGGTATGTTTGTTCTGCAAGATGTCTAGAATGGCCTTCAAGGATTGATTCATGTTAGAGATTTCAGCACCTTGGGCATCCTGTTTTGCTTCTAATGCAGCGAATCTTTGCTCCTGTCTAGCTTCCATAGCTGCAATCTTTTCATCAACAGAAGTATCTTGACCACCTTCTGACTGAATCACTTCTGCTGATCTGGCAGCTTCTGCTAACCTCTCTTCTGCTAATCTCGCTTCTGCCAGTCTGGCCTCTTCTGCTATCCTAGCTTCTTCTGCCAGTCTAGCTTCTTCTGCTAATCTAGCCTCTTCAGCCAGCTTAGCTTCTAACTCAGCAGCACGCCTTTCAGCCTCTTCAAGTCTTTCTTTTTCAATCTCTTCATGAGATTTGTCTGTTAGCAACAGCACTTGACTTGTTGAAGCAACACTTTCTTTCTCCAATTCCTCCAGCTTTCTTTTCTTGGCTAGCACAAGCTTTCTGATAGTCCTTCTTGAAATAGCTTGTACAACCTTGGTCACACATTCAGATAGCTCCTCCATCTTCCAAGCAACTTGATCAGGAACAATTTTCATCTTGGAAGCAAAGAATTCTACCTTGTAACCATCATTGTGAATAAGTTCTGTTAACTGATCATAAAATGAAACTGATGGTTCAACTGAGAAGTCATTGATTCTGTCAATCAATGCCTCATAAGGTAGGGCTTGGTGAAAGATGAGGTCATGAATGTTTGGTTCAGTGGGAGGTTGAGGAATTTCTAAAGCAAGTGGTTCAGCATGAGTTTTGGCAAACTTAGAGATCATTGGAAGAGTTGATGAAGACGATGAAGATTCTGAGGATTCTGACTCAGATGATGATGAGTCAGAAGACACATTGTGAATGACTGGAGATTGAAGTGTTTGTGGGATGGTTTCAGTTGGTTGTGAAATTATTTCATCAGCAACATCTTCTTGAACATTGTCCACAACATGTTCACTCACTGGTTCATCAACAACTTTTTCTAGTTGGTTAGTTTCTTCAGGTTCAGTGATAAGTGGATGAGTTATTAATGGCTCAGGGTCAGGACATGTATCCTTTGGAGACACAGGTGTTTCATCAGTAAAGTTGAATGGTTTTGCTATCAGAGTATCAGAATTTACGGGTTGTGTGGATGGTGGTGATTGATTTTGTGGAGGTGAGTGAGGGGTTTGATAATCTGATTCAGGGGTAACTGTGATGACAGGAGACTGATCAACAGCTTGTTCAGGAATGTCAGAAGCATCTGCTACATTCAATGGTTGGGCAACAATGGGTGAGTTGTTTATCAGTGTTCTAATTGGTAAAGTGTCATCTGGGGATGAGTCAGGAATAGCTTCATCAGGTTGTGGATTAGCCTCACCATAGTCAGACTCAACAGGTATATCAATTAAGGTTTCTACCCTAGGATTCAAGTTTTCAGTCTCATTTTGATCAGTAACAGTCTTATCAGAAATGAGGTTAGTAGATATACCTGATGTGTTCCCTTCAGTTCTTCTCCTCTGAGTTAAAGGTCTTTCATCCTCAGTTGATTCATCACTACTGGGTTGCAGAATTAGCTTAGGAATCCTCTTTCCTTCTTTCTTTGAAAGCATCTCTTCAGCCTTTCTCTTATTCTCAGCAGCTTCTCTAGCCTTTGCCTCATTCTCTTGCTCAGAAGCAAGACGAATTGTTCTACCAGACCTTAAAGTCCTATCTTCCACAATAGGTTCTTCAATACTAGGCTTCTTTCCTCTTCTTTGTTGAGGTTTGGCAGCAGGCTTGTCTACCTTTACCACTCTCTTTCTTTTCTTCTTCTTACCAATACCAGCTTTTTCACAAGCTTCTTCAAAAACTTCTTTTGAAGGAATTTCATCTCTAGCAATGTAAACCCCTTCTACAGCAGCATCTAGGATCATAGCTTGGATCACATGCTCAGCATCAGCCTCTGAGATCATAGGGAAGTCATCATTGTAGATGAAAGAATTCTTACTCTGAATCAAGGGCTGAGCTGGATGAATTAATGCAGTGCTCTCTACCAGTTTCTTGTGACTTAAGGTTAACTCATTGATTACTTTCTTTTCAACTGTGTAGGGTGCACTCAGAACTTGAGCATATTCAGAGTCAATTTGTTTAATCATTTCTAAGAACTTGCTTTGGTGAAAGAGTTCAGACAGCAGTCTTGGATGATGTACTGCTCTTCTGTTCTTTGTTTTGCTCTTCTTGATTGCATCACACAAATGTTCAAATAAACATCCAGCGAGGTCTACCTTCTGACCAGTTACAATGGCATACAGAAACGAGACACTGTCAAGAGACAAGTACTCTACACCACCTTCTCTCGTCCAGATTGAGCAAATGAGAATATGATAAACAATGTTGTACAAGGAAAAGAGTTGAGCAGAAGTAGGCTTTGTGCCTTTTCCTTTCTTCTCGTACCAATCATTCAGTTTAACAGGATCAAAAAGCAATTCCATCATCTCTTTTGGAAACTGAGTTCCTTTCTCAGCAACTTTTGGAGTGAAAATTTTCCCTTCCATACCAGTGTTGAGTATCTTTGCTATATGTTCAGGTCTTATAGCCATATACGTTCCAAGTATCACTGACCTTATTTCTTTTCCAACATAGGGTCTCAGACCCATTTCTTCTCTGGTTTTCCCTTCTAGGTCAGGATTGTCTCTTACCATAGCATCAACTTCTTCTTGAGCTGTTACATCATCGTACACTTGTGCCTTCATCCAAAATAGAGTACATAGATCCTTGTAGATGATTCCGTTGAGAATTTCAAAGTATCTGTCCCATCCTTGTGCAGAGAAGAACGATTTCACATCAAACCCATTTATCTCCAGGCTTTCGAAATCGACCAACTTCTCAGTAGTTAGGGTTAGGTCTTTTTCTGGAAAACTTAACACATTCCCAGTGTCTTCTAGAAAACGGTCACTCTCTTTGAAGATGTTGACGAGAGGAGGAAGCGATTGTGTTTCAGAATCCATTGTTGACGGTTAGGGTTTTGGTAAGGCTAAGAGTTTTTGAGGAGGAAAGAAATTTTCTGAGGTTTTGAGAGAGAATGAAAATGCGTGTAGGTTGTGAAGTGTTTGTGTGTGAGTGTAAAGTGCTTTTAGAAACCAAAGGTTTTTGAAAACCGTAAAACGAGGTACACACAAAAAGGGGGGAAAAGATAATTAACTTTATGCATTGATAACCGCACTTAATCATCATAAACTGTCTTCCCCATCAAATCACATAGAGACACGTGCATTAGAGACTATTTTAATAACTGACGCGTTAGTGGGTGTCAGTTGAAACGAAAGAAGTTACAACCTTTACCACTTCCGTGTCAGAACCATACATTAGCTTCTGAGTTATATCAGAAGCACTTGTTATCAGAAGTCTTTACCAGAGGCTTCTGACATCAATCTCTTCTGATCTATCTCAGAGGCTTCATCATTCCAGAACCAAACTTAATCAGAAGCAAGGACCATGTTCAGATTTTTCTTTATGAAATCAAATCTTTCAATTGTTAAAGGTTTTGTAAAGATGTCAGCCCATTGATTTTCAGTCTCAACAAACTTAATATCAATGATACCTTTCTGAACGTAGTCTCTTATAAAGTGATGTTTTATTTCAATATGTTTGGCCCTTGAATGAAGAATAGGATTTTTGGAAAGATGTATGGCTGCAGTATTATCACAGTACAAAGGTATACTGTGACTGCTAATTTGATAGTCTTCTAATTGATATTTCATCCACAGCAGTTGTGTGCAACATTTAGCAACTGATATGTATTCTGCTTCTGCTGTAGACAATGCTATGGTAGATTGTCTTTTACTACCCCAGGAGACAAGGTTTTCACCAACAAATTGACAAATGCCACTTGTGGATTTTCTTTCTAATTTGTCTCCTGCGTAGTCAGCATCACAGAATCCATTGAGTTGATAATTGTTGGATTTCTGATAAAGTAATCCAAGATTTGTTGTTCCTTTTAAATATCTAAAGATTCTCTTCACAGCAGTGAGATGAGATTCTCTAGGGTCTGATTGAAATCTCGCACACAAGCATACTGAGTACAGAATATCGGGTCTAGATGCAGTCAGATAGAGAAGTGAACCAATCATACCTCTGTATTGCTTCTGGTCAACTTTTCCATCAGAGTCATCCAAGCTTAGACTTGATGTGGGATGCATTGGAGTGTTCATTGGTTTGCATTCTTCCAAATTGAATTTCTTCAGAAGTTCCTTAGTATACTTGGATTGATGGATATAGGTGCCATTCTCCTTTTGATTTACTTGAATACCGAGAAAGAACTTTAGTTCTCCCATCATGCTCATTTCAAATCCATCCTGCATAAGCTTAGAAAAACTCTTGCACAGGGTAGCATTAGTTGAACCAAAAATTATATCATCAACATAAATTTGGATGATTAAAATATCTTTCTTTAATGTTTTCCTAAACAAGGTATTGTCAACTTTTCCTTTTTCAAAACCATTCTCAACTAAGAAAGTACTTAGTCTATCATACCAAGCTCTGGGAGCTTGTTTGAGACCATATAGTGATTTCTTTAGTCTAAAGACATGTTCAGGAAATTGTATATTTTCAAAACCAGGAGGTTGTTTGACATATACTTCTTCAGTTATGAAACCATTAAGGAAGGCACTTTTAACATCCATTTGATATAGTTTTATATTATGATTAACTGCATAGGATAGAAGTAACCTTATTGCTTCCAGTCTTGCAACTGGAGCAAAAGTTTCTGTATAGTCAATTCCTTCTTGCTGACTGTACCCTTGTGCAACAAGTCTAGCCTTGTTCCTAGTTACTTCTCCTTGTTCATTTAATTTGTTTCTGAAGACCCACTTTGTTCCAATGATGTTTTTCCCTTTAGGCTTTGGAACCAAATTCCAGACATCATTCCTTTCAAATTGATTCAGTTCTTCTTGCATGGCTAGAATCCATGAATCATCTTTTAGAGCTTCATCAATAGTTTTTGGTTCAATAAGAGATATTAGACCAAACAGGGATTCTTCATTTCTAAAGCTTGATCTTGTTTTCCTTGGACTATCCTTGTTACCAAGGATTAGTTCTTCTGGATGAGAAGATTTATATTTGAAGGATCTCTTGGGAACTTCTTCAGAATCAGACTCAGTTTCATCTGTCTGCACTTCTGGGTGAATATCAGAAGCATTGTTCTCAGAAGCAGTTGTTACATCAGAAGCAATTGCAGATTCTGACATAGTAACAGGTTCTTGTTCTGTTCTGTCTGTTCTTCTAACCACTTCTGGGAATTCATCATCTGATTCTTCACTACCTGCATGTTCTTTAACAGGCTCTGACTTTTTGTTGTCAGGCTCTTTGTCATCAAATCTAACATGCATAGATTCTTCAACTGTTTTAGTTTCTGAATTATACACTCTGTATGACTTGGAGCGTTCAGAGTATCCAATAAAGATACCCTTAAATGCTTTAGAGTCAAATTTCTTTAGATGGAGCTTATTATTCAGAATGTAACAGGTACAACCAAATTGATGAAAATAAGAGAGATTTGGTTTTCTTCCTTTAAACAATTCATATGCTGTTTTATTCAACTTAGGTCTGATGTAAATCCTATTTTGAATATAACATGCAGTGTTAACAGCTTCTGCCCAGAAATATTTAGCCAAGTTAGTTTCATGCATCATGGTTCTGGCCATTTCTTGTAATGATCTGTTCTTTCTCTCTACAACTCCATTTTGCTGTGGAGTTCTAGGAGATGAGAACTCATGGAGAATTCCATGCTTATTACAAAAAAATTCAAAGGGTTCGTTTTCAAATTCACCACCATGATCACTTCTAACTTTGATAATTTTTAAAAACTTTTCATTTTGTATTTGAAGGCAGAAGGTGCTAAACACTTCATATGTCTCATCCTTTGTTCTTAGGAACTTTACCCAAGTCCATCTACTGTAATCATCAACAATGACTAATCCATATTTCTTTCCATTTATTGAGGCTGTGCTAACAGGCCCAAATAAATCTATATGAAGTAATTCTAGTGGTTTTGAGGTAGAGACAAAGTTTTTAGTTTTGAAAGAGCTTTTGAAAATCTTGCCCTTCTGACATGCTCCACAAAGAGATTCTGAGTGATATTTAATTTCAGGCAGGCCTCTTACAAGGTTGTCCTTGCTAAGTTTAGAAATTAATCTCCAATTAGCATGGCCAAGTTTCTTGTGCCAGATCCATTTTTCATCACTCACTGTCAGAAGGCATAAAACATTTTGCTCCATTAATTCAAAGATATTTATTTTATACATATTGCCTTGTCTCTTTCCTCTAAACACAGTGGATTTATCAGATGCTTTGCTTACAGTACATGCATTCTTATTGAACATTACTTCATATCCACTGTCACATAATTGGCTTATGCTCAGAAGATTATGAAATAGTCCATCTACAAAAAGTACATCAGAGATAGAGGCAGAGGAGTTACCAACTGTACCAATACCAACTATCTTTCCTTTTTGGTTCCCACCAAACCCTACACTCCCTCCCTCTTTGGGAGTTAGGGTGAGGAACATATCCTTCTCGCCCGTCATATGATGCGAACACCCACTGTCCAAGTACCAGGTACTTGGCTTCTTGTTTCTTAGTGTGCAAACCTGAAAGACAAACAAACTCAGATTTTGGTACCCACAACTTGTTGGGTCCGTTTGGGTTAGTGTAGGCTTTCTTGAAGTATGACTTTTTGAAAGTCCTCTTTGGTTCATACTTCTTCTTGCCTGAGTTTGTAGTTGGCTGAGCAAACCTAGCTTTAGAGGTGCTAGCTTCTGATGATCTCAGAACCTTAGTTGCCTTAGGTTCTGGTCTCTTTAGAATTCTGACCTCAGCATGCTTCTGCTTTGAATAAGTGTTGGTCTTAGCTTCTGAAGTTCTCACTTCTGAAACTTTAGACTTGCCTTTATTCAAGACTTTGGTTTGATCAACCTTCTCAACTCTACCAGTAGCTGGTGTAAAAGTGGAATACAAATGAGGTGGAGTTCTGCTAATGCAGACTGATGAACTTGGTTGTCCTTTATCATCAGAAGCAGAATAACCAAGTCCTTCACCTTTGTTCTTTGTAGTGCTATAGATCATGGAAGCCACCTTACTCTTATTGACATTTTGATTAACAAATTCATGCAATGCAACTTCATGCACGTCATGAGATTTGCTGCAAGAGACACAACCACTTTCAAGCTCTTGTATTTTTAAAACAGATTTATCATATTGAGCTTGAAGTTGATCAAATCTCTTAACAAGCAAGCCAACATCATTTTTCAAACTCTTGACACTTTTAACTTTGCTTATGTATTGTCTCATTGTGTCTCTAAGAGCAGGTAATAGCTTTTCATGAGGAATATTAGAAGTTACCTCATCAATGTCATCTGTTTCTGATTCATCTCCAGAGTCATTATCATTGTCAGAAGCAGTTGTAGCCATCAATGCCAGATTTGCTTCTTCATCATCTGCTTCATCATCTGACAATTTATCCAGATCCTCAAACGTAGCCATTAAACTCTTCTTCAAATTGTTTTTAACACTGCTCTTTCTTCCCTTATTTTTGGAGCTTAGATCTGGACAATCAGCAATGAAATGTCCAGGTTTCTTGCAGTTAAAGCACGTGTTCTTAGATTCATCCTTCTTATCTTTGTAGTTTGAGTTACTGCCTCCAGAACCTTTTGAATTAAATTTTCTACCACCAGACTTATTAACAAACTTGTCATACTTTCTGAATCTTGTCATTAGAGCAAAGAATTCTTCATCAGAGTTGTCTTCAGGACCTTCTCCCACAGATTCTTCAACATTAGACTCTACTACCTTAGCTTTTAGAGCCTTGGAAGTAGATACAGTTGTTGGAGCTTTTGATTTCTTCTTAATGTCATCAGAAGCTAACTCCATCTCATGACTGATGAGATTGCTGGTTAGCTCTTCCAGAGTTAATGTGTTCAAATTCTTTGCTTCCTGTATAGCAGTGACCTTGGGTCTCCACTTAGGAGGTAAACTTCTTAAAATTTTCTTCACGTGATCAGCAGGTGTATAACTTTTCTTCAGCACAGAAAGACCAGCAACTAGGATTTGAAATCTTGAGTACATCTCTTCAATACTCTCATTGTCCTTCATTTTAAACAACTCATACTTCTGAACCAACAGGTTAGCTCTTGCTTCTTTAACTTGTTGGTTTCCTTCATATAGAGAACAAAGAGAGTCATAAATGCCTTTAGCACTTTGCCTGTTTCCTAGTTTTAGAAATTCATCATGAGTGATACAGCTGGCCATAATGGTTTTTGCTCTGCTATGCTTCTTCCATTCTTTCTTCTGATCAGCTGTAAATGTTTTGATTACAGCTGTTGACACTTTGCCATCTTCATCAAGCAAATGATGGAAGCTAACACCTTCCTCAACCATTTCCCATAGACTAGGATCTTCAGCTATGATGTAAGGATAGATTTGCCATTTCCACCAGCTGAAGTTATCAGGATCACCATTGAACTTAGGTGCCTTGCCATTGTTTCCAGACGACTTCTCATTGTCATAGTCATATGGAATCTGAGCTCTTTGACCAGGACCACCAGTAGATGTGGATTCGGTTTCACCTGACATAGTGACTTAGAGTTTTGTGTTTTTCAAGATCTTTATGTCTCACTGTTAAGCGACTTAAAGACAACCAGGCTCTTGATGCCAATTGAAGGTACAAAAACACAAGAAGGGGGGGGTTGAATTGTGTTTTGGATAGTTTTAAAAAACTTCTTCTAAGTTCTTTCGAACTTATCAGATTTAGCAGCGGATAACACAATAAAGGAGAGTAGAGAGAGAGAAAAGACACAAGCAATTTATACTGGTTCCTCTCACAAGTTGAGAGTAGTCCAGTCCCCTTGCACTTCCAAGGGAGTTCACTAAAAACACTTTTGTTACACTTGCTCAAACTCACTAGTAAGAGACTTCCACAATGCTCAAGTATTCTAACAAGAGACTTCCTAAACTGAATGATAAATATATTGTTTTGAGAACCTTTGAGTACTTGATAAGAATCAAATACTCAAGGCAAATTACATCACTAAACACAAGAACTACACTTAAGATTCTAACGAAAACTAAGTGATAAAGCAAGACTGTTTGTTATCAGAAGCTCTGTTTGCTCTCTTGTGAATATGATCAGTTTGCAAGTTGTAATCCACACTTGACTATGTCTTCGAGATCTCTATATATATGACAAGATAGAGACGTTGCTAATTTGACCGTTGTCAAGCTGTTTTGTTTGCTGGAGCAGTTCCTAGGTGGTCACATGTGATTAAGCTCAACAAGGAAACTTGTTGACTTCACTTTGCAGGTTAAGGCTTTGTGTGTGTCCAAATGAGGTAATGAGAAAGTGACTAATGCACATATTATCTTCCCAAGATAATATTACAACGTGCTTTGATTTTCCTTCACACATATTTGAATTTGACCGTTGTTAATCCCTAAGCCAACATGTGATTCCCTTTCATGAAACTTCCAGCACAAGACTGATCTCAGAAATCTGTATTCCCAATACAGCTTCTGGTGTTGTGTTCTTCTGATGACATGTGCTTCTGATGATCATCCTTCTGATAGATCATCAGACTTCGCATTGGTGCTTCTGATCAGAGCTTGTGTTACAGCTTCTGATCACCATCAGAACTTCTAAGTTGAAGTGCGTGAAGACTTTTCACTAATGTTCCTGCACACTTAGATTAAATATTAAAATACCCTATTGTTCATTAATACTTTGTTATCATCAAAACTTAAGCAGACAATTGTCAGAACCACTTTTGTTCCAACAGTACGCACTAAATATTTTTTTTATAAACTTTTGATCTCAAAATCAGTCTTTAATTATTAGTCTTTAAATTTGTCACTAATATTCGGTTTCTAAATGGGTTATTAATTGTCTGTCGCTAAATCGGTCACAAATTATTAGTCTCTAAATCAGTCGTTATAGTAATTTTTTTGTCTCTAAATTAGTCACTAATTTTTAGTCTCTAAATCGGTCACTATTATAAATATAGTAATTATTGATCTCTAAATTGGTCACTAAATATCTGTCTCTAAATTGGTCACTAATATAAATATAGTAATTATTAGTCTCTAAATCAGTCACAAATTATTAGTCTCTAAATCGGTCGCTATAGTAATTTTTGGTCTCTAAATCGGTCACTAATTTATAGTCTCTAAATCGGTCACTATTATAAATATAGTAATTATTGGTCTCTAAATCGGTCACTAAATATCTGTCTCTAAATCAGTCACTAATATTATATTAGCGACTGATTTAGGGACCAACATATTTATTATTATGTGACCGATTGTTCGGTCTCTATATCGGTCGCTATATTATATAAGTGACCGATTTAGCAACTAAATATTTTTTTATTTTGAACTCAAAATTTCGGTCTCTAATTCGGTCTCTATGGTGACCAAAAATTTATGGTCGCTAAATCAGTCTCTAAACGCAAAATTTCTAGTAGTGATTATATAGCTCAAATAGTATTCACATTTATCTCTTCCAAAATTATCAATTAATTTTCTTATAATTTTTTTTGTCAGGTAGCTTAGTGGTTAGAAATTCATCTTATAAAAATGAATAAATGGGCGTACCCGAGTTTAAACATGTATCCCTACACTTTCATACAATATATGTAACCAATTGAACAAAATTCATGAGATAATTTTCTTATAATTTAATTTAAACATATTATATTATATATAAGAAAATTTGATTGTTTGGATCTCATACAAGTTTGTATAAAAAAAAAAACATTTGATAAATGTTGCCTATTGTGGGACACATTTTATCACTTCAAAACTGTCCCCAAAAACATTTAAGGGGACAATTATGAATTGTTGTCACACGAACTTTGTAGCAACACGCCAAAATAATTTCCTGTTAGATTGACGGTTTATTTATTGCTTTTGGCAACACTTTTTAAACATGTATAAATTGTTGCCTAAAAGTAAGATAGGCAACACTTTCAGCCTGTTGCCAAGCATGTTTTCGAAACACCATATAAGTGTTCCCTTACTCCCTCCGTACCAAAATATAAGTCGTTTTGAGGAAAAAAAATTGTACCAAAATATAAGTCACTTTACATTACCAATGAAACATTCAATGATATTTTTCTTATTATACCCTTAATTATTTATTACTCTTTCTTTTTTTACTTCTATAATTTATCTTTTTCATACAACAATGATTACATTTCTTAATTTACGTAATATGATCAAAACGACTTATATTTTGATACGGACGTAGTATCACTTTATTTTTCAGGTAGACTAGTGAAACATGATGAAGATGGAAAACTTAGAATAGTGATTAATACCAACAATGTAGAATTTGGTGTTCCAATCTTGGAAGCTATTGCGAGCTGTACTCTTTCTTCTCTTCATTACTTGGATGGTAAACAATTGGTGCTTATTTTTCCTTCTTCTCAAGATAAAAGATACCCTTCTGTATTCATGGTGACAAAATTTCTTTGTGGAGGTTATTTCACAATTGGAATGGGTATGTCACAATGTTTCTTTTGATGAATTTGGTATATCTCAATTATTCAACGCAATTGTCGAATTTGCAAGGGGAAGAACTGAACCCTCAGTGATACCAGTGTGGGAAAGAGAGAAATTAGTTGGATCAATAACTAAACAATACATGTGTTTGTTAGAAATAATATAAAACCATTGATGTGGCCTTTCCTAACAGCTTAAGCTTTTGGGATAATTGGTCATCTGACATGGTATCAGAGCCTCTATGACTAAGTGGTCTAGAGTTCGATTCCCGCTCCCCTCACTTTCTAATTAAAAAGTGGAATTTTAAAGCTTAAGCTTTTGGGATAATCGGTCATCTGACATGGTATCAGAGCCTCTATGACTAAGTGGTCTAGGGTTCGATTCCCGCTCCCCTCACTTTCTAATTAAAAAGTGGAATTTTAACCATATGGCAGGTGGGCCTATGCATTATCCACGCTTCAAGCCCAATGGGCTCTTGCGTGAGGGGGCGTGTTAGAAATAATATAAAACCATTGATGTGGCCTTTCCTAACAGCTTAAGCTTTTGGGATAATCGGTCATCTGACATGGTATCAGAGCCTCTATGACTAAGTGGTCTAGGGTTCGATTCCCGCTCCCCTCACTTTCTAATTAAAAAGTGGAATTTTAAGCATATGGCAGGTGGGCCTATGCATTATCCACGCTTCAAGCCCAATGGGCTCTTGCGTGAGGGGGCGTGTTAGAAATAATATAAAACCATTGATGTGGCCTTTCCTAACAGCTTAAGCTTTTGGGATAATTGGTCATCTGACATGGTATCAGAGCCTCTATGACTAAGTGGTCTAGAGTTCGATTCCCGCTCCCCTCACTTTCTAATTAAAAAGTGGAATTTTAAAGCTTAAGCTTTTGGGATAATCGGTCATCTGACATGGTATCAGAGCCTCTATGACTAAGTGGTCTAGGGTTCGATTCCCGCTCCCCTCACTTTCTAATTAAAAAGTGGAATTTTAAGCATATGGCAGGTGGGCCTATGCATTATCCACGCTTCAAGCCCAATGGGCTCTTGCGTGAGGGGGCGTGTTAGAAATAATATAAAACCATTGATGTGGCCTTTCCTAACAGCTTAAGCTTTTGGGATAATTGGTCATCTGACATGGTATCAGAGCCTCTATGACTAAGTGGTCTAGAGTTCGATTCTCGCTCCCCTCACTTTCTAATTAAAAAGTGGAATTTTAAAGCTTAAGCTTTTGGGATAATCGGTCATCTGACAGTGTTCTGGATCATCGGTCAATATTTTTCATATTTTAATATGGATGGAGCAATAGTTTGGAAGAATGCATGTGATAATGTGCAAATGTAGGTTTATTAGGGTGTTTTAATAGTTTGGAAGAATTAATGCATGTGCAACATATATACATTAATATTAAAGGTTCAGCCAAACTGTTTTCAAAATCACTTTAGTCAAATTGTTCTGAATTTTGGACTATTAAAACACATTCTTTTGAAGATTAAAGGGGTAATAATTAAAAAAACAATGAAAAATCAAAACAGCACCACACTAAAATAAGAAATAAAACAATTAATAATGAACTAAGACGATAAATCTAAACTCAACACTGAAACGAAAGTAAAACAATTATAGATAAAAAAATAGATAACAAGAAAGTTCAAAGTAAACTTTAAAATATATGAAAATCACTCGTTAAAATAAAGGGGAATAAAATACAATCAAGAGAAATAATTATTAATCAAAATTGACTCTAAATTATGGTCTTTGTTTAGGGTGGGTGCTAGCTTTTGAAGTTATAATATGGAAGGATTAAACTTCACGTAATGTATATTTTATGCTAATACATGGCTTGTTTTTTTTATATATATGTCGACAATTTGTAACACAAAGTAAACCTACATGTTTATGCAAGTTTATATATAAGAATCTCTTCTAGATTCATATTTCTCATCCTTTTCCATGGCTTATCAGAAAGCTGTCCTAGACCTTAAAATGAAAGATGTTGTGCTTGTAAAACCTTCAAAGTACACTCCTTCGTGTATTCTTTCTCTTTCTACACTTGACAATAAAGTTTGCAATAATAACATTTGTCAAACTGTTTATGTATATCGACCATCACAAATTCATGATTCAAATTCCAATTTCAACCCTTGTCACAATTTCAAAGAAGCACTCTCAAAGGCTTTATTTTATTATTATCCTCTTGCAGGTAAACTATTTTTTTCATTAAGTTTATAAATTGATGTTAATATATAAATATATATAGTATGGGTGGCCCAATATATAAGTTTTTTACAATACGTTGCAGTTGGGTGAAAAACTGGTGCGAAAAATTAAGACAACGCCTCAGTATATCACAGTTTAAAAACCGTTCTGATATTTTAAGCCAACGTTTTTTTTCATATTTTACAACGGTTTTTTGGCGTTAATATTGTAGGACGAAAATGTTGTAGTGTTTAAAATCTTCCTTTCTAAAATAAGAAATGTCACTCTATTCAATTTATTCTAAACTTGGTTTTTTCAATATTATATAATTTGATGTATTTAAATGTGGAGTTGTCATCGTTAGTTGATTCAATGGTGAATGACATTAAATTTAGTAGAAATGCTTATTATTTGATTTTCTGCAACTGCACAAAGAAAGAGATTGGATCATTTTATACAAGAATCCCCCGAACCTGATTAATCGGCTTAGTGGGCCAGATACTATGATAAAAACTAACAAAAAAAGTGGAGCTGACAAAAAAAGTGGTTCAGTTTGAGGTTACAAACTGACAAGAATACATCTTTAAGATCACAGGGTGATGTTAAACTCGGAGACCCTATTAGAATTGCCTTGAAATCTCATTAGAATAGAAAAAGAAAGAAAACAGATTCTACTAAGCGCGCGCGACGTGCTCCCAGGCACGCACAACGTGCTCACCTGCATGAAAGTTTCTGCCAAGCATGTGTAACATGCTAGAAGGGACGTGCAACGTGCGCGCGACCAGATTTTTATTTTGCTGTTTTTTGAGCGTTTTTGGTCAGATTTGTTCCAGTTTTATATGATATTTGTTCCTAGTTTATTATTATATTTTACCCTATAAATATAGAGGTTTAGGAACAAGGAAAACCCGTTTCATTGTAACGGTGATACTTTGGTGATAGTGGGACGGAGGGGCTGCTATCTCCTCCAGATTAGGTCAGAATTTGATAGAACAAACAAATTATTTGTGTCTTTTACTGCTTTCTCTATTTTCTCTTGCTTCATATTGCTGGATTAATTTTCATTATCTCTATATTCTTTGATACGTGGTTGCTTAATCACTTTACTCCATACATCAAATCTTATGTGTGACTTTATTCAAAAAGAATTCACAACAAATCCAATACGTGTTAGAAGGGAATAATGAAACAATAGAAACTGATTTAAAGAGTAAGAAATTTGATGTTCTGCATAGTATTTTTTTGCTTGTGCCTGAGAATTGTTTTGTCTACTTCAGTCCCTTAGGCCTTTGCTGAACTGATCGTTACATATATATGGTCATGTGGACTTTGTGAACTCCTTGAATTGTGGTCACAAAGTAACAATCTTCTAAAGTAGTTCCTAATCTTTAGGAAAGGAACAAAAACGTGGCCTACTAATTTTTGGAATATACTAAATAATTATTATTTATAATAATAACACAACAATTGTCAAACATATATACATCTATCTATTTAATTTATGTCCGATAAATATTTTATAAAATAATATGGAAGGATTAAACTTCACGTACATTAATCTCAAAGGTTAAGCCAAGCTGTTGTCAATATCACTCATCCATTCTCTGTATATATATGCAAGTTTATATATAAGAATCTCTTCTAGATCCACATTTCTCATCCTTTTCCATGGCTTATCAGAAAGCTATCCTAGACCTTAAAATGAAAGATGTTGTGCTTGTAAAACCTTCAAAGTCCACTCCTTCTTGTATTCTTTCTCTTTCTACACTTGACAATAAACTTTCCAATAATAACATTTGGCAAACTGTTTATGTATATCGACCATCACAAATTCATGATTCAAATTCCAATTTCAACCCTTGTCACAATTTCAAAGAAGCACTCTCAAAGGCTTTATTTTATTATTATCCTCTCGCAGGTAAACTATTTTTTTCATTAAGTTTATAAATTCATGTGAATATATAAATAGTATGGCTGTATTATTTTCCGATGTACCCAAAAAAAAATAGTATGGCTGTATGGGTAGCCCAATATATAAGTTTTGTATAAGGCATTGCAGTTGGGTGAAAAACTATTGCGAAAAGTTAAGACAATGTCTCAGTGTATCACAGTTTAAAAACCGTTTTGGTATCCTAAGGCAACGGTTTTTTCATGTTTTACAATGGTTTTTTGTGTTAACGTTGTAGGACGAAAATGTTGTAGTGTTTAAAATCTTCATTTCTAAAATAAGAAATGTCACTCTATTCAATTTATTTTAGACTTGGTTTTTTCAATATTATATAATTTGATGTATTTAAATGTGGAGTTGTCACCGTTAGTTAGTTCAGTAATGAATGACATTAGATTTCGTAGAAATGCTTATGATTCGATTTTATGCAACTGCGCATAGAAAAAGAATGAATCACTTAATGCAAGAAGCCCTGAACCGAATTAATCAGTTTAGTGGGCCAGATACTATGGTAAAAACTAACAAAAAAAAGTGGAGCTGTCAAGTTTTATCGGGCTGGACAGAAAACCCATATTTAAATAAGGGCTATAAAAACACTACTCAAGCCTGACCTATAGGGGTGGCAGACATGAAGGTTGTCCATTTTTTATTATAATATTTTTTATAAAAATAATGTAAAATAGTTTACTAAAATAAATTTTAAAATTAATTTGCAAGACTATGAAGGAAGAACACACGAGGAAGGGTGATTTAAAGAAATTGTTAAAAATGCAAATTGATGATATGACGTACAACTTTCAAATAATATTTTGAATGTGAGATAAAAGAAGTTGTGGAGTTGCAAGAAAAATTATGAAACAAATACAAATCATTTTTTAGTAATCTAATACAGTTAAATATAATTTAGCATAGATATTAAGGTATTAACCAATAAAACTGTTACATTATGTTATATTAAGTCATTATAATTACTTATAGTTTAGTTTTGTTTAGTTTATTTTGTTTTACATGAGAAGTTGACCACCCGAGTCCATACAAATTCGGACTTATACTTTAAAAGTCAAATCTTATATTTATTCGGATTTGAAGGACCGACCCATATAAATTAGTCCATTTTAACGGTTCTACTAATAAAAAAGTCAAAAGTAGATAATTATAATATTTTTTGGTCGAGACCGGGGTATCCACCGCCGAACGCAGTGACTATTCCCTCGCTAGATTGGAGGCACCTGGCCCAAGAATTTAAAGTTGTTCCATATCCAAGGTGAAGATCGAACCTTCGACCCTTGGTTAAGAGAGGATGAGCAGACAATTATAATCTAGTAAATTTTAATAAAATATTATATATTTTTTTCATTCTTACATATTTACATATTTGATCATATTATTAAAGTTCAAATAAGTTTTATATTACTACTGCCTAACCCAACCTTCTCATTTTATTCAAACTTTGACTCATATATACAGAATTACATCTTCCAACTATGTTACTCATATATGCAAAATTATAAAACATACTATATATTTTATAATTTTCTTAAAGGCTAATAGACATTTCACTTTTGTTTACCTGCTGAATTTCTTTTTTAAACCGCCAAATCAACTTAAATATCACTCTATTTTGCAGGTAGACTATTGAAACATGTTGAAGATGGAAAACTTAAAATAGAGATTAATACCAACAATGTACAATTTGGTGTTCCAGTCTTGGAAGCTATTGCTAACTGCACTCTTGCTTCTCTTCATTACTTGGACGGTATTGACACCGAAATAGCTAAACAATTGGTGCTTAATTTTCCTTCTCCTCAAGATAAAAGATACCCTTCAGTTTTCATGGTAACAAAATTTCTTTGTGGAGGTTTCACCATTGGAATGGGAGTGTCACATGCCGTTTGTGATGGATTTGGTGTATCTCAATTCTTCAACGCAATTGTTGAATTTGCAAGGGGAAGAACTGAACCCTCAGTGATGCCAGTGTGGGAAAGAGAGAAATTAGTTGGATCAATAACTAAACAATACTCTCTTGAACACACTTTGATCAACCTAGAATCTATTGCATTTTCACCTTTTTGAATCGAATCGATACAGATATTAAGCTATATTGTTTTAAACTGGGGGGTGAAATGATAACAAGGCTTAAGTTGAGTTTGATGAAGGAAAATGAAAACATAAAGTTCACAACTTTTGAGTCACTTGCTGGTTATGTGTGGAGGTCAAGGGCAAGAGCCTTAAAACTTAGTAACAATGGAAAAACAATGTTGAATATGTTAGTTGGTATTAGACGCAAGGGCTATAATCCCTTGCCTGAAGGGTATTATGGAAATTCCACTATGGATGGAAAACTTGTGCTAAAAGTGAGTGAACTCGACGAAATGCCACTCTATGAAATTGTTAAGTTGATCAAAAATACTATAAATGTTTCTTCCACAGCTGATTATTTCACAAATTCAATTAACACTTATGAGACTATTAATCATGAAGAGGATTTGAGTATGGAATTGGAAGCTACTGGTGCGGTAACGGTTCTTACAGAGTGGAAGCATTTGGGGTTCGTGGACAATGTAGATTTTTGAGGGAACCAAATAGTGAATTTCTTACCGGTACCGTGTAAGATGCTTGGAACTGTGGATGTCTGCATTTTCATGTCTCCTAATAAATTTGATGATCATGATCCATCAATGAAAGGAGGTGTTAGGATTTTTACATCGCTCCCTGTTGCTGCCATGCCTAAATTCCGGGACGAAATTGAAGCTTTAAGGGTTTTTTAATGAAATTATACGGAATTTGGATATCACTGCAGAGTCGTCTTTGGATTAAATGGATGTGGTTTTCTGCAAAATATAGGCATAGTATATAAGATCAATTTTAAATCTTTTCATTTGATTTGTCTCCTATTATTATCTTATAATTGTCTTGTTACTGAAGTTATAACTAGCTAGTTTGCATATACCCTTGCTAAGTTGGTAAATTTTTTTATAATAAGATTTGTTTGCTTTAAAATTGTGTATGACTGTATGATGAACTTTGTTGGTAATTTTATAATAAATGTTGAAATAGTTTTTATTTTTCTTATTTAAATGAAAAAATATTTTTAACGGATTTTTTAAAAAATATTTATGGTGAAAAATAAGAAACAAATAGCCAGAGATGGAGAGAAAGTAGCACATACAATATTTTCTTCTCTGTTTTCTCAATATATTAAAACATCAACAATATACATACACCTTTCAATTTCCTCCACATTTTAAAAAGTAAAACTATTTAGTAAAATGATTAATTCATACATAGAAATAATTTAAAATAAATAAATTCTTGTGCGTACTCCACATACACATTTATAATGCACAATATGAGGATCAAGTACCAAATATTTTGCAATTTTTGTATCAGGATTGTCCAAGTAATTAAGAGAAGAGAGGGTGCAGTTAGCAGTTGCTTCCAAAAGTGGAACACCATAATTGTTTGCATGAGGATTGCAATTGACTCTAAGCAGGCCCGACCTTGTGGGGTGTGCCGGGTGAGCCACCGCGCAAAGTCTCAAAAAATTAAGGACCTATAAATATTTGTATGTGTCTATTAAAATTTAAATATAAGTATAAAAAAAATAACGAATTTGTTATTGTTTAAAAATATTTTGTTTTTGCTAAAGAAATATATTTAGTAGACATATTTTTAATTTTATAAGTAATGATGTGATCTATTGTAAAAGAAAGACGTAACATCACTTAAAAAAATGTAAACTAACAATAATTTGTAGTTAAACACAATCACGTGTTCATTTTTAAGCATACAATTTTCTTAAAGGAAATTGATGTATTTGGTTAAAAAATTGGACTATATACATTAACTTTAGTTGACCAATTTTGCATTATATTTTGAGACGGAGAGAGTATTAATTAAGGTTATTATAAAATATGTTAAACTTAGTTGACATGGGGACATTACATTTTGTAGGTGAAATTTTTAGTCACTAGACGATTTGACCAAAAGAAAAACAATATGTTGCGTGAAATAAAGATGAGACTCTATTGATATACTATTAATCTTTTTGAAAGGCGAGATTTAATTTGTTTTTCTAACATAGTTATTGACTATTTATCATAGTTGTCTCTGTAAAATGACTTGTTTTAGGTAAGTTAGAAGATATTATGTTGTTATTGATTAGATTATGAATCTTTTTATTTTAGTTACAATGTTTTTTATGTTATTTATAATTTAAATTAACGATTGAATTTTTTATGACAAGAATTATAGATTAGTTCTTTTTATAAAAATTCATTTTTTTATCAAGACCTATTTTTAATTTTTGAGCAAGGCATCTGAAAAACATCGGGCCGGCTCTGACTCTAAGTTTTCCATCAACATGTTTCACTAGTCTACCTACAAGACATAGAGATTGAGTTATGAGATTTTGTGCTATATAAAGGATTAACTAACCATTTCTCGATTTGTGCGTGTCATCCTTGCGCAGGGGCCATGCTAATCTTCTCTGTATCGTTCCAATTTTATCGGATGTCCTCGAAGGGACATAAAGGATTAGCTATCATTGACCTCCAAAATAGGGATACAAATTGGCTACTATATATAAATTAAAACGCACAATTTCACACGGTTTTAGATCTACCTATTCTACATGAACTGTTTGAGCATGGTTATGAAAGATGGTTTTATTGTCAATTGTAGACAAAGAAAGAATACAAGAAGGAGTGGACTTTGATGGTTTTATAATAAGCTCAATATTTTTCATTTCAAGTTGTAGGGACGCATCATGAATTGCCATGGTTTTTATATATTTTTGAAGAGCAAAGAAATTTGTATTCTATGGAAATAGATTATGAGAAATGTGGGAAGATTTGATATTCTATGGAAGTTGATGAGTAGGGATAGATAACAATGAGGGAGAATTATATAGTAAAGTTGATGATCGAATAGTTTCCGTTAAAGTACACAGTATTTTATTTGCACCAACCAACACATTAAAAAGTTGGGTCAAACTTGGTACAGAGAAGATTAAATGGTCATATATTGTCTTAAGCTTACACCAAAACATTAAAAAAATGAGGTCTAAATATGACAACACCCAATCATAGTATGAAGCGACTATGCATAGTAAGTCTAATACCAGCAGAATTACATTCACACTACTATCCATAGTAAGACTAATACATTATAAAGTTTATTCCCTCTATTCATTTTTAATTCTCATTTTAGCACAAATTTTTGTTTCTTTTTAAGTGTCGTTTTGATAAATTAAAACTATAAATTGTCAGCTATAGATATCTTTCTTCTCTCATTAATGATATGAAAGATAGTGCATGTTGTGGAAAAAAATAGATAATTAATATTACTTCCGTTCCTTATTATAAGAGACAAATCACTTTTTAGATTCATTGAATAATTAATGTACATAGTCTATATATTGACCAGATACATTAATTATTCAATGTATATAAAAAGTAATTTTTTTTACTAAATAATTAATTGTATAGAGATGGAAAAGATAACTCACAAAATCCACTATCTTATTGGAGATATTTTTGATAGAATGACAATTAAAAAAGAACAGAAGGAGTAAATTTTAGTTTTTGGTTCCCAAAATTTTTAATTGTACGATTTTGACCCTTATATTTCAAATAAACTATTTTGGTCTTCGCATTTGCCTCTTTTGCATTTCATTACCACTTAATTATTTTGATTAAAACTTTAATTACTGACATGAAATTTTTTGACACATCTTAAATCTATTAGACAATTTAAAAGGTGTTTTTTTTATTAAAAAAATATGAAAAAAAATCATGTGAATCTATATTAGAGGAACAAAATTTCTTTGTGGAGGTTTCACAATTGGAATGGGTATCACATGTTTCTTGTGATGTATTTGGTGTATGTGTATCTCAATTCTTCAAAAGCAATTGTTGAACTTGCAAAGGGGAAGAACATAAAATTGTTAAGCTGATCAAAGATACTAAAAATGTTGTTTCCGCCGCTGATTATGTCACAAGTTCAATTAACACTTATGAGACAATTAATGCAAGAAGAGGATTTGGGCATGTAATCAAGGAGAGGATACTACTGGCTTATCAAAAAAAAAGAAGAAAAAAAAAGAAGAGGATACAGAGTTAACTAGTTTGCATTATTATACCCCCATGACAAATATATGGTAATCTTTTTATGTTTTGACAAACATGGTATAGATTTTTTTAATATTACGATTTATTTGTCTTTTTAAAATATTGTATGATGAATTTTGTTAGTAATTTTATGATAAAATTTGAAATAGTTTTATTTTTCTTTATTTGATGAAAAATATATTTTCAACGGATTCTTAAAAAAATATTTATGGTGAAAAATATGAATCAAAAAGCAGGAGACGGAGAGAAAGTAGCACATATAATATTTTATTTGTTTTCTTAAGATATTGAAACAACAATAATATGCATACACCCTTTAATTTCCTCCACATATTTAACAATAAAAAATAAAATTAATTCATACATCAAAGTGATTTAAAATTAGGCTTTTTCTTATCTACCCCCTCAAGATTTGGAGGTATATACCCCCAATCACTTAAAAAAAATTAACCGATATAAATTTTTATAAAATACACCGTTAGATTAAAAGTTTATATCATATAGATTATTTGTGTAAAATTTCAGACAAATTTAAAATCATTTGATATGTTATTGAGACGCATCAAAATTAACATTTTCTGTGATATCTTAAACACCGTTAATCTTTGTGTCTCAATAACATATCAAATGATTTTAGATTTGTCTGAAATTTTATACAAATGATCTATATGATATAAACTTTCAATCCAACGGTATATTTAATAAAAAATTATATCGATTAAAACCTTTTATAATAGTTGAGGGTATATACCCCCAAATCTTGTGAGGGTACACTAGTTGTCACCTTAAAATTAACATTTTTAATCCTGTGCGCACACACATACACATTTAACTAAGAAACCTTAGAGCTTCAATCTCCTCCTTGAATTTGGCCATGGCTTCAAGAGGAAGTGATGTGAAAATCTTAACTCCTCCTTTCATTGCTGGATCAGCTTCGTCAATTTTATTAGGAGCTGAAAAAATACACGCATCAACATTTAAAAATAAGCCGGCACCTGCCGGTACAAAATTCACTGCTTCAATCCCTCCAAAATCTGTATTTTCATCGTCAAAGCCCAAATGCTTCCATTCTGTTAGAACCGTTATAGCAGGACTAGGTTCCACAACATCGGATCCTTCTTCAAGATTCATCATTTCTGAATCGTTGAGTGATTTTTTCACATATTCCGCAGTGGAAGCAATATTTTTAGCCTCTCTGATCAACTTAACAATGTCATATAGTGACATTTGGTCAAGCTCATTAACTTTTAACACGGTATTTCCATCAACAACGGAATTACCGTAATACCCTATAGGTACAGGATGATCACAATCCTTCAAACTGCGTCTTATACCAATTACCAAACATAGCATTGTATCTCCATTGTTGTTAAGTTTCAATGCTCTTGCTCTTGATCTCCATACATAGCCAGCAAGTGCTTCAAATGTTGTGAATCTTATTTTTTCATTCTCCTTCGTCAAACTCGACTTAAGATTTCTTATCATTTCGCCCTCCACTTTAAAACAATATTGCTTAATAACTGGACTACTTGTTCGATTCAGAAAAGGCGAAAATGCAATAGATTCGGGGTTGATCATAGTGTGTTCCGGAAACGATTGTTTAGTTATTGATCCAACAAGTCTCTCTCTTTCCCACACAGGTATCACTGAAGGCTCTGTCCTTCCTCTTGCAAGTTCAACAATTGCTTTGAAGAATATAGATGCACCAAATCCATCACAAACAGCATGAAACACTCCCATTCCAATTGTGAAACCACCACAAAGAAATTTTGTCACCTGGAACACTAAAGGGTAACTTTTATCTTCAGGATCAAGCACTAAATGTTTTGCAATTTCTGTATCAGGATTGTCCAAGTAATTAAGAGAAGAGAGGGTGCAGTTAGCAGTTGCTTCCATAAGTGGAACACCATAATTGTTTGCATGAGGATTGCAATTGACTCTAAGTTTTCCATCAACATGTTTCACTAGTCTACCTACAAGACATAGAGATTGAGTTATGAGATTTTGTGCTATATATAGGAATACAAATTGGCTACTAGTACTATATATAAATTAAAATACACAATTTCACACGGTTTTAGATCTATCTATTCTATTGATTTTAAAATCGGACGGTTTTGATTACTTAAAAGCAAAATAAACTAAAACAATATTATATGTCGATTTTAGATTTGAGGGTCATAAAGATTGTGTGACGCAATTAATGCATCAAATCCAAATGCTCCAGAATAGGATCCCATATTGTTAACAACTAAATTTGTATTTAAAGGAAAGTAAATGATTATACTATATACATACCTGCAAAAGGATAATAATGAAACAGAGCCTTTGAGAGTGCTTCTTTGAATACATGATAAGGGCTGAAACTAGAATCAGAATCATGAATTTTTGATGATGATCTGTATACATGAACTGTTTGAGCAAGGTTATGAAAGATGGTTTTATTGTCAATTGTAGACAAAGAAAGAATACAAGAAGGAGTGGACTTTGATGGTTTTATAAGTTCAATATTTTTCATTTCAAGTTGTAGGGGTGCATCATGAATTGCCATTTTTTTTTGAACAACAAAGAAATTTGTATTCTATAGAGATGAATTATGAGAAATGTGGGAAGATTTAATATTCTATGGAAGATGATGAGTAGTGATAGATTACCATAAGGGAGAAGAAGTTCTTATATATAGAAAGTTAATGATGGAGAAGTTTCCGTTAAAGTACATAGTAGTATTTTATTTGCACCAACCAACACATTCAAATATTCGGTCAAACTTGGTAGGATGAATATTAAATGGTCATATGTTGTCATAATTAAGCTTACACTAAAACAACATTAAAAAATGAGGTCAAAATATGATAACACCCAATTATAGTATGAAGCGACTTTGAATAGTAAGTCTATTACCGACTGAATTACATTCCAACTTTATATTTAAATGCCTCAAAAAAAACTTTATATTATAAAATTTAGAGTAGTTAAAAAAATTTAGGATTAAATATAATTTTGATCTGTTTTTTTTTTATAATCAAATATAATTTTGATCTTTATAAAATGAGGATTTTTAAGGTGTAGTCCTTACTTAATTTTTATTATATTTTTAGTCTTTAAAAAAAATTCTTGCACATTATATTTTAGTCCCTACTAAAACTATATTTGTTTAATTTTCATTAAACTCTTAAATTTTTGAATAATTTTTTTATAGGTATGTTTAAAATATCATATAAAATTTATTTACCTTGTGTCAATAAAAGGTTTATTTATCAAAGTTTAGAATTTTTTAACATGATATGAATTATATATGAATTGTTTAGATCGCAAAATTTCGAGATAAAATAAAGTAATGAAATCATGACCTAGAAAACATATTTTAAACTCTTTTTTTAGGAATTTTTTATGATGTTCTAAACATACTTGCGAAAAATCGTTAAAAAATATATGTTGATTTAACAGTAAGAATCAAAATTGAGTCCATGTTAATTTTCCAGAGACTAAAAATTTAATTAAAATTAAATAAAGACTAATTTTAGACGTCACTATTTTGTAGGAATTAAAAATATATTTAACCTAAAATTTATTATTTTATACTAGTAATTATTTTAAATGTTAAAGGTCAATAGGCATTTATTTTGTGGGGTCAACAGCTTTTATCCTTAGGAAAGTTTTTGTTTATCCGCATATTTTTTTTTTTATATAATGTGCAAATTTAATCATTTATTTTTAGTGGACTTTTTACTCATATGATAATAAAAAATTGAGTAAAATTTAGTGCATGATAATTTTCTAAATTCTAAAAATTTAATAAAAATTAAGTAAAGATAAAGCTTAGAAGGTCACTATTTTGTAGGGATTAAAAATATATTTAACCTTAAAATTTACTATTTTATACTAGTAATTATTTTCAAGGTTAAAGGTCAAAAGGCTTTTTTTTTTATGGGTTCAACAGCTTTTATCCTTGGGAAAGTTTTAGTTTATCCGCATAATTTTTTTTGATTATTTTTATAATGTGCAAATTTAATCATTTATTTTTTAGTGGACTTTTTACTCACGTGACAAGCAACAATGTCAATTGTGACAACAATAAAAATTAACTATAATGTCAACAAAAATTTAACTGAATAGAGTAAATGATGGAATCATCACATTACATAAGGTAATGAAAAAAATTATAGAGGTAAATCAAAACTCATCCATATTGCAGGAAGTGAAAGTCTATATATGAAAACCTTATTTTGTTCGGACTTTGAAGCGACTATGCATAGTAAGACTAATATATTATAAAATTTATTCCCTTTGTTCATGTTTAATTTTCATTCTAGCACAAATTTTTTGTTTCTTTTCAAGTGTTGTTTTGATAACTTAAGACTATAAGTTGTCAAATACTATATATCTTTCTTCTCTCATTAATGATATGCAAGATATTTGTCAAAAAAAAAATGATATGCAAGATAGTGCATTTGTTGTGCAAAAAAATAGATAATTAATTATTATATTGTAGAGAGATGATAAGTGTGATTTAAATAAGAATAGAATGGAAAAGATAACTCACAAAATCCACTATTTGATTGGAGAATTTTATGCTAGAATGACAATTAAAAAGGAACAAAGGGAGTAAATTTCAGTTTTTGCCCTCCAAATTTTCTAATTTTATGATTTTGACCCTTTATATTTCATTTGAGAAATTTTGATGACCGAAATTTTTTAATTATTCAATTTTGACCCTACATATTTCAAAATTATGCACACCGTCCCAAACTTAAGCTAATCTGTCCCTAAATAATTTATAATAAAAAATATGTATGCTGAAAAATAAGAAACAAAAAGCAGGAGGAGACGGAGAGAAAGTAGCACATATAATATTTTCTTTGTTTTCTCAAGATATTGAAACAACAATAATATACATACACGGATACACCCTTTAATTTTCTCCACATATTTAACAATAAAAAATAAAACTAATTCATACATCAAATTAATTTAAAATTAACATTTTTATTCTTGTGCGCACACACATACACATTTAACTAAGAAACCTTAAAGCTTCAATCTCCTCCTTGAATTTGGCCATGGCTTCAAGAGGAAGTGATGTGAAAATCTTAACTCCTCCTTTCATTGCTGGATCAGCTTCGTCAATTTTATTAGGAGCTGAAAAAATACACGCATCAACATTTAAAAATAAGCCGGCACCTGCCGGTACAAAATTCACTGCTTCAATCCCTCCAAAATCTGTATTTTCATCGTCAAAGCCCAAATGCTTCCATTCTGTTAGAACCGTTATAGCAGGACTAGGTTCTACAACGTCGGATCCTTCTATAAGATTCATCATTTCGGAATCGTTGAGTGATTTTTTCACATATTCCGCGGTGGAAGCAATATTTTTAGCCTCTCTAATCAACTTAACAATGTCATATAATGACATTTGGTCAAGCTCATTAACTTTTAACACGGTATTTCCATCAACAACGGAATTACCGTAATACCCTATAGGTACAGGATGATCACAATCCTTCAAACTGCGTCTTATACCAATTACCAAACATAGCATTGTATCTCCATTGTTGTTAAGTTTCAATGCTCTTGCTCTTGATCTCCATACATAGCCAGCAAGTGCTTCAAATGTTGTGAATCTTATTTTTTCATTCTCCTTCGTCAAACTCGACTTAAGATTTCTTATCATTTCGCCTTCCACTTTAAAACAATATTGCTTAATAACCGGACTACTTGTTCGATCCAAAAAAGGCGAAAATGCAATAGATTCGGGGTTGATCATAGTGTGTTCCGTAAAGGATTGTTTAGTTATTGTTCCAACAAGTCTCTCTCTTTCCCACACAGGTATCACTGAGGGCTCACTTCTTCCTCTTGCCAATTCAACAATTGCTTTGAAGAATATTGATGCACCAAATCCATCACAAACAGCATGAAAAACTCCCATTCCAATGGTGAAACCACCACAAAGAAATTTTGTCACCTTGAACACTAAAGGGTAAATTTTATCTTTAGGATCAAGTACCAAATGTTTTGCAATTTCTGTATCAGGGTTGTCCAAGTAATCAAGAGAAGAGAGGGTGCAATTAGCGGTTGCTTCCAAAAGTGGAACACCAAAATTTTCTTCCTCAGGATTGCAATTGACTCTAAGTTTTCCATCAGCATGTTTCACTAGTCTACCTGCAAGATATAGAGATTGAGTTGTGAGATTTTGTGCTCTATAAAGGTTTATGTATAATTATAAGTGGCACTTTCGAAAACAGGTCTAAAAGTGGGACTTTTGTCATTTTAAGTAAAACAATAGATTTTGTTAGTTGGAAAGTGCTCACGAGGTTCCGGAGCACTCTTTAAACACCTTAAATAATAAGGTTTTATAAAATTTGTATTGAAATATGTAAAGTCAAAACAATAAAAATTATAGTGTTTAATTTTTTAAATAAAAAATATTTTTAAATAGAATTCTTAAACACTCGTTAGCAAGACCCATGTTATATTCTGGAGGAGCTAAATACATAATCAACTGTTTCATTAAAAATATTACTTATAAAATTTAAAAGGGATAAAATTAGATGAAAAAAACCTCTAAATAACGATTAGTAAAATTTGTATTCAAATAAACTAAATTTATTACTAGTGAAAACAATGAATACTAGGAGTATACCCCCATGGGTAATATACTAAAGAACTTATTAAAGTTTCCATATTTTTAACAACTAAATTTGTATTTAAAGGAAATTGAACTATATATATATATATATATATATATATATATATATATAAATCACAAGATGGGTGGGTGTCAAAGATGATGAATTGATTTCTTACCTATGTAACTAAATTTTTATTTTTGTTCCTAATAGGTGATATTTTTTGCTTATTTTCCTATTTTTATCTCAAAAACGGAAACTTAGGAAAGTGCTTTATAAACATATGTATAAAAAGAACATATTTCATCTAGTTTTCTTATGTCGACTATAACCAGTTATTATATATATATATATATATATATATATATACTATATAATATTTACCTGCAAAAGGATAATAATGAAACAAAGCCTTTGAGAGTGCTTCTTTGAATACATGATAAGGGCTGAAACTAGAATCAGAATCATGAATTTTTGATGATTTGTATACATGAACTGTTTGAGCAAGGTTATGAAAGATGGTTTTATTGTCAATTGTTGACAAAGAAAGAACACAAGAAGGAGTGGACTTTGATGGTTTTATAAGCTCAATATTTTTCGTTTCAAGTTGTAGGGGTGCATCATGAATTGCCATGGTAATTATGGATTATGAGAAATGTAGGAAGATTTGATATTCTATGGAAGATGATGAGTAGTGATAGATAACAATGTGGCAGAAGAAGTTCTTATATAGAAAGTTGATGATGGAATCTTTTCTGTTAAAAAATAATGCACTTATCTTATTTACACCAACCAAATATGAAACCAACACCTACGTTAAAAAATTGGGTCAAAATATGACTATGTAATATTTAATTGGTTCAATACAAAATGCTCATGCTGTCTTAAGCTTAAACCAATACATTAAAAAAAAAAAAAAAAAGGTCAAAATATGACCATATGCAATTATTTTATGAAACTTGTTTCAATATTTAATGTCAGGCTGCCGATCTCTTGATCCTTAAAATATAGTATAAGGATAACTGACCAAGTGATCAAAAATGGGGCCAAAATAAAGGTCAACAGTATATTTGATGACTATGATATTTTATTTATACAATGTCCAGTTGATCATGTAGGGATGTCCTTCAGAGTTGTTTAATTAATTTTTTATTTTATTTTTATATAAGAGATGAGATCGAGTTTGTTTAGTTTGAATATGTCTTTCTTTGTTAACTTGAATAATTAATATTTACTAGAAGTTAATATGTGCCCTTAAGACACTTATTAATGTGTTATAGATAGTAATTTTATAATGAAAAATATATATTTTTTATGTATTGGTACATTATGTATTTTATTTTTTTAGAAATAAAAAATTATATATTTTACTCAAAAATATTTTATCTTTTTAGTAACTTTAACTTTAAAAAATATTAAAATATAAAATATTTTATCTATTTTATAAACATAAAAAAAAAAAAAAAGAGTCGTGCTAAAATTGCATCAAATAGTAATTATGTTATGTAACCAAAAGAATAGAATTTATGTCTTATTCTATTTGAATCACTCACCCTTATTATTCTATATTATAAATATATAGACCGAGTTTGGTTTGTTTGAATATGCCACTTGATTGTTTAAATATTTGCTAGAAAAACTAATGCTGCATCATACATGTTGAATTCCAACGAGAGGATCAATGCAAAAAAAAATATTAAGAAATAAGCTGGCAAGTGATGAGAAACCCATATCAACTTATCTATTTGCCAAAGAAAATCCACTTTTGGAAATCACAAGCCACAAAACCGACATGGGTAGTGTTTGGCACGTTCAATTGCACTAAGAAGTAAGAACGCAGCTTCCAATTTACTTTGTCCATAAAATTCGTGTTTAGCATTTTCTTTTGAAAGCAATTGTCGCTTACAAACTCAATTCTACATGAAGCTGTAGAGAAAGTAGCTTTTACGTTGACTAAATCAATTCTATGTGTTACATGTTTTCAATTTTAAAATTAATTCAATCATAATCAAAATAATCGTCACTAGTAAACTAAACATATACATTTAGAAGAAGTCAAGAGGACAAAATCATTTGAATTACCTATGTAATAATACCAAACAATATAAGCCAAGTATTATAGTAGTACACTCAACATTTTACACGGTAAAATTTTCTTACACTAATTATTAATTAGTGAGGTCATTAGTTGCGTAACCACTAATATCATAATAAAAAAAACTATATTTTGCACTACTTACATTAAAATTAAATATTAAGTCAACTTCTTTCATTAAATTAAAATTGATAAACTGGATTTCCACCAAACTCATGTATATCACATAATTGATTAAGGGTTTACCAGATGTTTTGTCCCTTACCATTTGCACGAGTTTTATTCTTATCCTGTAAGACTAATTGCATTTACACCCTTATAATTTAAAGATCATCTACTTTTATTCCCTCAACATACATATGAAAGCATCTTATTGGATATTTTGATGACATAATTTGGATAGATGTCAAAATGTTTATTTATTTTTAAAGTCAGATTGGTCTGTGACGTAATTAATATTTACATAATATATTTTTTAAAAAATTACATTTTTGCTCGTGCGGAAAAAGTTCGGAACATATTTTACGGTTTTTTTTAATTTAAATATAAACTTTTACGGCAAAAGAAGTTCATAAAGTACAATCTAAATTTTTTAGTGTATATGTTTTCTTTGATACATTATAAGAATAAATTATTCCCATTAAGAATTGATCTTTGGATTTTCCCCTACTCACTCATATGTCATTTAACTCTTACCACATGACCTATTTTAGCATAGGTAAGTACGTAATTCTACGAGATAAAAGAGTGTTGGGGGCGGAGAGCAGAGAATTTTCAACAATTAATTACATGATCGAGTACGTAAAACACAAAGTATACCAGTTGGCTTCAATAATTCCTATTGTTGACCATCAAAATTAAACATTCAAATTGTGTTTTGTACCCAACATACAACTCAAGTTAACCATGCAATGCAAGCAAGAGGATGAACTCTATCCTAACAAGGACCGTTTTATGAGACTTTGGTAGTTCAGCGGCATTAAAATTTGATAATTAACTAAGAATTTCACTAAATAACATGTCATGACAAATGATTACTTTACATAATCATTTTTTTTTACTAATTATATACTTTACCTAATCATATGGTTCACACACACAAATTTTATTTTGAAATGGAAATATATATTAATCACACATTAGTACTATATAGCACAAGGACCGAGCTTGATTCATAGAGTCACAAACAAATCTAAATTGAACAAACACCGATTGCACATTTATTGCAGTATTTTTTTTATACATCGAAAAGATAATTTATTGTAGTAAATAATTATAACTTTATAGTGACATTAATTATAGTTTTTTTTTATATCTTTCAAAAGAAAACTATGTTAAAAAGTAAAAGTAAATAATTGAAGAGAAATATATTTACTTTTTAACACTTTAAATTTTATTTCTTCAATTATCTATTTTTTAAGGAAGACCAATAGACCATTTGCTAAAATTACATGTACATCGATAGTATATACACTTCGGTTTTACAGGTGGCGGACACATATATTTCGGACATTCACCAAGGGACAAACAAATTATTTCCTCTGTAATGAAAGAAAAATAAGATAGTTAAAATGTGTAAAAAATTGTGTACGAAGTGAAGAAAACAATTATAGTTGGATAAAAAATATCTTACCTTGACCACCATTTGCTACAAGAAATATGAAAACAAAGATACTTATAATATAAACAAATTTAACAATTTCACCCATATTTTCTCCTTTACATGTAAGAGATGGTTTATCATTTTATAGTTTATAATAAAAATTATATTCTATCCTTACTTTAATTAAATAGTTAATTTAAAAACCTTTTTTTAATATAAAAATCATTTTTAGATGTCTCTTAAGTACATCAATGAGCTGTGGTTGCCCCATTAACACAATTAGTAAAAGAGGTACCATAAAAAACACCAATAATGAATATTCAATATTTAATTTACTCAATATTGATAGATAAATTGCAAGTATACAATTATCGTTAAAATAGTAATTAAGATATCGTATCTATGAGGGTTAACTTTAACTTTGTATCAAAACAATTAAATCAATGTTTAAAAGGAAATAAAAGATAAATAGGGGGAGTTTTTAAGGTTGCACATAAACTGTTCGATAAAAAACTTCAAAAAGAAAGACGATTTTTAAAAATTATATATGTTTGGATTTTGTTACATCCACTTTCATGATCATATAACTCAAATGTTACATTCAAAGTCCCTAATTTGTTAAGTCAATTACAAGCTAACATAAACATGCAAGTTTGTTAAATCTTTAGACTCAATCTTTAATCTCCTATCACTGGGAAAATTACAAGGAAAAGTCATAGATGAAACATTCTCAAGATGAACATATTTCAATATAAAGTGGAGAAAAATTATTAATTTAAAAATTAACGATAAAACAAGTCGTTTGAGCTAACTCATGAACAACTCGATTTGTTTATCTCCTAAAATAAATGAAGTTACAGTTTTTGTTCAATACTAATAAATCATGACATATACACATGGACATGCTTATAATGCTAACATAACCGACATAACATAACTCTGTATTATTATTCAAATGCTTCATATTGATAGCTTGCACAACTTGCAAGCAATCACTCTCCACCTCTATGATAGCATTCTCCCTGTATGTATGTATTCCATAACCAAAAGAACGTGCAGGGTACGCTGTCGTGATTCTCAAGGAAGCTATTTTCGTGGTAAAAAGCGGCACTGAACGAGTTGTTTGCTACTACAATTTGCCACAAAGTTCACATGTGAGGTGTGGAATGTGAGGATCGAGGATTCATATTTGGCAAGGATTTTTAAATAAATGAAATAACAAATATAAATAAATAAAATAACAGTTAATATTACTACTTCTATACCGAAATATATGTCATTTTAAAGAAAAAAATTATACCAAAATATATGTTATTTTACATTAACAATGAAACATTTTAATGTTATTTTTTTATTATACTCTTAATTAATTATTTCGCTTTCTTCTTTTAATTGTATAATTTATCTTTCTCATATTATTAATGAAGGATAATTTTGTAGACTAACTTAAAAAAAAATTCATACAACATTAATTACATTTTTTTATTTATGTATATAGACAAAACGACATATATTTTATTATGGATGTATTATTTTGTCTCTTGTTGTTTGTGCGGATTTTGATTGTCCCGTAATATTTTTTACAATTTCAGTTTTTGTAATTTGAAAATTCATCCTATTCGGTCAAAGCAATATGTCTCAAAAAAATATTATATTATATATTCTACAATTCAATGTAATTATTTTTGTCTCACACCGTACCAAAAATTATTTCACACCACTAAAAAAAAGCAATATGTCTCAAGAAATTTCCTACTCCATAATCTCACTCATAAGATGGATCACACCTCAATATAAATTAAGTACATATAAAATATCACAATGATCTAATTATAAAATAAAGTATTATTCTGTTCATTTTTAACTGTTGTTTGATATACGTGCACACTATTCATATAATTTATTATAATCATATATCTTTATTAATATATAATAACAAAAATTAACATATATTATTCAAATATAATTTTTTTAATAATTTTTGATATACCTATATTGAAAGCATGCCCAGTTATGAGCTAAGGCACTAAGTGTCATACCCCACTTGAGTTGGTCTAGTGGTATTGGTTTGGGCTCTTGGAGTATGCTCCTCACAAGGTCTCAGATTCGATTCCCACTGGTGTCAATTTCGGTGGGTTGGTCCATACAGAGCAAAAACTCTGGCTTTAAATGGGGTCCCCGCAAATGGGAGGTGGGATTGGTCCCCTCATATTAGTCGGTTATTAGGCCGAATACCGAGCTTTAAAAAAAAAAAAGGCACTAAGTGCCATGGCCTAAGGCCCATAATTTTAAAGGGCCTAATATATATTTTTTATATTCATATATAATGTTAAAAAGAAATACACTTCCATTCTCGTAAGAGTCCAATATGAGAATTGTTATTTGGTACGACTTAATTGCATACAAAAAGTAACAATGGGACAAAGTATACTTTAAAAATATGTGGATAAATAAAATATTAAAATTAGTCAAAACAAAAATATTAAAAGAAATAGAAAACCCACATATTATTAATGTAACCTGGGTACCCGCCACACTGTACCCTTAAAAGGGTAATGATTTATTAGTGCAAGAAAGATTTGGGCAATCACGATTGAAACCTTTGCAACACCACCGCTAAAATCACAATCTTTTCCTTAATCCAAAAATTGCAACCATAATTGAACCTCTTCAGTGGCGATTTTAATGGAAAAAAAAAGAAAAAAAAGGGCAAAAATATGAACGGCGAACTCGTACTCGCCGAGAGGAGTGGAAAAAAGCTACGAACTTTATGCATATCAGCGGCAGTTAGCAATTTTGTTTTGCTGGAAAAAAGTTACAAAACTGCTGTTAGCAATTGCATAGCGGCTGTGGTGGAGTGTGAAAGAAAGAATACCTATTAGGTTATTGGGGTTATTAGGTTACTGGTTTGTTTTAAATGAATTTGGGCCAATGATATGTTGGCCTTTTACTATACACCTTTTCCCTTATACTTTAAAACCTTGATTATTATGTTAACTAATTAGTGTCATTTGTACAAAATTAGTGTCATTTTAACTTTTAAATAAAGTATGAGAATTTTTTTAGTAGATTTAATTTTTAATAGTGTAAAATATGAATACTATATTATTTATTTTTTTTGATAAAAAATACTATATTATATCTTGTGTGTTTTATATATATATATATATATATATATATATATATATATATATGAAAATTAATTGTTGTGTATTATTTATTTATATAAATATAAAAATATATATTTAATTAAAAATGGTCCGACCTGGTTGAACTCTAGTTCAACCAATTGAACCTTGAACCGATAAACATAGCAGTTTAATAATCGGTCCAATTTTGATTACCTTGCTATTTTATTTTTTTGACAAAAAAAATTGCGGTTAAAAATTTGCCCAGGCTTTACAATAATTCAAACACCGCCACTGAACCTCTTCAATACCACCGCCAAATCAGTGAACTACAATAACACCCTATTTTGATTAAAGTGAGAGGAAGAAACAAGTCAGGAAATATTTAATTTCATGTAAGATTTGAGGAAGAAGGTTGAATAGCAGCACCTATAGAAGACAAACCAGAGAGTATCGTATGAGTTGAGACTTTTTTATTTTATTTATATAATAAACAATTTTTATGTTTGTAAAGAACAAGTTTTTTTTTTGAAATGGATTAATTCAAGGAGCCACGTCATTTGTTGTATGAATTCGTAGGTGTTATGTCGCACCACATATCATTTTTGGTTCAATATATATTTTCATACTCAATCTTTATACCAGCTATGCTTCGATTCTTTTCATTTATTACAACCAATCACACGTCAATATACTACTCCATTTCTCCATATATCAATTCATTACTTATTACCTTTATTAGAAACGTTTGCGGTATATGCCATCAGGATTCTCAACAAATCTAACTCAATTCAGTTTGCAACTTAAATTAAAAATTCACTTTACATCAATTTTAATCCTCAATTGAAATATTGAATACTACTTTAATTCTCAATCTTTAACTTTAATATTACTCCAATTCAATTGAATCAATTATTAAGTTATTTTCTTTTTCTTTGAATCACTCCAAATTTTCAATTTATTTGAATCTTGATTCTTGATTTCATGTCATGAAATTTCATATTATTTTTTTATTTATTTTTTGTAAATTGTTAACACTAAACAAATTATTTCATGCACGGATCAGTTTCAACTATTTGAATCTTGTATTAGAGAAATTGTTACCTAAAAAACACTTATCTGATAGTGAAAAACGACAACAAAAAAAAACTCGAGCTAATAAAATCACAACAAGAAACTCTTGATAAATTTATTTTACGCTTGGCCTAAGGCTTACAAACGGACCAATTATGTTATATCTCTAAAATTTAGAGAGACAAGATAAATAATATTGTTAGTGTCTTATTTTATTTTATTATATATCATCATCTTAGAGTATATAATCATAACTATAAGGGTCTTTATGTTAGAAATATAAAATGTTCAAATTATTGAACACCAATACAAGAATTAAATGACACATCATGAAATATTGCAGCAAGGCATTACATAATTATGTGGGAACAAAATCTATGTAGTTCTCCATATCAATACGTTTATCTGGGTTACGTTGGACAATATCCATACATCTGCAACGGTAGGACACACACCTCGGCTTTAAGGGAGTTGCGCACATATATGGTGGACATTCAGCATTATCCTTACATTTAATATTTACTATAATGATACCAAAAATATAAAATAATCAAAAAGAGAGTAGTTAAAAGAATTTAATTTATATTTACTGACGGTATAAAACTATTTTACAATGTATTCAATTAAATCACGTCATATAAGTATTAATGGAGATATTTTAGGAATCAACTTATAAAAATGGTAATTTATAGTGTTGAGATTGGATGCATGTGTAAAAAAGTTTTACACTATCAGTGCATAACAATTAAACTTTAGTTAAAATGAGATAAAAATTTGTGTATGAAATGATGAAAGAAATAATAAAAGGATATAAAATTTCTTACCGTCAACGTTCGTTGAAACAAGAAATGGAAAAAGAAAAATAACCATTAAATAAATAAACATGACAACTTTGGTCATATTTCCCCCCTTTACATGTAACAAATGGTTTATCACTTTATAGTATATATAGAGCTTATCCTCACTTATATTGATTAAATAATTTTTAGTGCTTATAATATGTTCTTACAAAAAAAAATTGAATATTAAAAAATATTAATAAATGTCTCTTAATTACATCAATGTGGCATGTTTGTCCCACCCGTTAATAAAGAGGTACCATAAAATATTACCAATAATGAGAATTCATTATTTTTTTAATTAAATTTCTATTATTTTAAAACATTTCATGATAGAATATATAGGTAAAATTATAAAAGATAAATAATATGACTGGACGACATATTAATTTATTCATTGATTGAGTTTATTGTTGAAAAAAAGTTAACCACCAAATGTGATAATTTTAGTTGTGATTGTTTGATCGATATGTGATCGGTAGCTTATAGCTTTATTATCTTAATGGTAACAATTATATTGAGAACAAATTATTTTTTAATGTCTGTAAGTGTGTCCGTAGCATCTGATAAGAAAACCAAGAAATAAAAAAGAGAAAAGAAAAATTAAAAGATATAAAAGAAAAGAGCAAAAACTCATCTATCAAAAACTTATTTGATTTAGAGGCAAACAAGTTTGAAAATATATATATTTTGCAGTTTGGTGTTAGCTGACTAGTTAATAAAACAATTCAATTTACGAATTGTAATTTTATTTTGGTGACAACTTGTGTACCCCACAAGATTTGTGGGTATATACCCCCAACTATTATAAAAAGTTTTAAGCGATATAATTTTTTATAAAATATGTTGTTGAATTGAAAGTTTATATCATATAGATCATTTGTGTAAAATTTCAGACAACTATAAAATCATTTGATATGTTATTGAGACAAATCAAAATTAATAGTTTCTGCGATTTTTTAAACACCGTTAATCTTTATGTGTCTCAATAACATATCAAATGATTTTAGATTTGTCTGAAATTTTACACAAATAATCTATATGATATAACATTCAATCCAACGGTGTATTTTATAAAAAGTTATTTTGTTTAAAACTTTTTGTAGTAATTGAGGGTAAATACCTCCAAATCTTAAGAAGTACACAAATTGTCACCTTTTGCAATTTCATTTTTGTAAAGATATATTCTTTGTTTTTACTTCCTTTGTCGCAGTATTTTGTGCAGTAAATATCACAAAGTATTAACAACAATCAACAAGAAATCCTCAAATTCATTCAAAAAAAAAATTCTCAAATTAAAAGTGTGGAATTGCAAAATACCGTATATTACATGGAAAAACAAACTCGCCTAAATAATAAGGGTAAAAAAAGTGCTATTAACTCGTGAAATATAATGGTGTCACAATTGAAATCAATGCTATATATTCATGTGAGGAAAATTATTTATGAAAGCCAATATATACAATATTCACGTAAAAGAGTAAGGGTTGGTCAACAGATCTTGAAAAACATGACAACTCATTCAAATATTCACGCAATTTGATAATTAAAGTGTATTTTCAAACTTATAGATATTGACGTTTTTTTTGGCACTTATTGGTATTGACTCTTGTGTAAAGGAACACACACAACAAACATGTGCCGGTTGTTTCAGCTAGGGAGTTTTTGTTTTTGTTTTCATGCTTTGATTTTTATGCGAAGAGTTCTAGTATTTTAGAGTTTGGAGTGAACTTTAACATCAATTAATTTCAATTTTGTTTTAAAATTTTCATTTTTCTTGGAGTGAAAGTAACCTTTAATCTTTAGCTTTTTTGCACATCAACTATGATCAAAACCTCTTCAAAGCACCTTTAAAACATTATTGAAATGACTTTAAAATGAAGTCATGACAAGAGTTATCATATGTCATGAAGGCGCAAACATGTTCAAGAAACCAGAATTGACGCGTGTAAGTAAAAAAGGAAATATTTGAGATGAATCAAGGAGAAGCCATAAATAAATTAAAGTACATTCCCAAGATTCACAATCATTATAAATAGCTTGAGATAACATGAAAATAAAACTACTCGACACATGACAATTAAGACTCGACAAATTCAATTTATAGTTTGAAAAATTCTCTTGAAATTGTCAAATAGTCGATTATCTCGATTCCTCCTCCCCACACTTTTTAATTAAAAAGTGGAATTAAAAATTATATGGTGGTCTGGCTGTTAGCCCGTATTTTGGTTAATTCAAAATATATCCTAAATGTTCATTTGAACATATTAAATGACCATTGAATGTGAAGAGTAATGTCTTCAAGAACAAAGAAAAGATAATAAATTCCGTTTCTTTAATATGAAGGTTAAGCGTAATGTATTTGAAAACAATAGAGTTCTTATGGAGAGTATTCATCAGAATCAAATCAATATTTATCTTATTAATAATTAGCTGAGAAGGCTAGAGAGAAGACAATGAATTACAAGTGTACGTTTTGCCTTCAAATCATAAAGACTTCGAGTGAGATACCCAATTACTCGAAGTGATATGTTGATTTTAACTTAGAAGATTTTCAGTCTTTTGCTGGAGTTTCAAGTTCGATTCATTGCAACTGTTCATTCACAAGTGCAGTTATCAATGAATAAAGCTGAAGATTATGTGGCAAGACACGTGTCGAATGGCTGGTTTATAGACGTTATTATGTTGTTATTTTTCTTTTCTATAAATACTAGTTCTTCATTTGTTGTCATCTGCATCACAAATTACTCATACTAAAAGTCCTTACAAACTCGAAGTATCCATGTGTTCTAGAAAAACGAGTACACAAAGTAAAATATATGATTTTGTGATCACATTCTATTAAATTCAATGCAATTTATCATTCCATGCAATCTATTTGCTTTCATTTGAAGTTTCTGCAATTTACCTTTTAATCAGAAATTTATTTCCTTTACATTTTACAAATTTATTTACATTTTGTCTTTTAAAACCAAAAAATTGTTCGTTGCGTTGATGAACATCAAAATTTTCAATCTTAAAACAAAGAATGCACAAATATGTCTCAAGATTTACTAGTTGATCCTTCAAGCAATTTATAAACTAGCGCGTGTTTAGCAAAATTCAGTGTAAACACAGGCTTATACACTATACAAACTTCAATGAACTCTTGTGTGAAGGAGCCTGTTAGAAATAATATAACTATTGATATGGTCTCTTAACATTTTAAGTTTTTGAGATAATTAATTATTTGACGTGGTATCAGAGCCTCTATGACCCAACTGTCACGGGTTCGATCTCTCTTCACCACATTTTATGATTAAAAAGTGAAATTAAAAAGTATATGGTGGCCGAGCTTATACACTATCTACACTTCAAGTCTAATAAACTCTTGTGTGAGGGAGTATATTAAAAATAATATAACTATTGATAGAATTTTTCTTAACATTTAATTTTTTGAAATAATCGGTTATTTAACAGAAATTAATTGTTACTCCTCAACGATCGACTAAAAATCATAGAAAGTTCTATTCTCTCAAAAGGATCTTTGATCTTAATTAACGTCGCCTTTCACCCCTTGAAGGACTTAAGCTAATACTCAGTCAGGGGTTCTTGCCAAAGGAGTTAATCAAGGGATTACCAACGCTTCCTTTCCAAGACTTAGCACAAATATATTCATAAATATAAAATTTAGAAGCAAATATCACTACATAATTTATGGACTAAGACTTGTACATTAGAGAAGTATAAACAGAACTAACAATGGTCTACATCATCAATATCAATTTCTCATTTTTTCACATAAGATAATCCTTCGTTCACCATGGGTCGAAAGAACAAAATTGAGGCAAACTGAGCTGGGTCATAGATCATCACAGACAAAACAACAAAATTGAGGCACACCAATTACACATTGCATTAGATTATTACAAGTTTGTAGTGATATTCTAGCTAGTTTTCTATAAGACGAGTTTAACAACTACAAGTTTAACAATATTATGATGACATTAATATCAAATTATATGATTAGAAGTAAAAGAAACAATCTAGAAATCCTAGTTTAACTGGTCGAAAATGTCATTGGCCGAACATCTATGACTGAAGTTCGAATCTCGATCACTCTATTTTATGTGTGTGAGTATATAATGAATTCATCATCTCAACTATGTACTAAAAAAAGAGAGTAAAAGAAACAAGTACATACAATATATACGTTGCACAAATAATAGATATTTAGATCCTTAATTATTTAGTCTAAGATTAATCTCTGATCAATATGTATAAAAAAATATTTGTTGGTTGACATGTTATAAACAAATGATACCTTAATCTACAAAACAATTGATAGAAGGTATGGTTGGACAAACAATTGATATATTTACATTGTTGTCTTTCCTCCCACATATTTTTAGGTGGGAGAAAGTTAGCAAGCCTCCTCCTACTACATATTTACTAAAATCTCAATTTCATCATGATGGATTCCTTTAGCATTTCAATTCCATTTTTTTTATGGGTTACGATTTGATTTCTCATAAAATAGCTTATTCCTATATTATTATTTTTTTGAAGCTAGTTTATTCCTATTAATTAACGTGAACTTATTCCTTACATTATCATTTTTTGGTCGAATTATCTATAGAAGATTACGTATTGCAAAAAAATAGATCATATATGATCTCCATTAAATTGAAACTTCAAGCTTCTTTGTTTTTATTTTGATAAGAAATTAAAAGAAAGGTTTTTTAAATAAGGCCGTGAGAGATTTCTTGGTGAGGAAGGAGAAAACGGACATCATAAAACATAAACTATGTTTGTAAAAAAAAAACATAAAAATGATGAAAATAAGTAGATTTTAATTATAGTAAAAGAAAAAAAGGAGATTTTAATTGTTGGAGAGGTGTAAATTACATCAATACCCTCATATTTATGTAGGTGTTAAAAAAAGTGTCAGATATTTTAGTTAATATATAATGGGTCAAATGCATTCATAGGTTCTTTAAGTTTTTGGTTTGTACCGCATAGGTCTTTTAAGTTATTTTTGTAACACATAGGTCCTTTAAGTTTTAAAACTGTAACACATAGGTCCTTTAAGTTTTTTTTTGTATAACACGATGAGTATAATTTGAAAGGACTATGTGTTACATTTTTAAAACTTAAAGGACCTAGGTGTTACAAAAAAAAACTTAAAAGACTTATGTGTTACAAACTGAAAATTTAAAGGACCTATGTGTTACAAAAATAACTTAAAAGACCTATACAGTATAAATCAAAAACTTAAAGACCTATGAATACATTAAGACTCGCTAACTTCCTCTAAATTCCATCATGCATGAAATATTTGCAAGGTTCTTTTTATGAAATATAAAATATTTAAATTATTGGACATCATCAACACAAGAGTTAAATGACACATCAAGAAATATTTGCAGCAAGACATTTTTATACTCTCTTGGGTCTGAAACTAAATACATAATCATGTGGGAACAAAATCTATATCCTCCATTTCAACACATTTACAAAGGTGGGTGCGGACCACACACCTCGACTTTAAGGGAGATGCGCACATATATGATGGACAATCAGAATCATCCTTACATTTGATAATTACTGTAATGAACAAAAATATAGAATAATCAAAGAGAAAAATTAAAATGGGATATATATATATATATATATATATATATATATATATATAAATAATATAAAATCATTGATGTGACATTTTTTAATAGCTTAAATTTCTGAGATAATCAGTCATTTGACATGGTATCAAAGCTGTTAGGAAAGACCACATCAATAGTTTTATATTATTTCTAACATATATGAAGTAAAGAAAGAAATTATAGAAGATAAAAAAATTTCTTACCGTCAACGTTTGATGCATCATAAAATAAGAAAATAAAATAAATCATTACATAAACAAACTTGACAACATTTGTCATATTTTCCACTTTATATATAACAAATGGTTTATCATTTTATAATTTATAGAGCTTATTCTCTTATAGTATTAATCAAATATTTTTTAGCACTTATATTTGTTCTTGAAAAAACTTTTGAATATTAAAATATATTATTAAATGTCTCTTAATTACATCAATGTGGTACATTTGTCCCTATAACCCAGTTAATAAAGAGGTACCATATAATATTACCAATAATGAGAATTCGTTATTATTTTAATTAAATTTCTATTATTTTATAACATTTCATTTGAGGATGGTAGAATTATAAAATATAAATAATGTGATTGGACAACATATTTTATATATGCATTAATTGAGTTTATTGTTGGATACATGTTAAGTACCAAATTCCAAATGTGAGAACAATAATTACTTTAAGAATCTAATTTAGTTGTAATCTTTTATTATTTTAATGATAATAATTATATGAGAACAATATTATTTTTTAATGTCTTCTGAAGTGTCCGTAGCATCTGATAAGAAAACCAAGAGAAAAAAGAAGAGAAAAATAAAATGACAACTCAATTCAAATATTCACGCAATTTGATAATTGAGCATATTTTCAAACTTATAGATATTGACTTCTTTTTTTGGAACTTATTGGTATTGACTCTTTATGTAAAGGATCACACACAACAAACATGTGCGGGTTGTGTCAGCCAGAGAATTTTTGTTTCTTTTTTATGCTCTAGCTTTTATAGGAGGGGTTTTAATAGTTTAAAATTTGAAATGGATTTTAACATTAAGTCATTAACTAACTAGTTCCATTTTTCTCTTAAATTTGAAAACCAAACTGTAGTTTTTTACCAAATTTAGTATTAATTATCACTGAACTAACCAATATTTGATAAAGCGAGAGAATATTTGTCACAAGCAAAATTGTCATGCGCCCAAGTTTCACAATGTGTATGCATTAAATGCAAAAAGTGAAAATCTTGTCCTCTACCATACTACTTAGTCCATAGCTATATGAAATGACGGTGCAGATGTTGTAGAAAAACAGTGTACGTAACGTAATACAGATTACACATTAATTTGCTGCAAACTATATTGAAGTCACATTGCATGCCTCATTTCCTTATAAATAGAGACCTTGGCATAAGGAACAATGCATCCAAAGCACAAGAAAAAAAGTATATATCAAATTATCACATTGCCTCATTTCACATATTTCTTATAATCATTTTCCATATGGCTTATCAGAATGCTGCTCTAAACCTTAAAATGAAAGATGTAGTGCTTGTAAAACCATCAAAGTCCACTCCTACATGTATTCTTTCTCTTTCTACACTTGACAATAGAGACATCTATAATAACCTTGCTCAAACTGTTCATGTGTACCGATCATCATCATCAACAATTCATGATTCTGATTCTAGTTTCAACCCTTGTCATGTATTTAAAGAAGCACTCTCAAAGGCTTTGTTCTATTATTACCCTCTTGCAGGTATACATGCAATATACAGTACTTTTTATCTATATATTATGGACCACAAAAAAGTTTAAAAGTGGGCCTTTATTTATTATTTTATTTAATATTGTGAGAATTCTTCACTTTCTAACTAACTCTTTTTAAACTTTCTTTTTGAATACTTCTAAAATGTTATAGGTTTTCTTTGACAATTGGATAGTTTATAGTTGATAAACTTTTTGATTAAATTTAATTTATAGTGTTTGGTAAAAACAACTTTAATTTTAAACAGATTTATAGATATAAACTGAAATAAAAAATAGGTGACAACTTGTGTACCCCACAAGATTTGGGGGTATATACTCTCAACCACTTTAAAAAGTTTTAATTGATATAATTTTTTATAAAATACACCGTTGGATTGAAAGTTTATATCATATAGATCATTTGTGTAAAATTTCAGACAAATCTAAAATCATTTGATATGTTATTGAGACACACAAAGATTAACGGTGTTTAAGATATTATAGAAACTGTTAATTTTGATTCGTCTCAATAACATATCAAATGATTTTAGATTTGTCTGAAATTTTACACAAATGATCTATATGATATAAACTTTTAATCCAACGATGTATTTTATAAAAATTTATATCAGTTAAAAATATTTTAAGTGATTGGGGGTATATACCCCCAAATCTTGAGGGGGTAGACAAGAAAAAACCTAAAAAATATTTGTTTAATTAATATTTAATTTTTTTTTCAAGTAAGATGACGGTGGTAATTAAGATTGAAAGAAAAAAACAATAAATTATAAATTTTAAGCTACAAGTTAGAATTAGCTTACAAAATAAGCTATAAGTTTGTAAAAATAAGTTATATACTCATAAAATAAAAAGTTGTCAAACATATCTTATTTTTATAATGACCTTATATACTATAATCCTTTTGGTATAGAAAATTTAGGCTTAAATATTGTTTTAGTCTCTGCATGTACTCAAATTTTTGTTTTAATCCCTGTATCAATTTTTGTTAAATCCTGAATCAACTAAATTTTTTGTTTTTGGTCCCTAAAGGTAAAATCTGCAGGAAAATTTGCAAGTTTTCTTCAGATTTTTCTACGAATTTTCCTGCGGAATTTTGTTTTAGGGACTAAAATCAAAAAGTTTGATTGATTAAGAGATTGATTTAGAAATTTGGATAATGCATAGGTCCGTCTACCATATGCTTAAAATTCCACTTTTAATTAGAAAGCGAGGGAAGCGGGAATCGAACTCTAGAGCCTTTGATACCATGTAAAATAACCAATTATCTCAAAAGCTTAAGCTGTTAGGAAATACCACATGCATCAATTGTTTTATATTATTTCTAACGTGTACAACTTCTGAATATGTTTTTCCATTATTGCAGGTAGAGTAGTAAATCATTCCGATGATGGAAAACTCAGAGTTAATTGCAATCCTGATTCAGAAAATTATGGGGTTCCATTTGTTGAAGAAATTGCTAATTGCACCCTTTCTTCTATTAATTACTTAGACAATACTCACAATGAAATTGCGAAACATTTGGTGCTTGATCCTCAAGATAAAAGTTACCCTTTAGTGTTCAAGATAACAAAATTTCTTTGTGGTGGTTTCACAATTGGAATGGGAGTGTCACATGCTGTTTGTGATGGATTTGGTTCATCTCAATTCTTCAACTTAATTGTTGCACTTGCAAGAGGAAGAACAGAGCCCTCAGTGATACCTGTGTGGGAAAGAGAGAGACTTGTTGGATCAATAACTAAACAACCATTTCCACAATGCCTTATGAACAAGAAATCTATAGCATTTTCGCCTTTTTTGAATCAAATCGATACAGATATTAAGCAATACTGTTTTAAAGTGGATGGTGAAATGATAACAAAGCTTAAGTCGAGTTTGATGAAGGAGAATAATGAAAATATAAGGATCACAACATTTGAATCACTTGCTAGTTATGTTTGGAGATCAAGAGCAAGAGCCTTGAAACTTAACAACGATGGAGATACAATGTTGACTGTGCTAGTTGGTATGAGAGGTCGCAATTTGAAGGATTGTGATCCAATACCAAAAGGGTATTATGGTAATGCCGTTATGGAAGCGAACGTTGTGTTAAAAGTTAGTGAGCTTAACCAAATGTCACTCTATGAAATTGTTAAGTTGATCAAAGAGGCTAAAAATGTTGCTTCCACCGTTGATTATGTCAGAAACACAATCGACGGTTTGGAGACGAGTCATAAGGATGATGTCAATATGGAGAAAAGTACCGGTGCGGTTACGGTTTTGACAGAGTGGAAGCATTTGGGTTTATTTGGTGAAAATGTAGATTTTGGAGGAAATGAAATAGTAAATTTAGTACCAGCACCATGCATATTGTTTTTAAATGTGGAAATGAGTATTTTCTCATCTTCTAATAAACTTGATGATGTTAACCCATCAATGAAAGGAGGAATTAATCTTTTCACATCACTCCCTGTTGCTGCCATGCCCAAGTTCAAGGAAGAAATTGAAGCTTTAAGATTTCTTAATTGAGATTTTATTTGCATCATCTGTTGAAATTGCCTTAATGTTTCAATTATCATATTACATGATTACTTTTTGAAGAGACATTGTCATTTTTTTGTTATGTTTTGTTTTTAATTAAGAACAATAATTTTGGGGAGTTTATTTTCTATTTTAAGTTATGTTCAACTCTATATATAGAGCAGTAAAAATACTTGTAATGGTGTTACTAAAAAAAAAAATACTTGTAAGTTGTAATGGTGTGTTTGATGTTATAAACATCATTATTATTTGTCTTCTAATACACATCATCTTTCATAAAACAAACAAATTGGGAGAAGAAAAAAACAAACTTCTTCACTATAGAGAAACAGGATGTCGGGATTCTTATAAGAAAAGTCCATTTATATATTTTACTTATTTAAGCATATATCATTTACCAATTGGTACGGTAATGATATATACTTAAATAAGTAAGGATTAAACATTTTTTTCGTCTTTATAAAGTTATAAGTTTTGTTTTTAATCTTTATAAAAAAATAGTATGTTTTGATCTTTATAAAATTTTTATTCATGCAAGTTAGTCTCTGCGATTTTTCAAAATTTTAAATATTGTTTAATAATCATTAAAATTTTAAATTTTTAAATAATTTTTTTCATACATGCTTAGAATATTATAAAAAATTTCTTAACAAAAATTTAGAATTTTTTGAAATGAAAATAATTAAATATGAATTTTTCAAATTTTAAAAGTTAAAGATAAAAGTAACCGAAATCTCAATTTAGAAATCAAATTTTTGAATTCTTATTTTTTTAGAAACTTTTTATAATGTTCTAAACATGTCTACGGAAAAATTATTCAAAATACACATTGGTTTAGCAGTAGGAACTAAAACTACATGTATAATAATTTTATACGGACCAAAAAGTGGCAAAAAATTTATTAGACTAAATATAAAAAGTTTAAATATTTATAGAAATAAAAAATATATTTAACGCAGTAAATAATTACTTCAATTCACAGTTGAATTTGATTAATCCAATTAACTACAATTTTGAATGTGTCAATGTATTTTACTTACATCAAAAGTTTAATATTTTTTTACATATGCATCAAATATTAAATCATATTATGTGGATATTTGAGAATATATTCTAGGAACTTAGTTATATAAGTGCCAATTGGGAAGCGAATTTTAGTGGCTAGATATGAAAACCAAATTCTCCAACAAGTTGATTGGAGGCATTTTAGTGTTCCTTTGTCTTCGTCTATTTGGTGGAAGAATATTTGTGTCTTAGATAAGATGGTGGAGTCGAAAAATTGGCTTTCGGATAATATTATGCGTAGGGTGCGTGGGAAATGGATGTTCGACTTTTTTTGGTCGACTAGATGGATTGGTGAGGTTTCCTCTATCCGAATTGTTTCCGTGTCTTTTTTCTCTAGCTACTAATAAGGAGTGCTTGGTGGAGTCATGTTGTGTGAGGGAGGGGGATAGAGTAAATTGGATGTTTTTTTGGAGGAGAGAACTCTTCCAATGAGAGAGTGATCTTGTAGAGCTATTGGTAGAGAGATTGGAACCGGTCCGGTTTTCTTTGGAGGAGGATGCTTGGTGTTGGAATCCGGATCTGGAGGGTGTGTTTTTGGTTAATTATTTGTATAAGGTTCTTTGGAAGGAACTTCGTGAGGAGGAGGAGGAGGAGGAGGAGGAGGAGGAGGAGGGGGTGGAAGCCATTTGGAAGAGGTTTTTAGTCTTATTTGGGATAGCCCGGCTCCATCAAAAGTGATTGCATTCTCTTGATAATTTTTGTATGACCGGATTCCAACAAGGGACAATCTTGATTATCGTGGAATTCTTTCTTCAGATGCTACAAAGGAGTGTGTAGGATGTGTCGGAGTGTTGGAAATTTCTAATCACCTTTTTTTGCATTGTGACCGTGCAATGGTGGTTTGGTATTTTCCGGTGGATTGGGGTGGTCATCGTAATGCCGCCCTCGTTACCAATTTTATTCGAGATGGTTTTGGAGGTGACAAGAAATAAAAAGGTGAGGCGTGGTTTTTTCGATGATTTGACATGCTACTATATGGACTATATATGGAAGTCGCGTAATAATAAAAAATTTGCTAACGGTTTAGTGGATGCTCCGGAAATGGTGGAGAATATTAAGGTGTTGAGCTGGAAGTGGAGTATGACAAAATTAAAAGTGTCCCCTTGTTTGTATTATGAATGGTCTTGGAATTCGGGGATGTGTCTTTTGTGGTAGCTATTTTTTCTTGTGTTTTTTATGTGTGTTTGTATACTTTGGTTGTTTGTTCTTTGCTACTCTAGTACATCTTGTATGGAGTATGCCTAATAAAATTTGCCTATTAAAAAAAATAAAGATAAGTGGCATAATGGTGTGAATTAATTGAATATATGTGTAAAAATATTTTACACCAAAAAAGTGGAGAAATCGAGGTTTGTAGAACCCTTAATTTCAGTGACATTTTACTTAATAATTACGATATTTTTTCAATTGAGTTTGTATTTGTGAACTCAATGGATTTATGTTAAATAAAATCAATTATAATTATTTTTTTTACCCAAAATATAAATAAAAATTAATCTATTTAATATAAAATTTAGATCAAAAATATTAATTTTTATCGACTTATTTTTACTTATATTTTAAACGAAAGAAGTATGTCAATTAAGTAACTATAGAAAAATAAAAAGTCATAAGTTTACCTTTAAATAATGTTCCCTACGGACAACAATGATTATTCAATCAATTATGCGGTATATAAGTTTGGTGGATTCAATTTTAATTTAATTTAATTAAAGAAGTTGACTTAATATTTTTTTTAATAACCTTTTTCCTTATGATATTAGTGAGATTAGTGGCCTACCTAACTAATGATCTCACTAATTAATTAACTTGTGTAGGAAGAGTTGACGGTATGAAATACCTTGATTTTTTTTTATAAACAAATGAAATACCTTGATGGTTTGATACGATTTCCTTTTGGCGTAGTTAAAGTTTGGTTCAAATAATTAGTTGGTCTAGTGATAGGGAGAAGGAGAATCGCAGTTCGATCTTTCGCAACGATATTTGGGGTAGTGACGGAGCCAAAAAAATTATAAAGTTTTGGCAAAATTTTAAATTTAAACAAAAATCTCAATAATGTAATAAAAAATTTCAGTTTTAAAAAATAATCTCAATTTCGCTCTAAGTTAATCCTTATTTTACTCTAAACTAACCACTAAAATACAAAAAATTATTTTGCGATAAAAATTTTCAATTTTAAACAAAATATCTTAATTTTGTCTTAAATTATAATATCTAAAAATATCAATTTTACCATAATTTAATCCATAAAATATAAAAAAAAAAAAAAAAATCGGCCAAGCCCGGGCAAATGCCAAGGCTAGCCGGGTGGTGTCTCCGCCCCTGTTTGGGATGGGAGCGAAACCACATAATACCTGAACTCTGAAATAATATCGCCCGCTTCCCGTACGAACTATAGGGTGAAAGCCAAAAAAAGAAGTTTGGGTAAAATATCTTTTTAGTTTTTGTAAAAAGTTGATATATAGTAGTAATAAATTTATTCATATTAGATTTTATTTTTATAAATTTATCATTTAAGAGAGAAAATTTATTTATTTATTATCATATATTTATTGTAAAGTGTAGAAAATTGAGATTAATTTGTACCAAAAAAAAAAGGAAAAGAAAATTGAGAATCTCCTTCAACAAAAGTTAATACTTTTTTTTTTTATACACATACATTTATTTTTTTGAAAATATTACAATTTATATTTAATTGTGCTGCACACCATTTTTTTAATCAAGTAGTTTAATGTTAAAATTTCACCTTTTAAAAATGAATAAATAGTTTGTCAAAAAAAAATTAATAAATAGAAGTTTCAAAATTCGATAATCTTACACTCATGAAGGTAAAATATAAAGAAGGTTAGCATGACTAAAAATTTATTCCACTCAGAAATCAAATTCAAATTCTCCCAAAATTCATTTTTTGATGAAGTTTATTAATCACTTAAACTGAATGACTTAATTTTTTTTCTTCTTTTTCACTACGGCGCCCCTTTAATTTTTAATTTTTTCGTGGTGTATGTAACCCCCTTTAATTAATCTCTATAAAAATGACTAAGAGAATAAAGAAGGTTAGCATTGTTGACAAATACTCCCTCTGTCCTAAAATATAACCAAAAAATAATAATCTCACTTATTAAGAAAACATAATCATGAGAATTTGAAATATGATTTTGTGGAGTTTTTCTTGAAATAAGTTGCATAAGAAAGTTTAAAACTATTTTTTATTTATTATTGTTTATTGAGAAAATGAGTGAAAAGGAAAATTAAATGTAATTTGTATTTAATTTGATGAGAATTAGGAAAAACATATTCTTGAAAATGATTTTTCTCTTAAATTTTGAGACAAAAAAAATGATTTTTTTCTTTTATATTTCAGGATGGAGAGGGATATGGTACATGTCGGGATTTCAGCATTTAATTTTTTTTTAATTTTAATAGGCCGGTTTTACAAAGTCTCATGGTCTTTTTATTAATCTATTTTCTCCCTCTATTTAAAAAGTTAAAAAAAACTTGAAACGCGTTGCATATATACTTACCCTCTTTAAATATAAGATATTCTTGATATTTTTCCTTGTCTTCTACTTTCAAATTATCAATTTTCATTTGTATTCTTAATCAACACTCTAACTATATAAATTTCATTTGTAATTTTTTAATCAACACAACCCTAATTAAATTCATTTTCTATTAGCATATATCTTATAATACATTTGTATTTGGTGAATAATCCACCAGATATGATGACATAGGTTTCTCACTTGTCAACTATTTTCTTAATGTACTATTTTTACTTGATCCTCGTTGGAATTCAACATGTATATGGTAGGTGAAGTTTTAATTTTTGTAGATATTTTTTTTTAAGCAAACATGTGAATAGACACCCCTATAAGAAATGCTAATTAATAATTATTCAAATGAACAAAACACGGTTTACATATTCAAACTAAACAAAGTCTCTTATACACAAATAAAAAATTTATTAAGGAAATTATCAAGGAAGTACAGCCCTACATCAACTGGACAATGTAGAAATAAATTTAATTAACAGAAAATATTCCATTAACTTGTATATAAGAACTTCTTCTCCCACATGATTATGTACCTCTTAATCACCATTTTCCATAATCCATTTCTAATACATTTAATATAATTTCGATATGGCTAGTCATGATGCACCCCTAAGACTTGAAATGAAAGATATTGAGCTTATAAAACCATCAAAAACAACTCCTTCTTGTGTTCTTTCTCTTTCTACACTTGACAATAGAGCCATCTATAATAGCCTTGCTCAAACTGTTCATGTGTACCGACCATTATCATCACCAATTCATGATTCTGATTCTAGTTTAAACCCTTGTCATGTATTCAAAGAAGCACTCTCAAAGGCTTTGTTTTATTATTATCCTCTTGCAGGTATACATGCAATATACTACTCTCTTTTTTTTATATAATATACTTTTTTTTTCTTCTCTAAATACAATATTTAGTTGTTATATACTCCCTCCGTCCCAAAACTATTGTCCTTTTAACATTTTAATTTTGTCACCAAACTATTGTCCTTTTCGCAAACCAATGTAAAATTAATGTTAGTTTATCAATTATACCCTTACAAAAGTTAAAGCATTAATTAAATATATTTTCTCTTTCTTAATAAAGTAAGGATAAAATAGACTTAATTTATCAATCTTTATTGTTTCTTAATCCACGTGCATAACTCTAAAAGGACAATAGTTTTGGGACGGAGGAAGTATATACTATCCAAAAAAAATACAAATTTTGTTGTTGAAAGAATTTGACAAAATTACATTAGGGGCCATTTTATCTTATTTATTTTTAACAAATTTGACCTTTGTTTTTTATTTATTTATAAACTGGTCATTTATCTTCATAAACGTGTACATATATACATAGTCATCCTATCTTTATCTTTTTTTTTTCTCATATAGATATTTTATCTTTATAAACGTGTACGGGTCAATTCTTTATCTTATTATATATTTGTAACATAATCAAGAGTTTAAAACAAAACACATGAATGGTTTGAAACATTTTATAAAACTAAAAATGATGATGAACATTCATCTTGTCTATCTTCATCTTCATCATACATGTTCATCATCTTTTTTCATTAATTCATAACAAAGTACACTCAAATACACCTCAAAATTGTATGAATATATGTGTTTTGTTTGCTTGTTTGTTTCATTCTTCTTCTAAACTCCAAAATTGAGATCCATAATCCTCATTAAACTCTAAATTTACCAAGCTTGAATTTTGTTTTTTTGAGGTTTAATGAAATGTTTCAAACTACTCACATGTTTTGTTGTTTCAAACTCTTTATTATATTAGAAATAAATAAGATAAATGATTAATTCGTGCATGTTTATAAAAATAAATGATATGTGTGAGAAACATATAAGATAAAGAATTAGCATGTGCATGTTTATGAAGATACAGGACTAGTTTGAAGAAACAAATTAAAGATAAATAAATAATTTGTTACAAATAAATAAGATAAATGATTCTTGGAGTAATTTCACCAAATAATTTTATAGAACATAATAAAACTTCTTACAATTCAATCTCTACATTTTGCAGGTAGACTAATAAATCATGCTGATGATGGAAAACTTAGAATTAATTGCAATCCCAATGGAGAAAATTATGGTGTTCCATTCTTGGAAGCAACTGCTAACTGCACCCTTTCGTCTCTTCATTACTTGGACAATACTGACACAGAATTTGCAAAACATTTGGTGCTTGATCCTCAAGTTAAAACTTACCCTTTGGTGGTGAAGATGACAAAATTTCTTTGTGGTGGGTTCACAATTGGAATGGGGGCAACACATGCTGCTGTTGATGGATTTGGTGCATCTCAATTCTTCAACGTAATTGTTGAACTTGCAAGAGGAAGAACTGAGCCTTCAGTGATACCTGTGTGGGAAAGAGAGAGATTTGTTGGAACAATAACTAAACAACCTTTTCCGGAACTCACTATGATCAATCCAGAATCTATTGCATTTTCGCCTCTTCTGAATCAAATCGATACAGATATTAAGCAATATTGTTTTAAAGTGGATGGCGAAATGATAACAAATCTTAAGTCAAGTTTGACAAAGGAGAACAATGAAAATATAAGGATCACAACGTTCGAATCTCTTGCTGGTTATGTATGGAGATCAAGAGCAAGAGCCTTGAAACTTAACGACGATGGAGATACAATGTTGACTGTTTTAGTCGGTATGAGACGCAACTTGAAAGACTCTGATCCAATACCAGAAGGGTATTATGGAAATTCTGTTATGGAAGCAAACATTGTGTTAAAAGTGAGTGATCTTATTGAAATGTCACTCTATGAAATTGTTAAGCTGATTAAAGCAGCTAAAAAAGTTGCATCCACTGCTGATTATGTTAAAAACTCGATCAACACGTTGGAGACGAATTATAAGGCTGATGCAACCATGGGAAAAAGTACTGGCGCGGTAACGGTTTTAACAGAATGGAAACATTTGGGTTTTATTGGTGAAAATGCAGATTTTGGAGGAAGTGAAATAGTTAATTTAGTACCAGCACCATGTAACTTGTTTGCGGCGGTGGAAATGAGTGTTTTCTCGTCTTCTAATAAACTTGACGATGTTAACCCGTCGATGAAAGGAGGAATTAATCTTTTCACATCACTTCCTATTGTTGCCATGCCCAAGTTCAAGGAAGAAATTGAAGCTTTAAGATTTCTTAATTGAAATTTGATTTGCATTGTCTGTTGAAATTTTCTTATTGTTTCCATTTTCATATTATTACTTATAATTTGTTTGGTTATGATGATTTGTTGATATTGCCTATAATCTTTTCATGTTATTGATTTTTTTTTTGTTCTGATTTGTTTTGAAGAACAATAATCTTAGGGAATTTATTTTGTATTTATGTTTAGCTCTATTTATAGAGCAGTAAAATGTTTGTAATGGTGTGCTTGATGATATAAAGATTGATCTTTTTCTTCTAATATATTATCTTCAGTATTTTTCTTTCATATTGCTTTCATAAAACAAACAATATTGTCTAAACTTCTCCCTTGATTTGCTCATTTTTTGAGTAAACAACCAAATTAGTCCGTGATTCCATTATGTAAGACATTCTCAAATATGTCTTTGATCTTATAAATATTTGAAAAAAAATCTCTAATCTTATTAAACTCTTAAATTGATTCCTATCTTTAACTGGTGCTTACTATCAACTAAATTCTTATACTTTTTGTCAAAAAAAACTAAATTCTTATATTTTTCAATTTAGTCTTTAATATATTCTTTGAAAGATTAATATATAAATAAATTTAGACAAAATTATACTAGAAGTCATTCATCTTATTTATTTGTAATATTTTAATTATTTATCTTTCTTTTTTTCCATTTAAATCATTTATCTTAATTTATTCGTAACACTTTAATTCCTCTATTAAAAAAAATTATTAAATTTTAAGTTGTTTTAGAGTTTTATGTTTCCTTAAAAAAAGTATTTTTTTTACTATTTAAAAATAAAATACAAACCAGCTTTTTCATCACCGTTGACATGTGAAAAAACATCATCACCATTGCCAAACATAGTCCAGTGAACTTTGAACACACAACACTCAATGTTCCAAAGAATGCATCCACGATGTTACAGAATCTGCATGTGGCAGTGTCGTGTGTTTTCCACCATAGCTCCAAGAAATGAAGAAAGCATCAATTTTCTTCCCAAAATGCCACCTTTCAATCACACTCCAGTTCCCTACAATGGCCCTTCATCATCTGATCTCTTAAAAAGAAGAAATCAATATCTTCCCACTATTGTTGGCACCTATTATAATCACCCAGTAAGCAATTATTTATGACAATGATTTATGATGAATAAAAAATTATACTTTTTTTAATTTGTTTGTGTGTTTTGAATGATGGTGTAGTTGAATCTGGTGGAGGGTAAAATGCAATATGTGTATGATGAAAAGGGTAGAAGATATCTTGATGCTTTTGGTGGAATTGCAACTGTTTCATGTGGTCATTGTCACCCTCATGTTGTTGAAGCTATTGTTAATCAAACTAGGCTTTTGCAGCATACTACTGTTCTTTATTTGAATCATGCTGTTGTTGATTTTGCTGAAGCTCTTGCTGCTAAGATGCCAGGAGAACTAAAGGTTTCTTTTTTTGTTTTTCTTTTTAACTATTATTTTAATATTTTTTAAGGTTTAGAATGTAAGTTTTTTTGTTGAGTAAATCAGCATTTTGGTCCGTCCCTGTGAGCTTAGTTCAGTTAATAGGAGGTTCGAATCCTCTGGTACGCCCACTTATTCACATTTAAAAGGTGGAATTCTATTCACTATGTTACCTGACCCAAAAAAATCAGCAGTTTGGTTCTTCAAATTGTAACAATCAATTTAGTCAACCGTTGGCTAGTTCATATTTTACTTACTTTCGAGTGGTTAATGCTTATATTGATTTGAACAATATCTTTATACATCAATATAAGCATAAAAAGTTTAAATTTGTAATGCTAAATTGGAAAAAGAACTAAGTTAACTGATGTTCTACAATTTAAAGGACTAAATTTTTATTTCACAAATTTGATGCACTAAACTAACTGAACATACAATTTCAAGTACTAAAATGCTGATTTAGTCTTTTGTTTAGGCATATGGTTGTTGTCTTCTTTATTGATGAAAGAAATTCATTTTTTTAAGGTTGTTTACTTCACAAATTCTGGAACAGAAGCCAATGAGTTGGCTTTGATGATGGCAAGGCTGTACACTGGTTACCATGATATAATTTCCATTAGAAATGGTTACCATGGCAATGCAACTTCAACAATGGCTGCCACTGCTCAGTTTTATCACAAGTTTAATGTTGTACAGGTGACGCTTTTCTCTCTTATATAATGACAATGTTATTATTAAAATGTAAAATATGATTTTGGAGATAAATTTCACAGTCAACAGTTATTTTATTGTGAAAAACAATTTTTGCATTCAATTAAGGTCACAAAATATGGATTCACTCTTATCCTTGTTATTGTGTAGTAGACTGGAATTCACCATGTCCTTAACCCTGATCCCTACAGAGGAGTTTTTGGTTCGGATGGAACAAAATATGCGAATGATGTTCAAGATATAATTAATCATGGAACTTGTGGTCATGTTGCTGGTTTTGTTGCTGAGGCCATTCAGGTAACACTACTATATGTCATTTATTTATCAGTATTCAGTACATATCAAAACATAATAGGACTTGTTTGAATTTGGCTTATATATGCTTATCTACTAGCATAAGAGTTTATGGAAACAACTTATGAGTTATGACATGTCCACAAGCTGTTTTCATCTTATTTCAATAAGCTCGTCAGTATAGCTTATGGAAAATAGCTTCTATGAGTACAAATTGACTTTATTTCTTCTTTTGTTATAGAAATAGCCAAGTATTTATACGATAAGCGTTTATGCTATAAGCACTTAATTATGCTGTGTATCCAAACAGGGAGTAGGTGGAGTGATAGAATTGGCTCCAGGTTACTTGCCTGCAGTTTATAACATCATAAAAAAAGCAGGAGGTCTCTTTATAGCTGATGAGGTTCAGTCGGGTTTTGGTCGAACTGGTAGTCACTTTTGGGGCTTCGAGGCACATGGAGTTGTTCCTGATATTGTAACAATGGCAAAGGTAACAACAATTCGTTAGCACTAACAGCATTGGTTTGGAAAAAATACTAACTGTTAAACAATATTTTGAAAAAGTTACAACTTACAACTCATGCCGCGCAGACCTTGGTTAATTTTATTGAGTCTCTTGCTGTTTTGTGTTCCATGCTCATCTCAGGGAATTGGTAACGGTGCACCTATTGGTGCAGTGGTAACAACTCGTGAGATCGCGAAAGTGCTAAAATACGCATACTATTTTAGCACATTTGGAGGAAATCCTGTTTGTACTGCAGCTGGATTAGCTGTTCTGAATGTAATTGAGAAGGATAAACTTCAGAAAAATGCGCATGTTGTTGGATCATATTTAAAGGAGCGTCTTAATTCACTAATGGAAAAGCATGAGAGTAAGCTTATTTTCTATTTCAATCTTTGGTTTACTGAGCATAGAAATTTGGATTATGAATACTTACTAACATGTTTTTTATGGTAGTAATTGGAGATGTAAGAGGAAGGGGAATGTTGCTTGCAGTTGAGCTTGTGAAAGATAGACAACTAAAAACTCCGGCAAAAGATGAAAATTTGCATATCCTTGAACAGATGAAAGGTCGGTCGATTTTTATTGCATCTATCCTTGAAACACCGAGACAGACAATCACGTCAACACCAGTAATATTTGATAAAATAGTACAATTGAATGTAACCACGTGTTAGTTTCGAACAGACATTGACATGTGTCTGACACCGAACATATCTTAAATCTGAAGTGTCGATACTACATAACTTTTATGTTGTTCAGATTTTTTTAGTTAATATATTTTTGCAGATATGGGAGTGCTGGTTGGGAAAGGTGGCTTTTATGGAAATGTTTTAAGGATTACACCTCCACTTTGTTTCACTAAGGAAGATGCAGGTTGATAATCAATAACATCATCACCATTTTCTTTTGATTCCTAATACTGTAATTTGTTTTAGTTCTTTGTTTTGTTTGCTAATTGAGATTATTTTCTCCATTATTGTAGATTTTCTAGTAGATGTGATGGACTATACAATGTCAAAGATGTGAAGTAAATGCAACACAATTGGATGAAGAACATGTTCTAATTCTGGTTCCATATTTTTAGGACCTATGTAAAACCTCATGTAATAAGCCTTAACATATGAGCAAATGTAATGTTAAAGGGAAATCAATAATTGCATTTTTGTACTTATTTAATAAAAATGAAAAAGTTATCATAAATATTAGAGACTTAGGTTCAGCTTGGCAAGAGATCATTTTGAGCTTTTAGCTTATAAGTTCATATGATATAAAAAGATCTATTTGGTAACAAACTTTCTAATTCTATCAACGAATTTTTAAAGAGCAACTTGACCGGAAATATTTTTTGTAGAACTTAATTTTTTTTTACTTTTGTTTTTATTTAGCGTTGTAAGCAAAAATCTACCTATTTTTTGTCAATATTAGAAACATGTTTTTTTCTTTTGGTCGAGACCAGGTATCCACCACCAAACACAGTGAATATTCTCCTCGTTAGATTAGAGGTGGGATAGCCTGCTCCGTACCCAAGGCGAGGATCGAACCTCAATCCTTGGTAGAAACATGTTTACTTTTGGGATTAAAAATAATAAAATAAAATAAAATAAAAACGAGAGATGGAATTGGGCTTAGAATTCCATCATTTGAGGCCCATCATTCATTCTACAACATAACTCCATCAAACTGTAGCCGCTCTGTTCTTCTATACTGAAATAAGTTGGACTCTTGCACTCAACTGTAACGGAAAAACACCGCCGGAGTTTATCGCCCGCCGCCATAAATAGTAAGATTCTCCGTCCACGTTTTCCTTTTTCATTTATTTTGAGATTTTTCTTTCCCACTTTCATGCAGTTAGCAGAACGAAACAGGAATTATAAACTTCAATAATTCACTAAATTTGCTAACTGTTTTTTCTTTTTGTTTCTATTGAAGAGTTAAATTATAGGATTTTATATTATGGATACTGAAACTGAGTCAAGAGATAGCTCTCTCATTCTCATCAAGCAAGGAGCTGAAGCTGTAAGTTATTATTATCACTCTTTTCATATACCAGACACGTAGACACCGATAATAGTTTGAGAAAATGATATGATTCAATGTAATCATAAGTGTCGTGTCGGTTTCATGTCAGACACCAACGTGTGTCCAACGCCGGGACACCGCCTAATCCAAAGAGCATTTGTGCTTCATAGAAAAATTCAAAATAAAATTTTCTTGATATTGATTGATGCACCAGCCTTATAAGTGTAATTTTGATTCATGGTCTTTTTAAAGTTTGAATATTTTGTTAGTGATGAAACGGAACATATGTTCTTGGTTTACGTAGTTTTGCTGATTTGGACAAAATATGACCTGCAATAGCTTATGATTTTGTTTTTTTTTTATTGTTCTTGTTGTAGAGGGTTTTTGAGACAGATTTTGTGGGAAAAAGGTCTGTTGTCAAGGAGCGGTTCTCAAAGAAGTACAGGCATCCAACTTTGGATTCTAAATTGACTCTCAAGCGCTTAAATGCGGTACGGTTAGATTTATTTATATAAAAGTTTCATTTTTTTATTTTATGAAGTTAGGCCTTGTTTGGATAAATAACTTAATTAAGTGCTTATAGCTTTACTGCTATCACATAAGTGTCAATGTATAAGCTAGTTTTATAACGAGAGATAAAATAAGGTCAAACTATTTCATATTTTCGTATAAGGTATAAGCTATTTACGTAAGCTATCCATGAGAGCTTATGAGAATAAGTGGCAAATAATTTAGGAACATGTAATAAGCTGGTTCTATAATTTCTTCCAAACTATCTCGCAAGTGCTTAGTAGTAATTGTGAAGGATTAGAAACGGTGGAAAAAAGTGTGTTTCAACCAATTTGGCGAAGTCCTGCTCTGTCAAAAGTAATTGCTTTCTCTGGGTTTGTGCTTGTATGGTTTTGTTTGGGAGTAGTGTTGTTTTTTATGGTTTCTTTTGTAGCTCTGCTTAGGCAGCCTTGTTTTGGTTTCTTTCTCTCCACGGCATTTCTTGTTCTTATGGTTGAGTCTTATTAATATAATTTTGCAGTTAAAAAAAAAATGCTTATATCGGTATATAAACTCAAACAAGTCAATCCAAATTATTATTATTATACCCATGTCTCATTTGATGTTTTGAATGCTTTGTTCTGCCAATCAATTGTTGGAGCAGGAGGCGAGGTGCACAACCAAGGCAAGGCGACTTGGGGTTTGTACCCCTGTGTTGTATGCTGTAGATCCTGTATTGCACACTTTAACATTTGAATTTGTTGATGGACCTTCAGTCAAAGATGTATTTCTTGAATTTGGATCATGTGGTGTCAATGAAGAGCGTCTAGGCAAAATTGCATTTCAAATTGGTGATGTAATTGCGAAGTTACATGATGGTGGTCTTGTTCATGGTGATTTAACAACATCAAACATGTTACTAAAGAATGATACTGATCAATTGGTGAGTTCATTCATTTCTTAGGTCGTTTAATATTTAATACACTTAGGTTACATGAGAAATATCATTAACTTTTGTTACAGTTGTGATGTGTATTTTGTCTAGGTTCTTATTGACTTTGGTTTGAGCTTTACTTCAACTCTACCAGAAGACAAAGCTGTCGATTTGTATGTCCTGGAAAGAGCCCTTGTTTCGATGCATTCTTCATGTGGTAATGTGGTAAGCCGACTTCTCATTTTTCCCATAGTCCTAATTGTTATAGTGTTACATATTAAGGATATGAAAACAGGATTTTATTAGTCTGTTGTGAAAATTTGAATTAGAGTGCAAGTATATTTTTGTACTTCAAGTTTAAGGTCTTACACTTTCCTTCCCTCAACTTTTGTGTAGCATCAATATGGCATACTTTTGAACTAGAGTGCAATCTGACAATTTTGACCCAAAATTGTCAGAAGGATAACAAAAAATTTCATCTCTTTTCCTGTTTTGTACTATCAGAATTTTATAGTCCGTGCACTCAGATTGATTAATTTGAACAAGAACCATGGGTTACAAAGCATAATTATCCATTTGCACCATGTCAAATTTGAATCCTTATGATTGTACAAAGCTATACCGTGGGATAAATATGGCTTAAAGCAATAAAGAGTGTTTATATTGAGTTTATCTCATAAATGAACTTACCATTATGGACCAACAGTATATGATTGATGGATCAGATATGTTACCATGGAAATTAGTATATGATTAACTATTATTTGTGTGCATCGGAAGACTTGTTCTGCTATGATATGGTCTCTACTGACATTTATTATCAAAATTTATGTGGATAGATGGATCAGATACTTGCTGCTTACCGCAAGTCATCGAAGCAGTGGTCATCCACAGTGAATAAGCTGGCTGACGGTACTACTACCTTCCATCTAATTGTTTTTAAAATTAAAACATTTTCTTCAAGAAATTGTACTTACCTCCTTACTTCTTCCCAACTTGTAGTGCGACAAAGAGGACGAAAGAGGACCATGGTTGGATGATTCTTTGAGTTTCACTTCCTCATTATGGTGAAAAGGAGAGTGACAACTAATGAATGTTTATCAGCATAGTTTATATGTATTTCTTATATGCACATCTCTTACTATTTAAAAAATTCATCATTTGAACTTTGATTGTCATCTCCAACATCCATTTGTGTAACAAAAATAGAACTGTTTGAAAATGTTCTGCGTGCTTATTTTGATATTTGCATGTCCATGGTTCAAAGGTTGTGCTTGTGCTTTTGGCGAAAAAAATATGTATGGAAGTTTTATTTGGTATGGTACTCGTTTGATTTCACGTTTAATATTTGTCACACGTGCGTTCAACTCAACACTACAATATGTAGCTAAAATGAAAATGTGCGGCTGTTGCTGTGGAGACGTGGAAACAAACAAGCATACACTTATTGCTTTAGGTTTGGATGAGGATCAAATAGTTATTGATCCTTACAAACTGCTCAATAGAGTACCTGATTTTATTTTTTTTGAACAAGTAGAGTACCTGATTTATTCAACTAAAAAATTGAGATCAAAATTGAAAGATATAGATCCCTCTTAAGTCTCTTTTTGTTCTTTCTAATACAAATAAATTTCATGTTTTTTTGGGTGCATAGACTAAAGTCATTGAAAACTCACACAAAGTAGAGGAATTGAGATTTGAAATTTAGTCATGGACATTCACCTTAACAGTTTTGTCATTTTTTATCCGTTGAATTATTATTTCTGGTCTGTGGATATAAATCTCGTGTTTTGGCATCTTGTAAATTCTCTCTCCCATCATGATTGGTAACAATACTTGTTGCATGACTTGGTAGAATTGTTTTTGTAAGAAATATCATGATACAGTTGGAAAAAAAATAGGGGAAAAATGCCAGCAATTTGTATGAACTAAATGGCGACTTTTACTCCACAACGTCCTTTTTTTTATAGGCAAATATTAGTTGTTAGTGTATAGTTAGTATATTGTCAATTTTTTTCTCCTTTGCCAGGATTCGAACCCTGGACCTCCACTAGCTCCACAACATCCTTTAACTTTCACATTTCAATTCTTGATTCTTTGGCAAATAATGGAAAAGTTTCTCACATTTCAAAAAATGCTTAAAATGGTAAATTATCGAGTAGTTTCTCATTAACACCATCACACGCTGGATCGTTCGAGCAACATTGATCGTTATGCCAATCTAATTGCTGCTCTCTGCCTTGTAACTATGACTACATCCGCATAACCCTACGTCCCTACTACTGAAACAGAACCACCAATACTAAGACACAACAACTGCAATAAGATGCTGCACTGACGTCAAAACATGTACCTCACCTTAAAAAACACTACACCTTAAACTGATTACGGTACATTTGATTCAACGGACAAAAGGATAGGGGAATGGTTTTATTGGAGGAGAGATTGTAATTTGATATTCTCTTTGATAATTTACCAGACTCATTACACTGCTTTTGAGAACAATTTTCTCGCATCTAAAGGGCAAGGAAGGATAGAAAAAAAACATATTGTTTGGTTAATAAAGGGATAGAAAATATTTTTATAATGAAATATTTTAGATGTACAAAATCTGAAACAGACTCATTACACTGCCTTTGAGAACAATTTTTAAAGCAAATTAAACATATTAAAGTGGATCGTACAAATAGTAATCCAACTGTATCCTATCCTATGATGAATATAGCACACAAAAATAAGAAACATCAATATTATTATGGATGACAGTCAAAATACATCTCATTGGTTAATTTTTTTTTAAATAATAATGCATCTGATGTCTGTCATCGCATGAAAGGAACTAAACCCCTCATCTCTGTTCCATTCCCGTTGCATAGGAAGTAAACTTTCTTCCAATTTTCTTCTGTGAATGCTTCACGACGAATAAGCCTTTGTCTGTCAAATATGAAAACACAAGAATATGAAAAACAATTTTCAAGCTATGTCGTTTGTCTGTGCAGTATCAATCAAAAAAATAGATAAGCAATACTCTTGCAAAAGATATTAATTACAACCAACGTATGATAGATCCAGGTTACCATTATATAAAATAGAAATCAATGTACTAATGCTAAAGACAGGAGATGTAGAAGAAGTGTAAGTGTGTAATTCATGATACAAATAAAAATAATACTTCTTCTTAAGGACTAGAGAAAGATACAAGAACATTAATGCATTGACCACTTGCTGAAGAAATACTATATTATATGTCTACAATGCATCTTTCTATGCTGGCAAAATTATAGACATACACTGCATACGGGAAAAATAAATTTCAAATAGGAAAAATAAATTAAATAGATAAAAACTTAGACAACTTGTTTTAGACTAACTAATTACGAGTAATTAATTAAATGGTGTCTTTTCTATCTGCTATATACTAGAAACTGTTACTGTTGTACCATAAGTAATGCTATAAACCGGGCAAACAGAGAGACGTTGTATGTAAGCAAACCTTAAATAATAATGACAAACAGTATCGGCTTCTTCTAAACTGTATCGGGGAAACATAGCACGAGCATCTACTGGAACACCCGGTAAATCTTTACGAAGCTTTCCTACAGCTGTTGAATGAGAAAAAGCCCCTACCATCATATCATCATGCTTCATTGACCTAAAAGCATTGACCTGCAATAGTAAGAACAAAGCTTTTAATGTTTTTCAGGGGCAGAGGTTTTATCCATAAAAGAATATATATCTAGCATTGTTCTAAAATATAAAAAAAAAAAAACAATGTACTAACCATGGTAAGTTCCTTAGCATGTATTGGCCGACAAGAACGAATTGTGACAGGTTCCTCATACTCACTGAATGTAAACCAGTTATTATACTGGAAACAGGCAATCACAGCAAATAAGACAAAAATATACACCAATTTTGAGAACAAATAATTTCAAAGAATGAACACCATCTTAACATCAAGGAATATGATTCTCACTTGATCAATTGCAATAAGAACAGGCATGTCTTTAACAAGTGATAACTCTTTCCTCAAACGAACTACCACTCCAACAGCTGCATGTGTTTGTTCAATGCCTGTCTTCACCAGCTCATATAACATTGTACCTTCAGGAATCGCCATGGAATCAACATCTTTCAACCATCCAACACCAGCCCCCTCACCTAATGGGATTGGATCAAATATTTGGCATGGCAGTTGCTTTAGGTAGGATTCATTGTATTTCAAAAAATCCTGGAAAAAATGATCCACATTAGAAGTAACTCTAAGCAATGAGCCAAGGAAGCCAATACTTAAACAATGTTAATCGTAATCAACATCAATATGCAAAATATAAATAAACAGCCAAAATCGAAATGAACAAATTGAGAACATTATTTCCTTCATCAATATCAGTTTTAAATTTTACTTTATTAAACATCTATTTGTGTACCCATATAGAGGTTTAGCACACTATACTAATCTAGTAGCATAGTACTTACAAAGTTTACATGACATGTCCTAAGACAGCTGAAGTGATAGCTGTTGCATGCAACATTATTGTGTCACGTAGGAAGCTCGATTGCTGAGTTAAAGGACACTAAAGGAGTTTTAAGCAAGAGGTACAGGTTTCAAATCTTGGAACTAACATTTAGAACATTCACTTTGAAACCAGACTTGGAAGCAATTAAAAAGTGTGTTTAGCATACACATAGAAACATACAATGATGCAACACTAGTAAAGCCAAGAATAGTAACCTAGGAGCCCATATGATACTGGAGTAATCAACATTTTGGGCAGCCATACTAACTCAAACAGTTGGCAACCATCCTAGGAAACATACTGTACAAACTCTATAAACTGATTTGATGTTGCCAAAGCACTGTCAAGAAAGCACATTTTCTCATTCATTTATCCTCTTTGAAACGTTCTCAAAACCAGACTTGCAATTTGCAAGTCTAGTTGCAATTAAAAAGTGTGTTTAGCATACACATAGAAACATACAATGATACAACACTAGTAAAGCCAAAAATAGTAAAACTCTAGTCTTACTTTGAGAACATTCTCGGCCTGGACAGGTGTGTCCCATAGACCTGATTGCGGATTCTTATAGAAAAATCCTCCGTGAGTCCATTCCTTTCCTTGAGGAACATAGAAAACCAACCAACCTTCTTCTCTAGCCCACTGAACAAGCATTGCAAGCGCAATGCTCTTCCCACAACTAACAGGACCATCTAAAACAACTTGCTTCCTAACTTTGACCCCTAAAAAATTAAACAGCAAAACAAATCAATTTAAGTCTCAACCATAGGTCTAAATAAATTGCAGTACGCAACTGCTACTGCCACAATATAAAGATTTGCGATTAACCCTCAATTGCAATTACAGCCACATCGGCCGCATTTACCTACATTTTGCCCCAATATCATGGTTTGCAGGCAAAATGCAACCATAAACATCGAAAATAATTGTGTAACTCGAAAGTATAAACACAAAGACCGCACCTTTACCATGAGGTGACCACATTGGTGGATCAACAACACGCCTGAAGTTATCACGAAGATCCAAAAAACTCTGTCGAACAAGCAAAGAAGTTCGCATAGAGTCCTGAAACTCCTTCGACATACCCACCGGCAACCCTTCAGGCAATACAGCATCCAGTGTCTCCTTCCTGGAAAACAAAATCAACCCAGAAAAACATAAAATCCAAAAAAGAGTTAAAAACTCAAAACTCAACTACACACACAACCTGTTCGACAAAATGCCGCAATGGTAAAAAAATCAAAAACACCAAAAAGAAAAGAATGTTTACGTCAGCTTGATGTAAGTGCAGGTATCGTTGTTGGTGAGTTTAGATAGAGAAGTAGCGGAAGTGAAGAGGGGTCGGCCGTTGGGACCCACATTGAGAGATGGATTTTTTTCATCGGCGGTGAGATTCCGGAGACGTTCCTGTTCGTCGAAGAAGCTGTCGGCGGTGGCGGTGGGGACGGAGGAGGAAGGAAGTTTGGAATTGGGAGTGGGTTTTGATGGAGACTTTGAAGAATAGTTTAGAGATGAGATTGTTGAAGTGAGATTGTTGCGCCATGATTTGTGACTTTTTGCTGCGGTTCTTGTTAAGGACCGCAACATTTTGTTGAATTTTTGTTTTCTGTAATGAATGAATCAGAGAGAAAGAGAGAGATTTTGGGTTATGGAGAACACTGAGAAATGTGAAATACGAAACTGAGAAAAGAGAAGAGAAGAGAGAAACAGTGTAGGGGTATTACAGTACTTTACTTTATTATTGGATTTGGGCCAAGCATTTAGAGCCCGTTTGATGCGCAGGTTAGGGGAACAAGATATGTTAAAGTTTTTCAATCTGTTGTTTGGTGCACCAATAAAAAAGATAAATTTAACTTACTATTGAGCCTATCCAATTACTCTTTGTTATTTTATTCCTTATTTTCGATTGGGTTATCCAATTACTCTTTGTTATTTTATTCCTTATTTTCGGCTGGGTTATCCAATTACTCTTTTTTATTTTTCTTATCATGTGTGCACCAAACACATGACATGATATGTGTTAATCTTGTCACTATCATATTGTATTATTATTTAGCTTCATATCATATCTTGTCGCTATCTATCCGGCGCACCAAACGGACCCTTATGTGTTTTAGGGTAGTTTTGATATCGGCCTATGTTATCTTTTAGTTTTGATATTTCGTAGATCTCGCGCCCCTCCCTTGAAATTTTAAAATATTTTGCTTGCATTCTAAACTTTTAGCGTATGAAAATATGCAATTTTGAAAAATCATTGTTTGTTTTTTAAAGTGTGAATGGTCGGTGTGTTTTCGCATTCTATAATTTGAACGACGATTGTCAGCATTTGAATAGTAGTTATAGTTTTTTTTCATTTTTCATATCTTCTCATCTCTATCTTCTCATCTCTTCGTCTTCTTTCTTGTATCATTATTTTTGCATTTTCTATTATGTGGTGTGTAAGAAGTTGTTTAGTTCGCCTTCGGTTAGTCATAACATTCTCAATAATGTTCTTTGATGGTGATGATTGAGAACATTATGCTAATTAAAGAAGGATTTTTTGTGGCAATTGACATTGAGTGTTATGACTAATCGGGTCATTGCATGTGTCTCATAGGGGAGATTTGGTGACTTGTGGGAAAAATTTGGTCGATAAAACATTAGAAGTTGGTGACCTAAGTGAAAATATATAATGTAGCCATATAAATTTTCTATCAAATACTCCCTCCGTCCCATTATATAAGCACTTTTACTACAAAAGTTTAGTCCCAAAATATAAGCCCCTTTACAATTTACTAGGTATATTTATTACATTTTTGCTTACACATACCACTAATTATTACTACTAAGTTGCATTGGAATACAAAAATTGTAAAGGGGCTTATATTTTTAGACTAGACTTTTGTAGTAAAGGTGCTTATATAATGGGACGGAGGAAGTATATTATAACTTTTTGCTTTCAGTTGTAATAAAAATAATAAATTGATCAAACTCAATTTATGACCGCATTGAAACTCAATCCAAAATCCGTTCACAAACAAAAATATTCATCAAAATTCAAGAACTTTATTATAATATTAGGATATCATATAGGGGATACATCATGATTCATATAGAAAGCACAAGATCTGGTAAGGACCCTTGAACCCTAGCCCAAGGAGTACTCCTCCAAATCCTACCCTCTTTCTCACCCTCACAAACCACAGTTAACAAAGTATTGAAATACTCACGCAACTGAGTAATAATCCCATCCTTGAGCCTCCACACATGCACCCAATACTCCCCCACATCTTCCCATCCTTCAACAATCAAACGGTCACCCTTAACACTCCTCATTCTCCTTGGCTTGAACTTGAATATTTTTTGCGTTGACTCGCCGGTCAACACTTTCATCATGTGTTGGCAATGTGGAGGTCCATGATACCTCCATTCCAATTCTTTTCCTACAACATTTGCTAGCTTCTCCTTTTCGCCTCCACCGCGTAGTAGTGCTTTGTACACCATTTTCACTATCTTTTGGTTTCGATTTTCGTGTTCCACCGGAGATGTGTTTAAGACATTCTCCTCCACAATCTCATTTGGAGTGATCTTCATTATGATTTTGATCACAATATTTTAGTTTGGTACCTTTGTTATTGAGGTAGCAATATAGCATCTCTTCTCTTATGATACATTTATATAGACGATTGATGAGTTTTGTATATTATAATTTATGCATAATAAATATTATAAGTCTTTGTTTAACGGTTGATTTTGATAGCAATTAGGAAGGAAATTGACATGTGACCCACACAAATCAAATTGTAGGTTATATAGCACGTATTCAGGGTAGTGTATGAGCATTTCAAGGAAATATAAAATTGATCGAAATGTTTAGAAATGATAGGTCACAATATACCAAAGACCAGCACGTTGTGATTCTAGCAACAAAAAATGACAAAGCTAGAAATATGATTTTGAAAATTTGCCAAAGACTCTAGATTCGTTATGTATTTTTTTTACTGAGATTCATTATGTATATTTACTATTATTATTTGTACAAATATTTTATTAGTATTTAATAATTATGTGTATAAAAATATAACCAAAAAAATGTATGTGTATAAATTCAGAGATAATTTAAACATTTGATTTTATGTGCATTATAGCATGATTCGGATTGTATGCAGTCATTTGCATGCAGTTATAAGAGATATGATCATATAAAATTAAACGGTTCAAATTTAAAACAGTTTAAATAATAAGAATTAAATTGTTTTAAATCTAGATCATCCAATCTTTAATCGGACGGTTAAATTATGCTGACTTAAACACATTAAAAAAATTATAGTTAAATACTATACAAAAAAAATCAATGAGAGAGATGTGGATGCAAATGCAAGATTTTTATTTCAAATCAAAGAGTAATCATATAGTAAAATGAAAAATCATAAGTAGAAATGAGTGAAGAGGTAAAGTAGTCATTACTAAAATTTCACAATTAAACGTTAATTGTGAAATCTAACTAAACGTCAGTTTTTCTAATGATGTTTGACACTGTATTTGATAGAGAATACTACAAATCATTCTCATAATTGCGTTTAGAAGAGAATTGAAATTATTTGATGTTAAAATTTACCCGAACTGGATTAAATGGTGGTGAAAATAAAAAATAAATATTTCATAACCCAATTTACTATGAAAACGTTAGTAGCTAATTCGTAGTTAAACGCTAGAAAAATAGAGCTTTGTAGTTAACTCTATATTTTTTTTAAGAGACCAGCTAACTGAGAGTAATTTTATCCCTAAATATTAAAATTGAGGTTATTAACACTATTTACATAGGTCCTCTTGTGCCACATAGGATTAAGCAATTTAGATAGATTTTACTTTATCGATAAATTTTTATTTTGGGGTACTTAACATTATTCATTAGGTCCCACAATATCCCACACACTCACACATATATATATTTGAATATTGTAATTTTTTGAATGGAAGATAAACAAATCGTTATTTTAATTTTAAGGATATACCTTTGAAATTGCATGAGAACCTTTTCTTAGAAATAACAATTAAGTACTGTCATGTGTACTCTCTTTAGTGGTAAATTTTTTAAAATATCAAGTACTTAGTTTAGGAATTTGGTTAAATATCATACGCTAAAGAAGCTCTAAGTACTAACACTTTCTTACCTGATCTCAAATTTTCTTTTTTTGGTCGAGACTAGGGTGTCCCCGTCGAACGCAATGATTATTCTCCTCGTTAGATTAAAAGTATCTCAAAGAATAGGATAGTTGGTCCAGAGATTTAATTATAGTCAAATATTATGTGGACAGTTGTAAATGACAATTAAACATTATTATATGTGAATAAATAAATAAAATTTCTCTTATACCAAAAAAAAAATGCAAAAATTTCTCTTCCCCAAATTAAAAAGAAGAATCTTCCATAGACTTTTTTTTTTGACTCAAGACTTGTGTTTAACATTTGATAAACCACAAAATTGAAAATTTTGTTCACCTTAAAACAGTTTATGTCTATAGTTTTCTTTTTCTTTTTCAAATTTTAAAGAGGAACACACTCTCAAATTTTAAATCAATACTACTAGAGCAATCCAAATAAGTTGTCTATAGTTTCCCTTATAAATTAACAAATATACATCTCCATTTCTCATACATATTCCCTTCACACTTTTTCTCTTTCACTCACTTTCTTTCTTCCTTTGATCTCATTATATTAGGTGAACATTAGTTTTATTAATAAAATATATCCAAGTGTGTAAATACAAAAAAATTAATCACTAAAAGCCACTTCGAAACAATCCAAAATTTCAAGTAATTAATAGAAGTATATAAGACGATGAAATCGTCCTTCTCTGCAGGTTGAATAAAAAAAACAAAGTTAATTTTAAAAAGAATTATTTTGTGTAGCTATAAAATTATACTTTATAAAAGTGCATCTGATATTCACACGAGAAAGTGATCACCTACTAATGCATTTAAAAACAACTAAAAAGATGATCATCTAGAAAGAAAATCATCATTTGGTATATCATCAAATCAAATGATCAGTGACGAATTTTGAAATTCACATAATCTTCAAATAATTTCAATTTTTTTGTAATTCTTATAAAAAATTCACCATACTCTAGTTGTCAAAATGTTGTACATGATATTTTTACACTATTATATATAACTTTTTGGCTTTTTCTTGTCTACCCCCTCAAGATTTAGGGATATACCTCCAATCACTTAAAAAAAATTAATCGATATAAATTTTTATAAAATACACCGTTAGATTAAAAGTTTATATCATATAGATCATTTGTGTAAAATTTCAGACAAATTTAAAATCATTTGATATGTTATTAAGACGTATCAAAATTAACAGTTTTTGTGATATCTTAAACACCGTTAATCTTTGTGTGTCTCAATAACATATCAAATGATTTTAGATTTGTCTGAAATTTTACACAAATGATCTATATAATATAAACTTTCAATCCAGCAGTGTATTTTATAAAAAAATTATATCGATTAAAACTTTTTATAGTAGTTGAGGGTATATACCTCCAAATCTTGTTGGGTACACAAGTTGTCACCTAACTTTTTTCTTTGCCAACTAATTTAGTGATTAAATTCACAAATTTAATTTGGAGTTTTCAAAGTTACATATGATCATTTGCAATAGGTTTTTTAATCAAATAGTTAAGCAACTGAACATAGATAAAGAATCAAAATTCAAAACTCAATTCTCGTGATAATATTTTTTTATAACTATTAACTGAGCTACAAATTAAATACACAACCTATTATAATTTTTTTTAACATAATTGTAAGTTGTATTAGGCTAACAACTTATATAATACGTACAAAAAATAAATAATATGAGAGTGATGGAGGGACACCCTACTAAAAAAGAAAAGAAAAATATCTCACTTTGTTTCAGCCGCCATACAGTCAAACCCACACCCTCTGACCCAAAAAATGCCTTTATTTTTTTTTTTAAATAAAACAAAAATACAAAATTTCTTCATTTCACCTTCCTAGAAAGATCTTCTCATCCTTTATTATTTATTATCATTTCTTAAACACATTCTCATTTTCTTCTCCTCCTCCTTAGCTTCTTCATTTTCTCTCCATCCTTTTTCACCTTATCAAACCAAGCACTTCAATTAATATTTTTCCCTAATCTTAATCTTCACCTATTTTTTGTTAATATAAACAAAAACACTCTTCACAACCATATCTTCTCCATAACTCATTCAATGACCTCCTCTTTCTTCTCTGACCTCCTTAATTCTCCTACCAACCAAAACCTCCGAGACACTGATATATCTCGTCATAATCAAAATCAGACTCAGAATCACTTGTTGTCAGAACAAATCGGGCAGGGTTTGCCCAAGTTCAAATCCACACCACCACCATCTCTTCCAATCTCTCCAACACCTCTCTTTTCTCCTTCTTCTTACTTTTCTATCCCTCCTGGCTTCTCTCTTTCTGAGCTTCTTGATTCTCCCGTTCTTCTTAATTCTTCTCATGTAAGTCATCTCATGCACCAAAAAAAAATATTCAACTTGTTCATAAATAATTTAAGTTGACTTCATAATTCTCATCGTGTTTAATTAGTTTAGATTATTTTATTTATTCGTATTTTTGTTGTTAAGAGGTTAATTAACAAGTGAATCTTAGTTGATTGTATATAGGATATAACTTTATGTTCTTAAGCCATATAAATTGTCACTATAAATAATTTTTTTACATTTTTTATCAATTATAATTGTCAATCATTAAAAATAATTAATTTGAATCAAAAATATATTTAAAGAGATATATATATGTTTGTTTTGTTGTGATTTATTGACCGTGTAATTTTTGTATACCAGTGCTGTATGAAAATTAAACTATGTGGTATTATATACTCTCTTTATTATATGTCTTTGTGATATGATTTTTTTTTTTTTTATAATTTAGATTCTTCCATCTCCAACAACTGGATCATTTGCTAATAATCAAAATCTCAATTGGAAGAACAATTATGGTGAAAAGCAGCAAAATGTCAAAGCAGAAGATGAAACCTTCTCAAATTTCTCATTCCAAGCTCAACCTCTGCTTCAATCTTCATCCACCACAACTCAAAACGTATGTAACCAATTTCATTTCACAAAACTCATTTATAATACTTCTACATATACTAAAAATAACTCCAATCACCAACAAAATTAAAGCCGGAAGTTAGAACACAAAAAAAAAAAATTATTAATTCTAACTTGTTTAACACATGTCAGTGTTTCTGTGTTGTGTCTGATGTCATGTTTGTGTCCGTGCTTCATAGGTCTTAAGTAATATATGTCTTTTTTTCTCTTGCTTATGTAAAATAGTATAAGTTCAATTGTCTAACACATGTTTGAAATTTTTCATGCATACCAAAAGGGGTGGAGTATGGTGAAATCAGAAAACTCATCTTCAATGCAGAGTTTCAAACCAGAGAATAATCAAACTCAGCCACAGCGACAAGTTCAACAAACACTTAGTAGAAGATCAGATGATGGATACAATTGGAGAAAATATGGACAAAAACAAGTGAAAGGAAGTGAAAATCCAAGAAGCTATTATAAATGCACATACCCAAATTGTCCAACAAAGAAAAAAGTTGAGAAAAGAGCTTTAGATGGACAAATTACTGAGATAGTTTATAAAGGTACTCATAATCATCCTAAGCCTTTGGCTAATAAGAGGAACATGAATTCAATGTCTTCATCATCGTCGTCACTTGTGAATCCTCATTCAAATCATTTTGAAAATGAACTTCAAATGGATTTGGTTGCCACACCGGAGAATTCTTCGATTTCGATTGGAGATGATGATTTTGAGCAGAGTTCTCACAAATCAGGCGGAGATCATGAGTTTGGTGATGATGATCAACCCGATGCCAAAAAATGGTGAGTTTTATTTAAATTATCTGATCATTGTTTTAAATTGCAGTTGTAATAACATTACGAAGTTTTAAATTGTAGAAAAAAAATTAAGACCGATACAGACAAAATTGTAATACCGTTGCAGATACCTCAAAATCTATTATAGTGTGTCCGCAATTTAAATCTATAAGTGTGATCATGCTTTATATAGTTAAATTTTATATAATATGATCATTTTTGCATCAAAAAAAATAATTATAATATGATCATTTACATGGTCCATTTTATTTCTAATTAATTTTTAATTTCACATTATTAATATTGCAGGAGAATAGAAGGTGAAAATGAGGGAATATCATCATCAGGAGTTGGAAATAGAACAGTGAGGGAACCTAGAGTTGTGGTTCAGACAACAAGTGACATTGATATTCTAGATGATGGGTATAGATGGAGAAAATATGGGCAGAAAGTTGTAAAGGGAAATCCAAATCCAAGGTAAAAAGTACATTTTCATCCTTTACCTTATATATAATGTCCAAGTTTATTTTATATATGGAGATCATTCCTAAAAATAGAACGTAATTTTATGTCTCAATCGTTAATGGAAGATCGTACAATTTATATTGAACATTAATAAAGTTAACTATATTCAATCTAAACATAGTGCATTTGATCATAATTCCCCTAATTAAAATGTCACAAAAGGTGTCCCGCAAACCTAGATACACCTACTTGTTCACCTTTAATTTAAGAGATGAAATTCTAGTCACTATCCAAAAAAATGTAACTAAAGGTAACCTAGGAAAAACCTAAAATATTATATTTGTTTTTCAAATTTTATTATTATAAAACTGATTTCTTATTAAATATAGTAAATGTCTTATTTTGGATCATTTTTCAAAGGTGCATATTGATATTATAGCATATCTACTTTTTTTAAGAGTATGTGAAAATTGGAAAAAAGAAAGTCTAATAAAAAAAGGATGCATCATGGATGTATAGATCATGAATTGGACCACCTATACTATATGATCAACCTATAGCGCGTGCAGTTGAATTTGACCAAAAAATTTAAGACATTTTTAATCCAGTCATAATATTCTTATTGGTCAAATTTGGCAACCCACATTTTTTCTCAAATGCATGCATGGGAAGACACTCAAATTTCCTATCCCATGTGATGTCTAAGACTAATTAAAGAGTTTTCCCACTTTTGTATTTTGGGTTTTCTTTCCAAGTGAATAACTAAACTAACACACATTAAACTTATAGAGAAATGAAAATTTTGTCCCGTAAAAATTAGCAAGCTAAGAATATCGCATTTTATATATAGAAATTAGAGTTTGAATCACTGACACCTACTTATTCATCTTATGAGTGAAATTTATAGCTACTAATTAAAGTATTTAATTAACTAAAAAAATGAAAAATTTAAGGATTAAACTTTGACGCCTGATAGTATTTTTGCTATCAACATAGCTATATTTATGAAGAAAAAAAATTATTTTGGGTTTTCATTATTTGTGTAACTAATTATTTTGTGATTAAATATAATATAGGAGTTACTACAAGTGTACAAACCCAGGATGTCCGGTGAGGAAACATGTGGAACGAGCATCACAAGATCTAAGAGCAGTGATAACAACCTACGAAGGAAAACACAATCATGATGTTCCTGCGCCACGTGGCAGTGGAAACCACTCTATCAACAAACCACAACCAAATATGCCAATAAACAACAACACCAACAATTCCAACAACAACAATATTAGTAATGGATTCTTCAACCATGAGATGATGCAAAACAATGGTTTCCCAATGGATTCTTACATGAATCAACAACGTGTTAATAATATTGTTAGAGGTAGAGCCAAGGATGAGCCTAGAGAAGATGAATCGTTTTTTGAATCTTTGCTATCTTGAAAGGAATATTAATCCTTTTTTATGGCAAAGTTTTTTATGGTTTGAATTTTTTTAAACGATTGGTTTAGGATTTTATACCTATATAGAACTTATGACTAATAAATCATGTTCATTTCATTTTTTGTATTTTTTTTGTTGTATATTTTTTTCTTAAAGGGCGAGTCGAATTCTGAGAATTCATTAGAGTTGAAGTCGAAGCAGATTTTATAATTTCATTGTATTCTTTTTCTTACCTACAAAAGATCTGTATATTGTATGTTTGACAATATTGTAAGTTAATTACTTTACGATGATATATATATGTTTGCAATTTTTTTATTATACACAACTTGTGTGTCAAATTATACATGCATGTTTTCTTCATCTATTTTTTGGAGTGTTAAGAAAGAAAGAAAAAAATCTATCACCAAATAGTTACTTAGCCGACAATAGAGTTTTTTGTTTATATAAATAACATTTCACATTTTAATTGAATATGAAACTGGTGTCATCTAATGGAACTTGCATATGTCACTTGTTTGTTTATGAATAAATGAATAAAAAATCAAAGATGGCGAGATAATGATAGATAACTTGGCGAGCAAGGCGGTGAAAGTCAACTTTGGCTTCTTATTGTTTTTGGCTAAATGACAAAATATGCATAAGGTGAAAAAAATAATTTGGATATTATTTTTTTGGTATATATTTAATATAGATTTATTATGATTTAAAATATCTTATTATAAAAAATATATACTTCTACTTTTAATATACAAATCAATAACTTATTATAATTATTTTACACACTTAAAATAAGAAATTTACTTCTTTTAGAAAAAAAAAAGTCTTTTTTACGTGACAATATTTATATTAAATGTAAAAAATGAAAAAGACAGATAAAATTGATAACGAGTATTGGAAGTACTCACAACTGGAGATAGTTGAATTAATAAAATATAATATGTTTGATTTAAAATTTAAATTAAATATATTAATTTTTATTGTTCTAACTATTTTTTATATTTAAAAAAAACAGTACTTAATTTATAGAAATATAGATTTGTTATTCCAAATAGTATTTTTTTTCTACAGGATTTGTATATTAAACACTACTTGAAAATGTATAGATTCACATTCTTCATTTATTCTTACTTACATTAATCAATCGATTATATATATCCCTATCCAAGTGATGACCATGATGGGGTCAAGTTATATCTATAAGACATGGCCCCTCGTCCAGATTCATTGTACAGTGTGAATAATGCTAGGCTATGGTAGTTTTGCCGTGCAAGTTTCTCTTTATGAACCTATTATATCATGTTAACCAGAGCTTCCAGAATATTGGTGAAGGAACATAAAAGAAAAAACTTTTAAATTAAAAATAATATATTTTAGACTTTTGAGATGTTGATGGACAAACTTTAATACTATATTACTATATTTACTGCCTTATAAACCAGTACCCCATAGTTACTTCAAAAAAAAAATAAACCAGTACCCCGAGAGTATCGATTAGCATTTTTCTATACAGCCAAGCTTATCTATGGAATGATCCAAAAAATTATCTTACAAGGTTAAAAATTTCTTTCTGAATATATACTAGTATATAAATAAAAAAGATTAAATATATTTTATAGTCCTTCTAGACTTTTTCTTCGAACTTTATTCTCTTATTTATTAATGTTTAAATTTCTCATGATTTTCTTGTCAAAATTTTTTTTTCTCATGATTTAATTTAATAGTTTAATTTTAATTTAAGTGGAATGATTTTATAAAAGTTTAACTTGGATATATTGTTGAAAAAATAATTGTTTTTGTAAAAGAGAAAATCTAAAATTAGTGATGAATACAATATAATTAAGTTATCAATGTTATGTGCAAGAATTAAAGAATCTAATTTTGACATATCAATGTTGGAAAAAGACTTAATCACCTATATGATAATCAAATTATGACACTAATTTATGCAACAAAAAAAAAATTATGACACTAAAAATCAACATGCTATATTATGAATGTTCTATTTATTTATTTTACAAAAATGTGTTTATATAGTTTTTCATCAATTAAAATATATTTAATACGACTAAAAGTTGAAAATTAACTGACAATGTAACCGTATTAGTTAGATTATGAACAACTTCATTTGTTTGTCTCCGCACAAACTCGACACTAGAATTTCTATAATTTAACTTACTGGTAAAGATATTATAATAAGAGGTAAAGCTGAAAATTAAGAGAGAAGACAATCCTTTTAGATAATATTATTCGCTAGTATGTTTCATTTTATTATCATCATCTATGAAAATTTCTCATTCCACCCCCTAAAATTCTCTTTTCCCCCCAAGATGATTTTTGTATGAGAGTAAAAAAAAATTTGTATAAGAGAATATTGGGGGGGGAAAGAGAGTGTTGGGGGGTCGAAAGAGAAATTTTCAACATCTATGAGTATATAAAGACACAACTTTAAGGTTGTGAAATTAAGAATAAAAAAAAACAAATTAATATTAGGTGTCAAAACGATAGTTAAATGACAACTGATATAGAATATTCTAGAAGTGGTTTCATGAGCTTAACTCAATTGGTTGGACATTATATTATATATGTAGGGGATGATGGTTCGAATCCCGGTTATCTCACTTCTCTACTTTAAAAGTGGAATTTTTAACGGCTAAACTATGACAAAAAAAAAAAAGAATATTCTATAAGTGAATCTACGCATTCTATTGGATCGGACATGGTACTCGTATATAGAATCTATCAATATTGCCATAAACGACATACACAAATCTTTTCAATACACTTACGTACAAAAGGAGGCTTGCACATGTTTATTGAACAACCAAGATGGTGAGTACATGGAGCATTAAATGTAGTATAAGTCGCTGTAATGAATAAAGAAAATGTTACTATAATGTGATGAAATGAAGTAAATAACAAAATTTGAAATTTGAAAAGGATAAAAAAAGGCTTACGTACCTTCAACACTCATTGCTAAAAGAAATAGAAAAAGAAAGATAATTATAACATGAACAAATTTGATAATTTGGATCATATTTTCTCCTTTTTTAGGAATTATGGTGGTATAAAACTCTTTCTAAAATGTTAATCTTTATTCCATGTCTCTTTAAGTACATCAAGGTATTGTGTTTGTCCCTCCAACACACTTTATTAAGGAGGTCATAAAAAAAGTTACCAATAATCATAGGATGATTTAACTATTTTATTTTTACTAAATTTCTATTATTTAACCTTTCATGATAACAAGGCCATAGTTACCATATACCTTGGATTACATCTTTATCAAAAAATCCTCAAGAGAGCATTAAAAGTTCATGATTAATTAATAATGTTGTATGATTGGATTGATGAAAAACCACGTAGTAAATATGATATTCTTTACAAAAAAAAAAGTACTCCATAACTTTTTGTAATCACCTAGAATGTGTATTCATCATCTTTTAAAGAAACAAAATAATATTAACATATAAAAAAATTCATATATTTGTCAAAAAAAAAAATCATATATTTCTTCACTCTCAATATATATTTAACAACAAAACTATTATGCAACACAAACAAAGCACAAGCAATTGCGAGTTGAAACGATAAGAAAAAGTGTGATGCAATTTGAATGTGTGATAAAGATGTGATGTGGGGTTGGAGTTGAACCCTTCAAAATACATTTATAGTAGATCTGTAGATACAATCTTAAATAAATAAAGTTGATACTTATACAATAATTCACCCTCGAACAAATTAGTTTGCCCAATGAATTGGATAATTGTGGTAGAAATTCAAAATATAAATCTATACAAATAAAGAGGTCATCTAAAAATTTCAGTCTAGATTGTTAAATAAAATAATATTTTTTATTGTTATTATTATCATTTTTTTTAAGTATTAAAATTACGTATTTATTTACTTTTTGATATAAAACTAATTTAAACAATAACTACAACATACAAGACTAAAGATGAATGAGAGATAGAGATAAGATATCAAGAATAGAGTTTATATTTTACTCTTAAAGATATATGTTTACTTTTTTTGGTCTTATTTATTAAAAAAAATTACTTTTTAGATTTATAGAACAAATGATATATCTAATCTATAAATAAGGTTTTTTTTTAGCAAAAGTAGTGCAGAACAAACGGCTGCAATCCTAAATATATTGAAAATATTTTATCCAAATATTATATAAAATGTTAATTGCATATGAATAGAAGGTAATCGGCTAACAAGTTGCGCCGCTACTCTTTTTTGGATTGCAAAACTCATTCTTTTAAAAACAACATCCATAGACCTAGGAGAAATAATGTTGCTATGCATGACCTTTTGAACTCTATTTAAAAGATCCACAGCCTCTGGAGCTAGAAAACCAAAACTCAGTTAAACTACCAAAATGCCCGAAAAGAGTATACATACAAACAATTTAAGTACAATAAAAATGGTTACAAACAGAAGAAAAGACACGCACAACACAAGTACTATCCAACGGATCCGCGTACAGGCGTGAAACTAAATAGCAAAAAAAACATGTAATATGAATCTTTACAAAACAAGAAGGCAGATTTTATATGTAACCCTCTAAATTTTAGTGAATTTCAACCATTCAATTAATTTAATAGATCTTATAGTTAATTTTTTATGGTACATCGATGATAAACTTATTAACTAGTATACCTTCCATACCTTTTATTCTTGAACTTTTATCATGACAATCTTTTCTGCACTCTCAAAAACACATTCAATTATTTTCTACGCTCTCAAAACACCTTCAATCTTTTCCATTGAACATGCACAACACGTCTAATATTTTACCCTCCAAATCAGATTCAATTTTCGATTCTTATCCTTTCTAATTCTTTCTTCTCTTTGGTTTCTGGTTATAGAATCCACCGAGGAGAGATACCAATATGGCAAAACATGGCTTCCAAATTAAAGGAGCATTCGTGTATTTACCTTTATTGGTCTCATATCTTTGTCATAAGAATAGTCATTATAGGATTAGATAGCTGACATATACAACAGTGAGTTTCCTGAGGTAGATAGCATATTTATAGTAGTGACCTATTACAAGACGGACAGAGTAAGAAGAAAATCTAGATAATATTATTTGGTCTTTTCTACCTATCTCTTTTCATTACGTATCATCTTAATTAGAAGAACACAAAATCATAACAACAAGGTTCATGAAATTAGGATACTAATGCAATATTAGAGTTGACAACAAAATAACTAATTTACAACTCATGCAATATTAGAGTTGTTTTGTGTACTCTTTTGGATATCGTACTCGTGGAATCTTTCACCAGAAACGACATAAGCAAATAAAATCAATACATCTAGGATTAAAAGGAGGCTTGCACAAGCTTTTTGGACATTTAGAATGTACAAGACATGTATAATTCTCCATAGTCCAAGCCGCTATAATAATTAAGGAAAGTAAAAGAATGTTACTATAACGGATAAAATGTAATGTACAAAGAAATAATGAAATTTGAAAAGGATGACGAAAGACTTACCCATTGTATTTGTTGCATAAAGATATAGGGATAGAAAGATAACCATAACATGAATAAACTTGACAACATTCAACATATTTTCCCCTTTTTAGCAATTATGAAGCTGTATAAAATTCTTCCTAAAATTATTTTTTTTGAAGAAACTAAATGAATTATAATGTTTATTAAAGGTCTTTGTAAGAACAATAATATGTTGTGTATGTACCTTATATTCCCCCCAACTCTTTTTAGCAATTATGAAGTTGTAAAAAACCATTCCTAAAATTATAATATTTATTAATTAAAATGTCTTCTGTTTGCTTCTTTTTTTATAACAAATGTGTTATGTTGCTTTGTCCCTCCCTTCAACACACTTACTCACTTAGTAAGAAGTAGGTCATATGAAATTACCAAGCTTATATTATATATAACCTTTCATGATAATTATATTCATTTAGGGATCTTTTAATTTTATAACGGTTGTAATAGATTTGTTCTTTAACTTTTTCAAGTGCCAAATTGAGCCTTAATTTAAGTTTGTAACATATTATATCATTACTCTTTTAATGATTCTTCATTACAAAAGGGTAATGCTCAATGTCACGAAAATATTTTCGTGAGGAATATACGAATGATGTTTTTCATCACAAAAAAAAACAAAATTTGATCCAGCTACTCTACGACTGTGTCACATTTGGCAAAATGTTTGGGTAACAATAAAAATAGTTTACTGACCTCAAAAATAATAAAAATACTTTCAAAGATTAATCATTTTGTTTGTTCATGACAAAGTAGGTGGAGAGAAGGTTATGGGTTAGGCGTCTTATTTATATTTTTCACATTTTTTAAAGAAATTCTTAATTTTGTTGATTTTAATTATTAAAATGAGTTAAAATAAGTTAGTTTATTAAAATATCATTTGAAATAATTTGGTGAATTGAAATTCAATAAATAAAGATAGTTTATTGGATAAAAATAATAATAAATATTGTATTGATATTTTAAAAGAACAAATAATTTAAACAAAAAAACTTAAAAAAGACAACTATTGTAAGACGAACCAGTAAGAAGAAAATTTAGATAATATTATTTGATCTTTGCTACCTGCTGTTTCTTTTCATTACCATCTTCTAATTAGAGCACAAAATAATAACAAGGTTCGTGAATTTAGGAAAATAAATTTTTTAATGAGTGAAAACATAGTAACTAAATGAGAACTCATGCAATATGTGACTTGTATGTTTGTGTACTCTTTTGGATAGCGTATTTGTGGAATCTTTCACCAAAAACGACATATGCAAATATACCACTCACATCTCGGATTAAAAGGAGGCTTGCATAGGTCTGTTGGACAGTCAGAATTTAGAACACATTTATACCCATAAGGCGCTATAATAAAGAGATTAAAAGAATGAATGTTACTATAATAATGGAATAAAATGAAGTGTACAAAGTAAATAGCAAAATTTGAAAAAAATAACAAAGACTTACTTCGTCCACTCATTGCATAAGGATATAGGGATAGAAAGATAACCATAATATAAATAAACTTGACAATATTCACCATATTTTTCCCTTTTTTTTGCAATTATAAAGTTGAATAAAATCCTTCCTAGAATTATAATGTTTATTAAACATATTTATAAGAACATTAATATAATGTGTTGTGTTCACCTCTTATATTTCCCCATTGTTTTAGCAATTATGAAGTTGTAAAAAACCATTGCTAAAATTATTATAATATTTACTAAATGTCTTATGCTGCTTTTTTTAATAGCAACTTATGTTATTTTGTCCCTTCATCAACACACTTAGTGAGAAAGTCATAAAAATATTTATCAATTAAAAGAATTCATTTTTTTTTGCAAAGCATATATTTAGAGTTGTCAAATAATATATTAAACTGGCTCGGTCTAGTCCGATTTTGCTCTATAAATGAGTTAGGTTGGTCCGGCCTAATTATTGTTGGGTCATTATTCAACGAGTTCGGCCCGCATGAGCACGACGCGGTCCAGTGGATTTATGGGCTGGCCCGACCAAATTTATTTTTTTTCCTCAGTTTATTCGATCTTTTTTAAGTGACTTTGATATATTAATTCTTTATAATTATTAATTTTATTGAGATATAATTGTATACAAGTGTAAATAATGTTTACATCATCATTAAATAAGCATTAATAATTATAAAATTATTTTTTATTAAAGTTTTAGGTTTATATAACCATTTTTATTGAACTTACACATTAAATTATATTTTTTCTAGTATTTTTTCAATTAGATGATAATTTTTTATGTATTTAATGATATTATTTTTATAAATATGACATAAATTTCCTGGTAATTGGCCGGCTCGAAGCCCAATGGGCTGACCGGACTCAGCCCAATCCTCGGAAGGGATGCATTGGCTTGGGAAAAAAAGTCCAATTACATTTAGACTAACTTTTTTGAAATGTAAGACTTATTGATTGGCTCATTTTTGATAGTTCTACTTATATTATAACCTTTCATAATCTTATGCAAAAGAAATTAAAACACATGTAGAAAATTGGAATTGAATGGACACCTTTTTTGCTTCTCTATTCTTTGATTTTTTTTTTTTGTAAAGGGAAATTAAAACACATAATTATTGGTTTAGTTGTCTTTGTGATTGCTCTTATTTATCCTTCTCCATTTCTAGGGATGTTTTTTTTTTTTTTTTTGAAAGAAAAGATAAGATTTCTAGGGATGTTTATGCACCTTTTCCTTTTCTGTTTTGGACATTGATAGCTTTTAACTATATTGAATTTATCCTTCAAAATTGAAAAATCAAAATACCCATCCTCCATCCTAGATCTAAAATTGAAAACCCATGAAATTATATTCCCACTTTAATAAACAGTTAAATTTTCTATTCAAATTTAGCCTTGATAATAATGCTAATGGAGTTTCAACATAAAATGTATTGTGTAGATTGTATAATGAATATCACGACTAGAAGAGTATGAAAGCGTGTGAGGTCATGTTGTAGCTTGGGCGGTGAAGAAGAAACCCATCAAAATTCAAACAAAATTCATTGTATTTTCATTTATTTATAACCTAAAACAAATTTAATTAACACCAAGTATGTACATTATAATTATAAAGAGGTAAACCAAAAAAATTATAATTATAAAGAGAATAATTTTTCAGTCGAAAATCAAGAATATGATATTAAAATTAAGGTTAAATTATAGTTTTGGCCTCTCAAGTTTTTTAATTGTGCAATTTTGACCCTCAGATTTTAAATGTATGATTTTAACCTACACGTTTCTTAATTTGCAATTTTATAACCCTTGACTATTTTGACCAAATATTTAAAAGGTGTTTTTTAAAAAGGTCTTAATATTTTTTTTTGAAGATAGAAAGTCTTAATATAACAATGAGATATTATGAATTTTTCAAATAAAATTGTCGCGCTAAAATGTTAAGAAAGACAACCAAACAGAAGAACAAGGAAAACGAAGCATATACGAAGGTCATGTTAACGGCGTTCAACGGTTCTGAATCAAAGATTATGATTTACTTGTTAAGAAAAATGTTTATATGAAAGAAAAATGAGAAACATCAAATTATTGTTAATTGTATGAAAGAATGTCTTTTTTATATGAGAGTTAGTAAGTCTGCCCAGGATTACCAAGTTGTTGGTCTAGACAATAAAAAACACATGTCATACGAAGAATAGACAAGCAAAGATCAAATGGTTAGCAAAGGGGTTTGTGAGCATGTTAAGACATACACCAAACATAAAAATTAGAGCATTGTAAGATGAAGCTAGAACTTTGTGGAGTGTGATGCTTAGCATATATGAAATTTATAGATTTAAAATAAAAGCTTTAAAAATGATTGAAGGATGCAAGTAATATAGGCATATGAGGAGTTATGGTGAAGAACTGATGAGAAATAGTTTAGGAAGCATAATTATAAGGGTTAAATTCGTTCATTTGAAGCATAAAGCGCCAAAATTGCACAATTAAAAATCGTGGGCGGTTAAAATTGCACATTTGAAACCTGAGAGACTAAAATTGTACAATTATAAAATTTGGGAGGTCAAAACTACAATTTAACCTTAAATTAAACAAATATTCTTGAATATATTAAATCTATAAGAATATTCTGGCTATAAATCAAATCATAATTAATTTTATTACAGGTCATTTGCACACTTTGATAGAACAAATAAATAGATGTTCTGTAATTGGAAGGTGAATTTACATCTAACATCGGCCTAATTCATCACGATATTCTTTTATCATAATAGAATATAAATAGATGATATAATAACTCACTATTATTTTAATTATTAATTAAGATTAATCCAAAAAATCCGATATAAATAGCATATTGGAGGGGGAAATATGCGACTTGTATATTTGTGTACTCTCTTGGATATCGTACTCGTGGAATCTTTCACCATAAACGACATACACAAACATACCAAATACATCTCGGATTAAAAGGAGGTTTGCACATGTCTTTTGGACAGTCAGAATGTTGAACACAATTATAGGTCCCTGGAATATAAGGCTCTATAATAAAGAGAGTAAAAGATCGAATGTTACAAATTACAATAATAGAATAAAATGAATTGTGTACAAAGTAAATAACGAAATTTGTAAAAAATATAACAAAGGCTTACCGTTGACACTCATTGCATAAGGATATAGTGATAAAAAGATAACGATAATATAAATAAAATTGACTATCTTCACCATATTTTCCCCTTTTTTTTTTAGCAATTATGAAGTTCAATAAAATCCTTCCTAAAATTATAATGCTGTTTTTACAGTAAAAATTATAATGTTTATTAAATATCTTTATAAGAATATTAATGTGTTGTGTTTGTCCCTTATATTTTCTCCATTCTTTTAGCAATTATGAAGTTGTAAAAATACTATTTTTAAAATTATAATATTTATTAAATGTCTTATGCTGCTTTTTTTTTTTATAGCAAATGGCTTGTGTTATTTTGTCCCTTTGGCACACTTAGTAAGAACTAAGAAAGACATATGATTTTTAAAAAAATTGAAGAAGAGAGAAATTTTATTAATTATTGACACTAATGATCATTTTATAATTATTGTTGATCGGATTTGAACTCGGCAAGTTATTAGGCTAAATTCTTACCGCAACTAGCACTTCAAGTGTTAAAACCTTTCATGATCCTATTGATTTTATAACCTTATATTATAACCTTTTATGATCATAAATTAAAGGAATTCATTATTTTATTTTTACCAAACTTATATTATAACCTTTCATGATCTTATGCAAAGAAAATTAAAACACGTGGAGAAGATTGGAATCGAATGGACACCTTTTTTGCTTCTCTTTTTTGCCTCTCTATTGTTTGATTTTCCGTAAAGGATAATTAAAACACATGATTATTGGTTTTGTTGTCTTTGTTGAAATTGGGCCTAAAATTAAATTAATTCAAAATGATAAATAAATATAAATATAATCAAAACATTGTAATTAGGATCAATTCACCATAATATGAAAACATTATATACTAAGAAATAAATAAAACGTGCATATATTAGAAGTATGGCTTGGTCAATAGAAGACAACTAATATAAATTTAACTTTAAAATAAATTTATGATAACAGTCTTCATATTAGCTCTTATTTTCTTATACCCATCCTCCATCCTAGATCTAAAATTAAACCCCATGAAATTTTATTCCCACTCAAATAAATAGTTAAATTTGAATAGCTATTCAAATTTAGCCTTCATGATAATAATGCTAGCTAATGGAGTTTGAATTTCCACAAAAAATGCATTGTGTAGATGGTATAATCAATATCACTACTAGAAGAGTATGAAAGCGTGTAGAGGTCATGTCGTAGCTTGGAGGTGAAAAAGAAAGCCATCAAAATTCAAACAAAACTCATCATATTTTTATTTATTTATTTATAATTTTTATCTTACATTACATTTATTGATTTATTCCAATGGTTTGGGCCCATGAATTTAGGGGCCTAATATATACATATAATACTTATATAATATTAAGTAAAATATGTATTAGTATTCTTTTAGGGGTTCGGTGGTATATTTTTATACTAAATCTTTTGTTTTAATTCTGTTTTTTTCTTCCACCAATTATACTTCACACACATTAATATTATCAATTTATAAATTATACTCATTATCTTTATTAGAAACTCATTATCTAATTTCAATATAACTCCAATTCAATTGAATCACTTATCAGATTATTTTCTTTTTTGTTGAATCACTCTAAATTTACAATTCATTTGAATCTTGATTATTTATTTCTTGTCATGAAATTTCACATTATTTTTTTATTTATATTTTGTAAATTGTTAACATTAGCAGGTTATTTTATGCACTCAATTTCAACTATTTGAATCTTATATTGGAGAAATATAATCTTCAATTCGAAGTCAACGATTACTTCACAGGTGATATTGTTCTCTACTCGAGTATTTTTTAGTTTCTAACCGGTATTCAATTTATTTGAAGATGTGGCCTAAAAAACACTTATCTAGTTGTGAAAAACGAAAGAAAAGAAAACGAACTCAAGAGCTAATAAAATCACATTTTGTGTCAATCTAGTGTGTGTCTTTTAATTTATGCATTTGGTTCTTTGGTTGGTTAAAAACATATATTATGTATTATGGCATATTATATTAAATAAAATATACGTCAAAAAAATAAAATATACGTATTAATTTTTTTACGATTGGCCTAAGGCCCACAAAATGTCAGAAACGTCGAGATGACTAAAAAGAACCAAACAGAAGGAGATCCACATCAGAATAATACACTATATAAAAATTATGAAGAAGTGATATCTATAATATTTTGTTGGAAGAATGGATGAGAATATCGAAAAGAGAGAATGAATAGAGAAAAATAGTAAATGAGGAAGTGAAGAGCTATAAATGTTTGTGTATTATTTTATAAGGTGAAAGACTTCATGATGCATGATGCATCAGTTGCGAATAACATTATAACGAATATAAATTTTATAAAAATTATTATTACATTAAAAATTATATCATATGGATTATTTATATTAAATTTTACATAAATTATAAATTATTTGATATGTTATTCAGACTCAATATATCTTAGAAGAAAAAGAAAATTGTTGAAAAGAGATAAGGTTTTAGGGAAAATCAAAATGCTATAAGGTTTTAGGGTTAAGTTTCTCACATCAAATATTCCAACGGCTCTATAATGCCATTTTTGTTATTCCACATCAATTGAATGGCATTTTGGTATAATAAACCATCACTCACATACTAAACACTCTTCATTCCACTCTCATAACAAAACCTTCAAATTTCCCATTTTACCCTCCAAACCAGAATCAATTTTCAAACCCTACCCTTTCTTTCTTCTCTTTGAATTTTCTTGTTAACAAATCCATGGAACTCTCCATGGCGAAACACAGCATCCTAAGGAACATTCTGGTTCGCGTATTCTCCTTCGCTGTTCTCATCTTCGCTGCGCGATTCGCAATCATCGTTACTGTTCGCGGAGGATCATGTGACTCGTCCGATTTCTGTTTCTTCTCAGAAAATCTTAACATTACTTCTCCTTCTCATCTTTCCGCCTCCGAAGATCCATTTTCCGACAAGAATTGGCGCCGTTCGGTCGAATACTACGCCGCTATTTTCCATGATCTGATCGCCGATGGTTCACTCTCGCCGAATTCTAGAGCTCTCTGTATCGATACTCCCACCGGTGAAGATGTCTTGGCGTTGAAAGAAATCGGAGTTGTTGATTCCGTCGGAATTTTCAAGAATCCGTCGCCGCCGTTGATTATTCAAGGAGAAGGTCACCGGCATCCATTTTCCGACGAAGCCTTTGATTTCGAATTCTCCGGTAACAACGGTTTAGAACAATCGCCTAAACCGGCGGAATTCGCCGCCGAGATTTGTCGAACTCTCCGACCCGGCGGAATATTAACGGTTCACACGACGGCGAGAGACGCTTACAGTTTCAATTCATTTATCGAATTATTCACTTGCTGTGAATTAATCAGAAAAAGAGAAATCAACGGTGTAGATTCATCATCAACAATTCTCGAGATTTTGATGAAAAAGAAAATCCCCAATTTCAAAACCCTAGATTCAATTTCACCCTCAAATATCAATTCAGCAAATAAGTGCTTAATTCCACTTCACAAACGTGAAATAGTGAAAAATGCAGAATCTTTGATACATGAAGAGCCATTAAAACCATGGATCACACACAAAAGAAATTTGAAGAACATAAAGTACTTAACTTCAATGGTTGATATAACCTTCAAGAAAAACTACGTCTATATCGATATCGGCGCTAGAAGCTATAGTTCAAGCATTGGAAGCTGGTTCAAGAAACAATATCCAAAACAGAATAAAACTTTTGAAGTTTATGCAATTGAAGCTGATAAAGCTTTTCATGAAGAGTATAGAGCAAGAAAAGGTGTTAATTTGTTACCATATGCAGCATGGGTTAGAAATGAAACATTGTTTTTTGAGATTACAAGAGAATCAAGTAAGAAAATTATGATGAAAAATAGAGGAATGGGAAGGATTAGGGTTAATCCTGTTCAAACAAGTTCAAGTCATATGGGTGATAAGGATAAGATTCAAGGTTTTGATTTTGCTTATTGGTTGAAAAGTGTTGTTACAAGTAATGATTTTGTGGTTGTGAAAATGGATGTTGAAGGTACTGAGTTTCATTTGATACCTAAGTTGATACAAAGTGGTGCAATTTGTTTGATTGATGAACTTTTTCTTGAGTGTCATTATAATAGATGGCAGAGATGTTGTCCTGGTAAGAGAAGTTCTAAGTTTCAGAAAACTTATGATGAATGTTTGGATTTGTTTACTTCACTTAGAAATATTGGTGTTCTTGTTCATCAATGGTGGTGATAATCCATAGTGTACAGATTGTCATGTTTTGGTTACATTTTTTGTATAGGTTTTTTTTATACTTAGGATTTTATTTGATTAAATTGATTCTTTTGTAGATTCTTTTTTAGTCAAGTGTTATTGTCAATGGAAATGAAGAGTTTAGTGAATGGAAAGTTGTGTTATTTTATATCATGTTGAAATTGGTGACTACAAAAATCCTATTAATCATATAAGACATATTTTTATCTTTCGGTTAAAATTTTCTCTATACACAAAAATATATCAAAAATCGAATATTATCACTTGAACCAACCAACCACATGTTGGTTATAAAAGTAATTTGCTAACTTATTCAATCATTCATAGATCTTAAGAGCGTTTAGATAAGATGATGCGAGTCTCTTCTAACTTAATTAAGATTGTAAGTTCGATCTCTGACTTAAGAATGCAGCAACGTTAAAACTCTTGGGAAGAGTTTGCTGCCCATTTAAGTCTCACAAAATTTATGGAATTAGTTTATGTAGTTGCATGCAGAGAAGATTTGATTTTCGCTAACAAAAAAGCTTCATTGAAAAAAAAACTAAAATAAAATTGACCATGACAAAAATAAAACAATGATAAAAACATTGTCCCATGTAACATAAAAAACAAACATATGGTCAAACAATAGTAACGTATAAGAGGGAACCAATAACGGTCTCACTCTATCTCATCCATCCATGACACATTTCTCTCCCAAATCCAAATGGGTTTGTTTCTTTCACTCTCTTCCTTCCCTCAGAGTCTCTCGACCACACTCTTCTTGCTCCATCAATGGAGGAGTCAGATGAAAACAATTTCATTAGCAACTTTTCTATGTCTGATGATGGAACAGACTCATTCATATGTCACTCAATTACCAATATCAACTCAAAGGGATTTTGGTTAGGAGAAAACCCTCTTGCTTTTGTTGTCCCTCTTTTCTTGATCCAGCTTTTTCTTATGTTCATTTTCACACGCTTCAGTTGCCTTATTCTCAAGCCTTTTGGTCAACTTTCTTTTGTTTCTCAGATTCTTGTAAGCTTTCAACCCTTTTAATTATCTTCCATGTTTTTCATCAAGATTTTAATTTTTCAATAGTGTTGCAATCTATGAAATACTGACACTGACACGTCGATACCAGTAATAATATAAGAAAATGAATTAGGTGGACATGTCTTTGATCAAAAGTATCGGTGCTACAGAGGTCACTATCCTTGATAATGTGGATAATATCATGGTCAAATGTAGCCGATACATCCTCGATTGTAGTCAAGTTATACATTTACGGAGACATTAAAAACCTTGATGTCGCCGCCCATATAGTGTATGCTGAATTTTCTCTATGAACAACTATGATTTTCATGTTAAGATGCCATTTTAGTGTTGGGTTTATTTAATGATATATATTTGGTTGTTTATGTGTATATACTATTGTGTTTGTTTGGGAACTCATTACATCATTCTTATTGAGATTTTGTGAGGGATTATCATGTCCATTAGTAGCAACGATTGAACCCTATACCCCATGCATATAACTCCTTCAGCGTCTTAACCCAAACCACCGGACTACTCCTTCGGGTCTAGTGCACCACTTAATTGATACTGAGTTCATACTAATTAATATTCAACAAATTATTTTATTTCCTAGCTAGTTTTAATTTTGGGGCTAGATAATTTTTCATTATCATTGGTAAGTAATATAACCTAGTTGCATCACTTGCAATAGACAGCTTTTTTTTTCTTTCTGATTTTCGGTATAATTAGAAGGAATGGCTAATGATATGTATATATCTGATCTATTTCTATAATGTTTGATGTTCACTAGGCTGGTGTGATACTAGGTCCTTCGATTCTTGGTCGCAGCTCATCATTTGAGAACAATTTTTTCCCAATAAAAGGAAGGAATGTGCTTGACACATTAGCATTTTTTGGTTTTATGTTATTCATCTTCCAACTTGGGGTAAAGATAGATCCATCCATAATTTTTCGATCAGGTAAAAGGACGTTCGCTATTGGACTTCTATGCTTCTTTGTTCCTTACACTCTCGGCGGAATCATAGTTTTAATCCTCACCCACTTTGCATCACTGGATGATGATGTTTCGAAAGTGCTTCCTCTTGTGCTAGAAATTCAATGTATCACAGCCTTTCCAGTAATTTCTTGCTTTCTTGCTGAACTTCAGATCCTCAATTCAGAGATCGGACGGTTGGCTTCGTCTTCTTCCCTAGTATGTGACATTTGCTTCGGTATAGTTTCAACAATGAAGTTTGCTGCAAAACTATCATCAACAAAGTCAATAGGAGTAACCATTGGATCACTCTTTTCAACCATTGTTATTATTTTGATCATAGTTTTTGTTGTTCATCCAGCTGCATTATATATTATTCAACACACACCAGAGGGAAAACCTGTTCAAGAAATTTACATTTGTGGAACTCTTGTAACACTTATATTCGGTGGGTTCATCGGCGAAGTTATTGGTATAGATGCAATCGTTGTGTCATTTATGATAGGGTTGGCGATACCAGATGGTCCTCCATTAGGTGCAGCATTGGTAGATAAGCTTGAGTGTTTTGCTTCAGTCGTGCTTTTACCGTTACTTTTTGCGGTTGTTGGATTGAGGACGGATGTTTTTGCTATAGAGAAGATGACGAATTTGTGGATAATTCAGTTGATTATTTGCATTGCATTTTTCGGTAAGATTATTGGGGCTTTGTTGCCTCTACTTTTCTGTCGAATGCCATTTAGAGACGCCCTTTCTCTTGGTCTTATAATGAACTGCAAAGGAACTGTTGAATTGGTCTTGTTGATGAATTTGAAGTTAAAAAATGTAAGTCATATTCATTTTCGTACTACAATTTAATAATCTACCGAATAAATACCCATTTCAGTCATTGAAATTGTAATAGAAGGTCAATTTAGTCGCTTAAATTGAAAAATACCAATGAGTTTAGTTCTTTTATCAAATTTTGCACCACAACTTTAAAGGTTATATGCTTGTTTTGATGCAGAGAAAGACGATTTAAGTCATCTTTTACTAGTTTTGATGGATGCTTACTAAAGAAGTATTTTGATCGATATTTTTTAATTTACAGAACTACATTGTTATTTTACAAGTTTGAGGGACAAAAATTTCAAGGACAAAAATGCCTATTTACTCATAGCTAGCTTGGATTGTATATAAGATTAATTAACTCTTTTTTATGTTTTTGCAGCTTCTGAATGATGAACTGTTTACCATTCTGATTCTTAGTTTAGTGCTTGTAACCGGCATTGTATCACCTGTTGTGAAAGCTCTATATGATCCTTCTAGAAGGTTCCTTGCTTACAAAAGGAGGACAATATTGCATCACCAAACCGATGAAGAATTGCGCATACTAGCTTGCATTCACAAACAAGAGAATGTGTTGGCTATTTTGAACCTACTTTCTGCTTCGAATCCAACCGAAAAATCCAGGATCGACTTAGTTGTACTACAACTTGTTAAGCTTGTGGGAAGGGCTGCATCCGTGCTTGTTGCGCACATACCGCGTGAAAAGCCAAGCGAAAAAATCTTCAACTCATTTAGCAAATTTGAAGATGCTTATAGGGGAAAGATATCACTACGTTGCTATAAAGGTATCTCACCCTATGCTACAATGCACAATGATGTTTGCTACTTAGCACTTGAAAATAGAATAACTTTCATAATCATACCTTTCCATAAACAATGGATAATTGGAGGTATGGCCGAGTCGTCTTTCGCATTCAAGCAACTCAACAAGAACGTTCTCGATAAAGCTCCTTGCTCGGTCGGTGTCCTCATCGATCGAGGAAACCAAAAGAAATTTTGGTGCGGCTATATACACGAATCGACATATCTAGTTGCCGTCCTTTTCTTTGGAGGCGCAGACGATAGAGAAGTGCTCGCATACGCGAAACGCATGTTGGATCAACCTAATGTAAATATTACTCTCTTTCAATTTACGTCGTCTTCGAAAGATATTGTTGGTGGTTCTGATAAAACCAAAAAGCTTGATACTCAAATATTAAGTGAGTTTAGGCTAAGTGCTTTTAGGAATGATAGAGTTTCTTATAAAGAAAAAGTTGTAATGAATGGAAGAGATGTGCTTTCAGTTATTGAAGAGATGGAAAGTTTTTATGATCTTGTTATGGTTGGAAGGAGGCATGATCATTCACAGTTAATGGATGAACTTACTAAATGGAAGCATGGAGAATTGGGAACTGTTGGAGAGATTCTTGCTTCTTTGAATATTGGAGCTAAAACTTCAATATTAGTTGTGCAACAACAAACTAGATTTTGGGGTTCTCGTGATCCTGAGGAATCTACACATTTGAGAAGAGTAAATATATAGCAATCTTTAGGATTAATTTCACAGAAACATTCTTATGTATAGACTTAGTATTTTTTTGATATAGAATATGATTCTTAAGATCTTTCAAAATTGCATTGTTTTTTTTTATCATTCTAAAGTGGCTTCATTTGGTGTAAATCGGGTGATCTATGTGTGCAACTGTAAAAACTAATCTCTTAAGACGTGTAGAGCCATGATGGGCAGTAAAGTTCTCCTTCAAGAGTTTTAGCGTTGTTGTGATTTTAAGACCGGATTTGAACTCTGACCTCTGATTAGGAGAAGTGAATTGTTCTTATAAAAATGAACGAAGTCTTTGTTTGATTTTGCGGTGAGAAAAGTTGATTTTGATAAAATTGATTCTGATAAAAATTGATATGAAGATAATGTTTAGATATATTCTTGCAAATTAAAGTGAGTTGAACAAACAATTTGAGTGTAAAAATCAATTATAGAATCAGAAGTTACAATTTTTAACTTCTAAGTATAGAATCAATAATCGAGATAAAATCTATTCTATTTTTGAAAAACCAAACAAGTCATAATATTCTACACTTCTATAATCAATTCTAACTTCTCTAAAATTGAAATCAAATATGCACGAGGATAGTAGTGATGCATGACAATCTTATTTGATTTTAGATTGTAACAAAATAAAGATTTGCCTAACTCTCATTCTTGACAACATTGAAAACAAGTTAATTAAGATGATGCTTCACTACATATATATCATCTTCATTTCGACCAATGGAACAAAAATCAATCAAGATCATAACTTTTTGTTAGATAAATTCCTATTTTTGGCTACTCAATTTTATTGGATAAAAATAAATGCTACTTTTCAACCATTAAACCTCTTACTTCCTCATTCATCCATTATCAAAATTATTGTTCTCTCAAACACAAACATTAATCTCCAAACTTAATTTTCATTATGCCTATCTTGTTTGTCCCCATTTTTGTGCTTAATCCTTTGAATTAAATATTCAATAGAAATGGAAACAAGAAGTGCAAAACTAGATCAATTAACTTCATCTGGAATGATTGGTAATGAGAAAATAGTTTGTCAATATGTTGCAACAAAAACAAACAAGGGTGTGTGGCATGGAGAAAATCCCCTCCATGATACCACATCTGTTATAGCATTTCAGATTATTATTATGTTCATTCTAAGTAGATTTACTCATTTCTTATTAAGTCCTTGTCATCAAACTCTTCTTATTGCACAAATTGTGGTAAGTTTATTTCTTCCAATATAATTAACATATATCCCCTAACCAAAAATAAAAACTAACATCTAACCTTTATTTTATTTTTGGTTAAATATATTTTTCGTCCCTATAAAATTAATAAATTTTAATTTTTGTCCCTATAAATAAAAAGATTTTTCTATCATTGTATAAATTTGCTCATGTTAAGGATTTTTAATAAGGATTTTTCTAATCACCATTATATATTTTTTTTTCCCTCTTAACAGGCTGGTATCATAGTGAGTCCATTATTTTTGGGCACTACAAGATATGAGTTGTTTTTTCCAACCGCAAGCATAATGGTACTCTCAACATTTGCAGAATTTGGGATGATAATTTATTTCTTTAGAATGGGGGTGCAAATAAATTACAAACAAATTATGTTTATTGAAAGACGTGCAGTAATCATTGGAATATTAGGCCACATGTCTGCTACAGTATTTGGCACTATAACATTACATTTTGTTGAAATAATATACCCTTTAGGATCTGAAAAGCAAGGTATTCAAGGTTTAATATATTTTGCTTCATTAACCTCATTTCCAGTTACAAGTAGCTTCTTAAGTGAGATGAACATTATAAATTCAGAGATTGGAAGAATGGCATTATCAACATCAATGATTAGTGATGCATGTATGTGGGTATTTTATTTTGTCATACTAAGTGGAGTTAAAGCCTTTGAGAAAAAATCATACAAATATGTTTTTCAATTAGGTTTAACATTTTGTTATTTCGCCGTCTTATTTTATTTGTTAAGACCGTTAATCATATGGATCTCAAACCGTAATCCTAAGAGAAAACCGATGACGGAAAGTCATTTCATATGGATAATTTGTATACTTTTGTTTGTTGCATTGTCCGCACAAATAGCAGGACAACCTGCTTTTGTGGTCGCATTTTGGTTTGGATTGGTTTTGCCTGATGGTCCGCCTTTAGGTTCGATTTTAGCTGAAAGACTTGATACTATTGGTTCTACTTTGATTGTTCCGGTTTATTGTACTATTAGTGGGTTAAGGACAAGTGTTCTTAATTTAGTAGGATCAAAATCAGCATTTGTGGAGGTTATTATAATTTCAACTTCTATAGGGAAGTTTGTTGGAACTATTTTACCATCACTTTACTTTAAGATTGAACTTTGGGATTCTTTTGCTTTGGCTCTAATCATGTGCTGCAAAGGCCTCATGGATCTCTGTTTGTGCAACATATTATTGGACAATAAGGTATCTCTTTATGAACATATTTCTAATTTTATTAATTACTACATATTTTTAGTGAATATTTATGAAACACGTACATAAATATGGATACCAGACACAACACAAACATTAACACGTCGATTCTGATTAAAATTTGAAAAAAATGATATAATTAAATGTAAGTTGTTAGATACAGATATTGCCTCTTTATTAGATACATCAGTGTGAGTTAATTTCTATATTGGTTAGAAGAGTTCAAACTAAGCAACATATATCTGAGATGACGCATGATATATACTAATTTTCATCTATTGTATTATGTTAACAGCAAATAGGTGAACTTCCATTTACCCTCATGATATATACAATGGTGGCCACAACAGGATTTGCAACTCTAATTGTTCATTACATATATGACCCTTCAAGAAGATACAAAACATACATTAGAAAATCAATTAAAGACTCAGAAAAAGATATTGATCTCAAAATACTTGTATGCATTCATGATGAAGAAAATGTTCATCCAATGATCAACCTTCTACAAGCCTCAAATCCAACAAACACAACACCTCTCTCCATCTATGTTCTATATCTCATGGAATTATCAGGAAGAGCAGCCACAATCCTTACCAAAAATGAAAATTCAACTAATAAATACAAAAAATTAAGTTCTTATAAAGAAGCATCAACTCAACACATAAGCAATGTGTTTAATCAATTTCAATTTCATAATGAAGGAAGTGTCACATTGCAATTTTCTACAGCAATTGCACCATATGCTAGCATGCATGATGATATATGCTACATAGCAATGGATACAAAATCAAACATTATAATTGTGCCATTTCATAAACAATGGTCAATGAATGGAAATATTGAAGTTACCAATGGTTCGATTCGGTCGGTTAACCAAAAAGTACTAATCAAAGCGCCTTGTTCGATTGGAGTCTTAATCGATCGAAGTCAGATGAGAGGAAATTTATTAGTTATTCATGAGAAGTGTGGTTGTGAAATTGCTATGATTTTCTTAGGCGGCACCGATGATCAAGAGGCATTGGCTTACGCTATGCGTATTGCACAACATCCAAATGTACGACTCACCGTGATTTGGGTACGGTACCAATTGCAACAAAAACAATACAACGTAAAAAATCCTTACATTGATTTAATGGAACATATAAGGTATACAAGTAACCTTAAAGACAAGGTTTTTTTTAAGGAGGAAATTGTGGAAGATGGGGCAGGAACAACAAAAGTTCTTTGTAGAATGGAAGGTTGTTTTAGTTTAGTTATAGTTGGTAGACATCATTTAGCAAATTCTCCATGTGTATTGGGCTTGACTGAATGGTGTGAACTTCCTGAACTTGGGCCTCTTGGGAATCTCTTAGCCACATCAGATTTTACTTTTTCTGTTTTAGTTGTGCAACAACAACCATTTAGGGATACCTGGTGTGTTAGATAAAAAAAAACATGTATATATGCAAATACAAACTAATTCTTTGCTATTTTTTCACCTTTTATTTTTGTGTGTGACTCTTTATTTTTCACCACCTCTAAAATCTTGTTCAGAAAATACTTTTTTTATTCAGTCTTTGTGCATAGCTAAACTTGCTTGCATTCTCATCATCTTCTATATATAGGGAAATCCACTATACAATAAGCCTAAAAATTAATTAATCAAAAAGTTTTATTTTTAAATTAGGCCATTTTACTTTGTAAAAACATTTGTTAATTTCATTCTCCTTATTTTCTAACATTCTACTCCTTTTTTCAAGGGTTTATTCACATTAAAGCAGAATATAACTCCCATGTAAAGTAGTATATTATTTGAAATTTCATAAATTTTACTCATTCATTTAAATTTTGCTAGGTTCAAAAATTTAATCTCTACCCAAAAGATATCCAATTTACATAAAAATAAATTCGCACTAAATAACTGTAATGCAACCTTTTCTTGAAAATTTGATCTTTATACTTGAGATTACAAAGTTTCTTTCTTATCGCTAAATGTGTAACTTGAAATTGGAAATTGCTCGATGTAAAAATTTGAATATTCTTCATCTTATTGCTTTTTTATTTTTTCTTTCTCTCTTTTATGCATCAAATAGATATTATATAATTTGATTAAAACCAATTCAGCCATGGTAATTCACCCCACAAAAATGGAAACACAAGTATAGGAAAAAGCAGGGTACAAAATATTTTATCCACAAAATAAAATACCCACATACACTTATAAAACAAGAAAAAAGACACACCTATTGCTATATTTCAATATTTGAACCATTAAATTTTTTAATGGTTTTCTCTTAACCAGTGTCATGACGTACCTAACATCATGACATTGGTTGATAACTCGGAGGATTATCTCTAATCTTCAGAGATACTTGCTAAATGAGGCCTCCATATTCCAACACGGCCTTTCTTACGATCTCGTCTTGACAATTTCTTCTCCTTATGTTGTAAGTGTGATGTTGATGAGTAAAAAAAATCATCACCACTGCCATTATTATCATCACCTTCGCCACCATCACCGCACTTGGCGCTTCTTTTCTTTGAAGATAACGACGCTTTTTTGTTGAGATGAGAGTCTTTAATGATTGATCCATTTCGTTTACTCTCCGGCAAAGACGTTTCCGGGATCAAGAAATATATGCTTCCTCTCTTGAGCTCGGTCTCCGGCGAGATGATCAAAATCCGGCGAACAACGCCTTGAGAACTTGGTTTGCTTAGAACATGATTAGGGTTGGCTTTGAGAACTTCTCCTGCTGTTATTGAATGTGTGATCTCATCTACACAGCCATTCAAATGCACTATTCGGATCAAATCTAGTGCTCCACAAGGAAGAACACAAGCCAAACAACACCTTAAGCTATTTCCCATAATATTATAGCTTCTATGCTAAAATAAATAAAAAAGAACAATGTAGAAAGTTATCAAGCTTTTCTTTGAGTCTATTGGGATTGTTTGAACCGGAGAAAAAGTGTGGGATGAGGTTTGGTATATATAGCAACAACCATTCTCATAATGCAAATGAAGGGTTGGATTTTAATAATAATTGTGATGTGATGTTCTAGTTAATAATTAAGGAACTATATGTCGATTTGCATTGACAAAATTACCCTTCTCATAGGTGTTTTCAAATTTATGTGGTTTGGATTTTCACATGGTGGGGTGTGTGGGGTTCATTGTTTTTGAAATTATAGCTTCTTGTAGATTGCTTTGAGAAGGTGACTAGTATTTTTTTAGTTTTTAATTAAAATAGATTATAACAAGAATTGATTGAAGTGGCAAGAGTTTTTCACTTCTGAAATAAGTGGTCATTAAGTGTTTGAAGTTTGATTGCTGACTCCGTTGTTTGAAGAAAATTCGGTTGAAAAAAATAATTCATTTTATATATCTTACAATTTTCAACAGAGATTAATCACTAACGATGACTAAATTTTAATAAAAAAGAAAACAATTAAGATATAGACTAAACTTTTCAAAAAGAAGGCAAAGGGTATTAAGTTGAAATATAAAACCATATTGAAATTATGATAATTTTAATTTATTTATTGAATGTATAACTTAAAATGAGTTATGGTTGGTAGCACAGCTATGTCTCATTTGATCTATATATTTTATACAAAGAGTTTGATCTAGTACAATTATTAGTACTGTTTTTCTTCCTGACAATTCTCTTTTAATTACAACATAAAAGTGAGTGAGAAAATATTCCTCCTTCATTATATTTATACTAGTACCTACCATATATATATGAGAAACTAATTTCTTCCGTAGCTATAATTTTCTAATGGTGTCAAACCATATGTAGAGATTGTGAAAATGATTTTGTTAAAAATTGCAAAAATGAATAAATAAAATCGAGTAAAATTATCTTTTAAAAGAATTTAAATATTGCTGCATTTACAAAGCTGATTTTAGTCTCATGACTCCTAATTAAGTGAAAAAAATATCACTTAACATCTCATCTAAATATATCTTGATAAAGTATTAATTACACACACTAGGTAAGAATTGCCAAATAAAATGCATCTCTACCATGTGCATGCGCAGTTTCTCATACAAGAAATAATTCGAATCTTAATTTATTTACTCCATTTGACACTTATTAGTAATTTTATGTTGTGACAACAAATACACAAATTAAAAAGCAGAAGAAACAAATCATCATTTCCGATAAACTGTGGCTATGGTTAATGAAAGATTAAATTAGATTCACAATCTGCCAAGTATATATATATATATATATATATATATATATATATATATATATATATATATATATATATATGTGTGTGTGTGTGTGTGTGAATGTGTGTGAAGGTTATAAGAGAAAATATAATGCATGACACCATTTATAAGTTTTAGCTCATCCGACAAAATGATAATATTATTATGTTGAATATTTCTAATTCAAAATCATTTTTTTTTATCAAACAAAAGAAATTATATTGCATGATATGAGATGAGAAACTCGTTCACCAATAAATATAGACAAAACGAAAATAAAAGACAAAATGAAGCAAGGAAATACAGCTAGCTAGCTAGCTTCAAATAAGGACAAATAAAACTCGAAAATTAAGAAATCCGCGTTTAAAGGTAACCGTGTTTACTGGCAGAATCTTCATGCTTCAAATTATTCACTTACTTAGTTAGTTTAGTTTAGTTAAGTTAGGTACATTTCATATTGGAAAGTACATTTCTCTTTTTCAAATACGTACGGTACGTAGTGTGTGACTGTGTGTGTCTAAATATGCTATATTAACGGTGGTGTGTGTGTCTAATATTGTAAAACAAGATAGATCATAGATCAAGATAAACTCCCTCAAGATTATACATATAAGAAGTACTTCTTCCTCCGGCCTTAATTATAAACAACTTTCCACTTTTTAGATTTATTGGATAACTAATGTATCTGGTCTATAATTAAGGCTGAATACATTAATTATTCAATAAATCTAAAAAATAGAAAGTTGCTTATAATTAAGGCCGGAGGGAGTATATATGAATGCGGTCATGAAATTGTGGCCTTGGTGAAATTGTGGCCTCAAGCTCAAAACCTGCTTGAGAGATTATTTAACTTATTCATTATATAGTCATTATTATATTCTATAGCTACAATACACATTAATTTTTTCCTTTTAGTTAAAAATATATGTGGACTAAGCTTCATATACAAAAAAAAAATTAAAATTAATTAAAAGTGGACCTGGCTACCCTTTCATGTATATAATTGGAGAAAATGGGACTACTGTGATGTGATATTTCTATTACTTAAAAAATAAAAACTTTTTATGACAGATATTTTTATAATTTGTTTTCTTTTTTGACTAAATATTTATAATTTGTTTGGCCTTTTTACAAAAAAGAATGTAGGTGATGATATTGATATGTACAACTCATCATTGATGAAGCTAATAAGGTCCATGTATATTTGTGAAAAAAGTTAAGAATAATAATAATAATATCAATTGTAATTGATGGATCAGAATTTCTTTGCTGAAAGCGTGTGAAAATTAATTAGACAGCTCTTCAACTATACCATCAGATCTCCCCATCACTTCATATTTTTAAAGTTAATAACCATTTTGTGTACATTATATACAATATACACCTGTCTCTATATTAGTTTTTTTTTTTGACAATATATTAGTTTTGTTTTTTAAATGCATTTTCCTGTATCTATTTCAAAGTTTATGGAGTTTTATTAAAAATGTGGAAGTGGAACTATATTTGATGATGTAACACCTTTAATTTGTATAAGCGATTATAGCATAAGGGCTGTTAGGGCTGTAGCCCGGGCTCGGCTGAAATTTTTTTGTATTTTAAAAGTTAATTTTAGGTAAAACTGATATTTTTAAGAATTAATTTAGGGCAAAATTAATATTTTTTTTGCTTAAAAGTGAGATTTTTCACTACAAAACAAAAATTTTGGTGTTTTAGGGGTTAGTTTAGAGTAAAAATGAGATTCTTATTATGGAATAATTTAGGACAAAACTTTAATTATTTTTTTCAAAACTAAAATTTTTGTTTAAATTTGAAATTTTGCCCGGGCTTCAAAATTTTTCTGGCTCCACCACCGATTATTTATACTAAAAATGATATATTTTAGAATTTTGGGTTTATACTTTAAAGATGTAACAGAGTTATACGTTTTTAGTTCAAACTAATAATATGTTACATCATCAAATATATTTATGTAAAAGGTGCATGTAATTTGGGATAATTTAAGTTTGGCAAATGTTAAAAATTGTCTCCAGTGCATTTTTTAAGCTCCTGCTTTTATAAAATTTAACTTATTGAAAATTGTGTTGTTTAACTTTTTGAATAAATAACTTATTGAAAATTTAACTTATTTTCCTGTTTTTTTGGCAAATGTATATATATAAAGTCAACGTATTGAAAATTGTGTTGTTTAACTTTTTGAATAAATAACTTTTTTAAATAGTATGCTTAAAGAGTGTACCGGGTGTACTCGTTAGCAAGACATGTCTTAAAAAAATGCTTAAAGATCCTTAAACGCATCAGTGTCAAGTCATCAAAAAAATGACATCATAAAAAATGGATACATGGATCTTTTTGAAAGTAAAATGAAAGTACATGGTCAATTTAAAAGTTTTTTAAAATACAGAGATTAAAACTCAAGTGACCCCAAAATACAGAAATCTTTTACATATTTAAACCAATATAATTTTATGTCATTAATAAAACACACATCATAGCAAGTAACCCTCAAACAGGGTTATGACTTATGAGGAAAAAAATGTTAAAAGTTGTGAAATTGAGGGAGTAAGATGTCGGATTTAGAATTAATAGGACGAAGTGATTAAACTCTCACGACAAATTAATGTTTGAATCTCGACAAAAAGAAGTGTTCATATTTAATGTTGGATAGTACATCATGCATGTAATATTTTAATCGCAGAGTAGTTGTTGTGGATATCGCATTAAATGTATATGAGCTGAAAATTGTACACAGATTTTTTTATTTATGTTAACATGTGTTCTTAATGTACTTGTTAGTATACTAATAAAAAAAAAATTGATATTAAAATTTGTGCATTTTATATGTTTAAAAGTCAAACATTATTTTTTTTAAAATAAAATTACTATTTAGAATATCCTTAAAATATGTCTTTATTGTACATGTTAACATGACCCTTTAACTTAAGAGGTGAATTAACTATTAAATCATTTGATAAAAAAACATATTAGCAATAATTATTTAAAGTGGGGTTGATCAATAACCGAACTTTAATTTATCAACTCAAAATCACATAGCCAATAGCCAAGTCTTTTAACCTCAACCTCGATAATAGTAGATATAGAAAGAGCATTTACATTGGTCAATTGAGTCAACTTTCTAGTAACTGCAATTTTTGGCACTTAGTGTAAGAATATGAGTACAATATATAAGACGAAGCTTCGTGGCATTGAGGTTTCAGGCACCGACCACATAATAAGCTCAAAACCTCAATCAAACTCTTCACATAAACAATTTTAGTGGTTACATCAACGCACGAGGTACACCATTTTTTTTTACAATTAAATCTAACAGAAACGAATTAAAGAGTTTAATCAATAGTATAAAGCACCAATCCATTATTGAACAACGTGAGCTTAGTCTGTCATTACATTAAATCCAAGGTGGAAGCAAATTAATTAATCAACCTCATCACTTTCTATTTTTATGATCGATCTTTCGTAAAGTATAAACAAATGTACTTGATCAATGATCATTTATGTGTAAATTATGGATAATCATTATTTTAAATCATATGGAATATTATAAGATTTGTTACCGTGGTACCTCTAATTAAGCTACATACTGATAATGTTCTTGTAATCTTGTTATAAGCTCCATCAATCTCTTATTAATATTGCAAGTGCATGTTCTTTAACTTGAGAGTTGTTAATTAACATCCCGATAAACTATCATCTCTAGGCTTAACTGATTGCATCATATAACCTTGAGCAATACTGTATTTAATTAACTTACCGTGTGATGAATTACTCCATCTATATAATTAAGAGATTCTATAGTTGTCGAGTTTAGCTCAGTTGGTAGAGATATTGCATATAATGTGCAGGGATTTGAGTTTTAATTTTGGTACATTCACTTATTCAATAAAGTTAAAATTCTAGTCATTATTATACTATCTAACAAAATAGTAGTATAATTAAACACGAAAGGTGTGTTTGTTTTGAGAAAAGTTGTGAAGAAAGAGTTAGCAAAGAAAGAAGTTGGAGAGAGATATCGTATTTCTCTTGTTTGGCAATGAGAGAAATATGAGAGATAAATTGAAAAAGTATGGGACCCGTTCTGTCCATCGGGTCGGCCAATTACTAGGAAATTTATGTCATTTTTATAAAAATAATATCAATAAATACATAAATTGGGAATTAATAATTATGAACAATTAATATATCAAAGTCACTTTAAAAAAGATTGAATAAAACTGAGAAAAAACAAATTTGGTTGGGCCAGCCCATCGGGCCGGACTGGGTTCATGCAGGACCAGACTCGTTGAATCATGACCCAACAATAATTGACCGAATTAACCTAACTCATTTATAGAGCAAAGCCCAACGGAGTTGGACCGAACTAGCCTATTTGACAGCTCTAAATATACATGCTTGACAAAAAAAAAAATGAATTCCTTCGATAGATATATTTTTATATTACTTTCTCACTAAGTGCGCCGAAGGGACAAAATAACATAAGTTGCTATAAAAAAACAAACAGCAAAAGGCATTTAATAAATATTATAATAATTTTAGAAATGGTGTTTTTCAACTTCATAATTATAAGGGGCAAACGCAACACATTATATTAATGTTCTTATAAATATGTTTAATAAACATTATAATTTTAGGAAGAATTTTTTATTCAAATTTATAATTGCTAAAAAAAGAGGGAAAATATGGTGAATATTGTCAAGTTTATTTATATTATGGTTATCTTTCTAACCCTATATCCTTATGCAATGAGTCACAAAAGTAAGCCTTTGTTATTGTTTTCAAATTTTGCTATTTGATTACTTTGTACACTTCATTTTATTCCATTATAGTAACATTTAATGTTTTACTCTTTATTATAGGTCTTTCTGGGCGTAAATGTAATCAACATTCTGATTGTTCAAAAAATATGTGCAAGCCTCCTTTTAATCCGAGATGTGATTATATTTGTATATGTCGTTTTTGGTGAAAAATTCCACTAGTACGATATCCAAGAGAGTACACAAACATACAAGTCGCATATTGCATGTGTTATCATTTAGTTATTATGTTTTCACTCAATAAAAAATTTATTTTCCTAAATTCACCAACCTTGTTATTAATATTATCTAGATTTTTTTTTTTTGCACATCGGTCTTACGATGAGTATCTTTTTTATGGTTTTTTTGTTTTAAATTATTTGTTCCTTTAAATTATCTTTATTTATTGAATTTCAATTCACCAAATTATTTCACTAACTACTATTAAAATGATACTACTATTTTAGTAAACTAACTTATTTTAACTCATTTTAATAATTGAAATCAACAAAATTATTAATTTCTTTAAAAAGTGTGAAAAATATAAATAAGACACGTCTACCCATAACCTTCTCTCCACCTACTCTGTCATGAACAAACAAAATGATTAATCTATGAAAGTATTCTTATTGTTTTTTAGGTCAGTAAACCATTTTTATTGTTACCTAAACATTTTATCAAATGTGACACAGTCACAGAATAGCCGGATCAAAATTTGTCTTTTAGTATTGAAAAACATCATTAGTGTATTTCTCACGAAAATATTTTCGTGACATTGAGCAACCCTATTTGTAATGAAAAATCATTAAAAGAGTAATGATATAATATGTTACAAACTTAAATTAAAGATCAATTTGGCACTTAAAAAAGTTAATTAAATAACAAATCTATTACAACCGTTATAAAATTAAAAGATCCCTAAATGAATATTAATTAGGATCCGAACCCGTGCCAAGTACGAGTAAAAATTCGATTTAGTAAAATATTTATTCGATTTTAAAATAACTGTCACAGTTTTATTGTGTGTACTTATTTTGATTGTATTTTTTTACTAACATATAAAATTTTGTTTGATTTGTCTTAATGAATATTTTTACAAATTAATTTTTATTTAAATGGGGCGCCCGCAAGTGGATGGTGAGATTGGTACCCTCAGATTAGTCGGTCCTTAAGCTACATATCGAGTATTAAAAAAAATTATATTATTTTAAGAACTACGAATTGGATCTTGTAATTTTTTTAAGGATCTAAAATGAATATTTACTCTTAAAAATACTATATTTTTTTTGGTATATCGGAAATATAAATTGCATCCACCATAATTTGATGTTGTAATATTGGACCTAAAAACAATTCAGAATAATAAACAATTATAAATATAATCATCAAATTAATATGAGAATAAAATAGAATAACGTCAATAGTAAATTTATCTTAATTTTGTAGTAATTCATGTCACCAACTACAGATGACTTCCAAATATAGTGAACCATAAAATAATTGGAGGCGTGTTGTTACACTGAACTAATGAATTATCCGCAATATTGCACATCTCCCCTAGAATATAACCGGTTCTTCTCGATAATAAACGTGTTGAGGCTATCAATACACGAGAATAGACACCGGTGTGGTAAATGAGACACTTAGTTACTTTTCTTGTAAAATATAAATTCATATACTTTTTGTTGTTCTACGTGTTCCCCCACTAAAACCATTCCTCCTCCTTATATAATAATCATATGATGATAACAAGAAGGATAACAGTAGTTTAGAAATGCTAATAATCACAATTTGTCTCTCTTAATTAGTAACAAAATGAGAATATCAAAAGTATAACGTGTAAGTGATAAATATGTACCGTTCAAAATTAAATAGGTAATATATCCAATTAATAGTCAATATGAATATTGAATGTGAATATAATAGTATGTCGGATTAGTATCCTAATTAAGTATAATTTCCAAATAAATTAATTATAATAATCAAAATAAAATAATTTACTTTTGAAATATACAACATTTGATTCATGGACTATAGTGCTCTAACTCACATACACTAGTCATAACCATACACACAAGTTGATTGGGAAGTTCATCATTACATTATTGAAAAATTTGGATCTATATCCCACATTATTTGAGTGAGTTTGGTAAAAGGCAATTGGTATGTGAAGCTAGGCTTGATTCACGGCAAAGTCGAAATCTTGCAATAAGTTGGTATAAGGTTGAAGAACATTATTTAAATGGACCCTTCTTCATGATCCCAATACTATATATATCCTATTAGATTTTTTTTAGTTGTTCTATCTTTTAGTTAAATTTGTGTGGTTAGCATACTTTCCTAATTAAGATCTTATTGGTGTATATATCTTGCACTAATGTCCAAACAATGTGGACTTACATGGAGATTGAGACAAGTTTATATCATTCACTTATATGCTGAAATAGACATCTATACTTACCATTATTGTTACCACCATGACCATTATTGTTGTTATTCAAAAACAAAAAGCTATACTTACCATAATTTTGTTAATTTTATAACAGGGTAATGCCTTATAAGTTATAACAATAATTTTCACCAACTAAGACGACGATTCAATCGACACGGATCGATCAAAAAACTATATATAAAAAAAAATTAGTTCCAGCTCGAAACTCAGTTCATATATATTTTTTTCTTATTTTTATTAAACTAATATCGATCAGGTTGTTATCTAGTAAGTTAGAACTTAATTAGTTGTAAAAATTTTAAACATTGATCTACAAGAAACTATATGGGTAATGTAATATAATACTTCCTCAATCCTCACCCTGTAATAACTATGGATGTAATTCATGTAACTACCAAATCTATGTATATTTTCTAAAGTAGTGCTTCAAGTTTCGGGACATTGAATAAGAATCTTGAAGAATATATGGAGAGATTAATTTTAAGCACTGGTGCTAACTGGCAAGAACAATAAATTGTATATATGTCCACGAGTGGGTTAGTATCAAATCAAATCTTATAATAAAACAAACTCTTGGTCCTAGTGAAATTTGGCAGATTGGCATCCGTGTATCATGCATGGTGCATGAACTTAATCAATTGGTCTCAGTCAAATTGAAGATTATGGAATCAAACTGAATCAAATTGGTAATAATTAATACATATTCCTTCATTATTGATGCATATGTTCAAAATATTTTCTATCATGAAAAATGTGACAAAAAAGATGTGATGGGAGAATTCATAAATCAGGTTTATAAAGTACTTTATTGAGGCCTCGAAGTAATAAGTTCAACTATGCATCAATGTTAGTATGGAGTTACAACTATTTGACTTAAACTATAAATGACTTTCTTAAGCCAAATTGACATTAATCATGCACAAAAGAAATCAAAACCAGGCTGTCAATCAGAGAAATGGATTGTCTAGAATCACGCAATCGCGTCATGCGTCATGGTTAATTCGGACTATTTGATTAAAGATTAGACGGTCCATGTTTTGGCAGCATACTATGAATATGTTTTGCAAGGATGGAATGCAAATTATTCTATTAAGATTGGATGAGTTAGATCATATGGCTATGTGAAAGTTTGAATTATCCCAATCAGATTTTAGGAAATACTAAGTCTGGTCGACCAGCTGCAAAATGGGAAGGAAAATATTCTAATTCTCCACCAAAGACTCACACATTGATAATTCATAATTGATTCCAAACTCTTGAACTGGTTGTGCAACTTAATACATTTAACAAGATTCATCCAATGTTACCAATCATAATTCCCATTAGTTAAAATATAATAATTGGGAGTATGTTTTTTTGAAAAAAAAATTGTATGGAAAGATATAAAAATAATTTTAATTGATTGTTGATTATAGAAAAAGTAAGAGAGAGAGTAAATTTTAACAAGATTCATCCAATGTTACAAACTGATTCTGTTTATAGTTTCTTAGTTATTGGTTTTTTTTTGTAGTTTTAGGATTTGGGCCTCTATTATAAATAGGCCTTTTTGTGCTCTTTGTTGATTAAGAGATAAATACTAGTTTTTGGTTTTATACAGCTTTTACTGAATCATTTTTTTATCCACATCTGTTTTTTCTCTTGAGAGAACATTCATGAAAGCTCTCTTTGTTTACAAGGTATCATTTTGAAATTGATACAAAATCAAAAAACAATAAAATGTTTCTGCAATTAGTATACTTGTGGGCATTTTTGCTGTGTTTTATTTTATTGAATGTTTCTTTTGTGCTCTTGTCTAGTTTTGTACACTTGTTTGCTATTTTGGAATTCTTGCATAATACTGCATAGGCAGCATAACATAGAACTTGTCTAAAGTTTTTTTTGAACTGCAAAAGATTATATTTATATATACTTTAGAACTTGTCTAAAGTAAAAAAGAAATTGGTTACCTGTCTAAAATAAATTCTAATTGTTAAACAGTTGTATTAATACCTGAATATAATTAGCTTGCTGAACAAAATTAATTGCTAATTTGAGAGGAAAGATCTATTTTTTAGTTATTTATTTCTCAGTTCTCTAAAATGTATACATGCAGCATTGAATCGCGCTTTAAGTTACAGACAAGCAATTCAGACTAGTAGCTGCAATGAGTGCAACCACACCATTTTGCAATTTTATGATTTGAGCCAACAAGATTTGAGAATCGTTTGCAGAACACTGTTCATCGCCAATTGAATTCTGTCAACATCTAGCACTAGCCGCGTGACTATCCAATCGAATTCATTCAGAGCCGGGGTAAAGCTGGAATGTCCAAAATCGATATAAGATAATATGTTCATGGCTATAGCCACAGGTTCTACTTCTCAGTATCATATAAAGAATGAAGACAAGAGTAGAATCCAGACAGATCTCTTGGGGATCAATCAATTTTAGCTATTGTCCCTGTCGATAATCTATATGATTACTAGAAAGCAAAAAGATAATAAGAACAAAAACTTTTCCAGGGCCAATCAAGTTCCATAGGCTTTTGCATACATTTATAAACATGGAAACCAACTACTGTCATGGTGAAGTTTACAAGTAGATAGTGTTAGATCATAATTTGGAAATGTTATTTACAGAAACCTGTCTCGACTTGTATACAAGAAATACAAGAGCAAAGAATTGTGCATGTTTGAATTAACGATGATTTTGCTAGAATCATGGTAGACCACTACAATTTTAGCAAAATCTACATCTTAGAGCTTCAACAAAATCGCAATGTTACCCTTGTGAAACTCGCCGTCAATACAAACATATTCATGTGAATGAATACCAACTCCTTCGGGTGCTAAAACCTGGGCCTTCCTCTCAAATTCAACCCCAAAAAGACCAAAACCAAAGACCCTCTCTATTCGTCTAACTATTTACACCGTGTCATGTCCCACCTCTCAGTCTTTCACTCTCTAACTATCAAACTAACTTAACTATTTCAACAAACTAATAGAGACTGCCTCCCTCTTTACTTAGGGTCTGCTAAAAGAGTAAAAAATTACTGGTATTGTTTTTGAATCTCAAAATACAGTAAATAATGGAATTAATAAACATGTGACTCAAATAGTGTAGAGCTATGAATATAACAATTACATGCTAGATAAACTTCCTCTTTTTCAATGTTTTAATCTATGGTAGTTTCCTGGCGTAACCATTCACAATTCCCATAACACATAAATCATTAGCCCACCACTCCTAAAGGCTTGCTCAACTTAGAAAGGATCCAATCTAAATGATTCTAATACTTTTTTTTACCATATAAAACATGTACTAGTCCTTGTCACTGCCATAACTTTGGCCTGGCCTTGAACTAAAAAGATATACAAGACTATAAGAGTAACGAGCATTATAATTAACAAATTAAATTTCATGATAAAAAATGCTCACTCTTAACTATTAATACTGCTCTAAGTCTAAACATCAAATGTGAAATAACTATTACAATGGAACAGTTGAAGGAAATCAAATCACCAATTGAAACCCAAAATTTACAACAAAAATGATCTGAGCAGAAATACATACAATGATATATATAGATAGATAGATTGCAAACGTGGACTACATTCATCAGATTCAAAACTTTGTATCCTAATTACAAATTCATAGATATACACACAAGAATCAGTAGCCTTTTTACCTTCATTTTCGGCTACCGTTTGATCCACTGCTTCCCTGAAACAAATTGTTAAGCCGAGCTTCGACATCCTCTATTCCAAACTTGATATACTTATTACCATTCTTAGCAAGCTCCGGAACACTTTGAAACCTTGCAATAAAGCTTTGATAAGCAGGCAATAAAAGCTTTTCGATGGAGATCCTTATTTCTTCCCTGAGTTGCTCATCAAAGACAAACCATTGAGATTGAACCCTACATATCTCTTCAAAATGTAGATTGAACATCTTTAGTTTCTCCTTCATGGGTTTTGCAGCCAATGTCTCCACCTTCAGAAACCCAAACAACTTGTTCCATGAGCTTCTTTGATAGTTCGTATGGCATTGCCGAATTTTGGTACTGTGTTTTCTGATCCAATCATCACCCAAAAGTGTTCCTAATTCACTGTCTTTAGTCTTCTGAACAATGTACCTCCCATTGTTCATCATAAAAACAGAACACAAAGCAGGGTCTTTGTAAAATCTAGACTTTGCTTCTAAATTGCGTTCTAACAAGTCCATAATCCATGATATTTGAACAGAAAATGAAGAATTTGACTGCAACCTATCATCATGCTTAGAGTAATCTTTCAAAGAAAGTGCATTGTCTTGAAAAACAAGTTCTAGGGTTTGATGTGACCGGCAGGCAGCGCGAAGGTAGTTCATCACATAACGAGTGATGGGATGAAGACCTCCGCCAGGAACAACTGCCTTCACCGGATCACGACTAATCAAATTCTCTAGTTCAATGAAAATTCCTCTAATTGTTTCTCCCAACCTCTTCCAAATTGTGATCGCTTCGGTAACAAGGAACGAGCAATACTGATCGGAGAATAACGATTCAAATTCGGGAATTAGGTCGCGCATTGTCTCAAACACGTCAAGGACTCTAAACAACCGTTCCGGCGAACGACTACCAATGGAAACCGCATCAGCGAAATTCAGCAACTGAATCGCCGATCCACGGCAGACCTCCATAAAGGAAAGATCAGCAGCAGGGGATGAAGAAGACAAACCGGAGAAAACACGATCACAGAGACGCCGCTCGCTCGGGAAGAGGATTTTGAGAGTGACATTCGAAGCCTTAATCCACCGTTCGATCTCGTCTTCAAGCTCTTGCCATGGCATCTTATGAACCTCCGAAATACTCAGTTTCTGTAACCCTAACCTCGATAAACTCTCCTCTAAAAACTCCCTCCTACAACCACCGTACACATGCGAACACTCCTTCCCAAACCCCGCCGCAATCATCCGTTTCGCGATTTCCCGGAGATCGTTCACCGTCGCCGGCGGTAACGCATCAATCACCACATTATAATCAACAACCGCCTTCGCCACCGGAATCACATCCTCATCACCATCATTTCCCTCTTCTTCTTCATCATCATCATCTTCCTCATCGTTAGAATCATAAACCGAGTTACCATTCCGAGTCAACTCACCTCTATCCCGAGTCACATCATAAGCCTCACCACCGAGTTCCATGAGTGATCTAAACTCTTCCTCCGCACGAAACATAGCCTGCTGAAGAATATCATCAGCGCGTGTTAAACACGCGCCGACAGTTTTATCATTTGATAGAGGACTCCAATCTTCGATCGTCGAAACCAGTTCATCAACGGCGGAGAGAAACGTTGATGAGTTACAGCAAACAGAATTTTGAGACGAAAGATGATGTGAAATCTGACGGTGAATAGAGTTAACAGTTTGTTCAAGTGCAGCAGAGTGTACAGTATCATTCCCTACACCTTCATCTGAAAGTTTTTCCTTAGAGAATCTACCGTCGAAGTTTGAGAAGATTTGAAGAATATCATCGGTCATGTTGTTATTTGTTTGGCCTAATGTTTTTGCTATGTGGCGCGCCACAGCGAGTAATTTCTCTTCGCCGTTTTCAGACATTTTTTTTGGTTTAGTTTAGTGATTAGTGTAGTTTGGAAACAAACTGAAAGAGAATGAAGTGTAGAATAGAGAAGAAAGAGTTGGAATGACGAAAATGTCCTTGGAAAAACGCGCTTTGGGAGAAGAGAGAGAGGGAGAGAGTGGGAAGGGAACGTGACGGGAACGTGGAAAGCGGTTTTCAGTCGTTGTTTCGTTAGTTTCGCAACTTTTTGTGTCTTGTCTTTATTTATTTTGTTTTTTATTTTTTATTTTATATATTTTCTTTAATTAATTTATTACTATTTCATGAAATCATGGAAGCTTCTTGGTTATGTGCTGTTGTTAGTATTTTCCCTTTGACTGGTTCACCGCATGCTTCATTGAGATCTAAGATCTACTCATCTACCTCTTCTTAACTATGATGAGGTCAATTTATAGTAATGTTTGACATCAAGTGTTAAACTATGAGTAAGTCAAGGATTATGATCACATTTATCAACAGAATCATTATAGTGAGAATGTAAATAAATGACTTTTTTTGGTAAAAAAAAATTATAGTGAGAATGTAAATAAATGATTTGAATGCACTTGAAAATTATAGATATTTTTTACTACAATACGTGTTAAACGATTTATGAAATTTTATAATTATCATTAATCGATTGATTTAATGTTAGAAATATGATTTGTGCAAATTTATTGTGTCAATTTAATCATTACTGTAAATTCAAATGATCTTCACAGATTTAACAAACTTAACATAAAAAAACGATTTTTCTCATTCTAAAATGTGTCAGTCGATTCATAAGATCAAGTAATGTTCAATTGATGAAAGACTAAAAACATTTTTTAAGCATTTCAAGCATTGACTACTCAGGAGGTGGTTCCGTTAGATGATACAGCAGACCTTATCTAGCATAGACATGTCCCTTCTAAAGTGTCTATTATTGCTTGGAGACTTCTTAGAGACAGGTTACCGACGAAGACAAATTTGGTTCGACGAGGCATTATTTCTGCAGCGGATCAGTTTTGTGTTTCAGGCTGTGGTGACGTTGTGACGGCTCAGCATCTTTTTTTTCTCTTGTGGGGTTTTTGGATCTTTGTGGATGCTTGTCAGGTCTTGGATTGGTTTTGCGATGGTGGGTCCTTCGACTCCCACTGCTCACTTCAAACAGTTCACTTTTGCAGGAGGGGTAGTCGGGGTAGGCGTTCGTTTATGCAGATGATTTGGTTGGTTTGTGTTTGGGTGATTTGGACAGAGCGCAATCAGCGCCTATTCAAGAACTCTGCGCATTCGATTATACATTTGATAGACCTGATTAAGCGGTATTCTTTCTGGTGGTTACGGGCACAACATCCGGGGATAGGGGTTAATTTACATACTTGGTGGGTAAATCCCTTATTGAGTTTGGGTATTTGATTTGAGGTTGGCATGTGTTTTTGTTGCTTTTGTTTGTAAACTCTTTTGATATGGTCTATCACACCTTGTGCTGGAGCGTGTCATTTTCATTTTTATATATATATATATATATATATATATATATATATATATATATATATATATATATATCATTTTGGCTTGTTAAAAAAAAAACATAAAAGCTTTAGTTCTAGAAAGAGCAATACTTATCAAATCATTCACTTGACACAAACTCAATTATCTTACTCATATTTCAGGCACATTAAAATGTGTTAAGCTTTTGAGTAATTATTCTAACGAATATGGACGAAAAAACAAAAAGTTTCGATAATATTAAAATACGAAAGAAAACAATTTAACTACACAAAGTCCTTCTTATCTATTAGCACGTGCACCCGTCCCTTAATGTTGACGTGTCAGGCACATCTATCCGGTGTGAATTTTAAAATGTTCGACTATACAACTTTTTATTTTAAATTTATAATGTTTAACTAGTGCATTATTTTGTCAAAAAAAAAAAAAGAACTGGTGTATTATTAGCTTTGCCAAAATAATACTCACACTCTAATCTCATATTTTATATATAAGCAAATTTACAAAAAAGTTCAGAAAAAAATATCTAAATACATTTATGTTATACACTCATTCCATTTTTACCCATACTTTTTGCTTTAGAAATCGTTAAAACTTTTTTAACAATATTATAACCGTTAAAACTTAAAAATATGGAAATATGAAAATAAAATAAAATAAATTGGGCTATATTTGGAATAGTACGTTGAATGTAATTTAAAGATGATTTTTGATTATATTTAAAACCATTAATTTTTGTTGTTGTTTATATATGAGAATAGAGTACCACGCGAAAATTCATTTCTAAAATCGTTTTGAACCCTGGTCAGAATTCTACAATATTTTTTTATACATAAACGAAATGAAAAAATATCATAAACTTACACATATAAAATGAAGTGACCGAAGTTCGAACTTTAATCATGAACGACTGATCTAATAATTTCGATATTTTATGCGAGTTGAAATAGTACTTGTGTAGTACTAGTACTTGTGGACCAATATTCTACAGTCTAATCCGAATCCAACAATGCAAAGCCCAGTTCAGTTTCACTTCACTTCTTTCTTCTAAACTTCTAGGTTTTCTCTTCCTTCAGCCTCTCTCTCTCTCTCTCTCTCTCTCTCTAGCTTCAACACTTCAACTCCATTCGCGTCTCTCCGACGAGTTCCTCGCTTCTCTCCAATGGCATCCAAGTTCGGCTTCGCCGGCGGTATTCCAGAGCGAAAAGTTCGTCCAATATGGGACGCCATTGATTCACGACAGTTCAAGAACGCTCTCAAACACGTTACTACACTTCTCTCTAAGCACCCTAATTCACCTTACGTACTCGTAAGATCAATTTTCATCATTCTTAATCGTTTCTTTATTACTAATTTTGAAATTGAACTAATTAACTAATTTTGTTTCGTTTTGTTTTATCTCTCTAATTAGGCTCTTAAAGCTCTTGTTCTTGAAAGAATGGGAAAATCAGATGAAGCTTTCACCGTTTCCCTCAATGCTAAAGATTATCTCTTTGCAAATGATTCTCTTTTGATTGATGATCTCACTCTCAGTACATTGCAGATTGTTTTTCAGCGTCTCGATCACTGTTAGTATCGTTCTCTCTTCAAAATCTCTTACGACTAAAATTGCATAAACTATTTTATTTGTAATTTTTAAAAAATAGAGACTAAAATTGAATAAAATGCTTGTAGGAATAAACTTGAAAATTGTAGTTTTATAGCTTAAAATCAAGGTTTTAAATAGCGGTCGCGGCTGTGTTAAGGATTTCGCGGTTTCGGCTGTTATGGATGTCGCATTATGAATTGCGGTTGTCTCGGTGTGAATTAACCACAGCATTGTGCAACTCTTATTAAAATCATTTTAACTATTGCATATGTATAATGTATAATAACTTAAATTAAAGAGATATAAAGTTTTGAACTTGGGAAAGAGCTAAATGGAAATAATCCTATGTAATTTATGTTCATATTTGTACTAAAAAATGTATTTTTTATCCATCTCCAATGAAACAAATGGAATTATCTGCCTATTTGTATTTTATGGCGACTGTAACGGCGCTTCATGTAGCTGTAACGGTGTTTCGGCATGATTTTTATCACTCTATAAAATCGCGGGAAAACGGTAACAGTTGCTACGGAAACCGTTTTTCCGCGTCTGTTTTCGCTAACGGACCGTTTCTTAAAATTTTGCCTAAAATGTATTTAATCGTTAATTTTTTTTTTTGCTCTACTCTACATTTTTTGACTAAAGTTTGTTAATTTCTTTGATTAGTGGATTTGGCCACTGAATGTTATGAACATGCCTGTGGTAAATTTCCAAATAAAATGGAACTCATGATGGGTTTGTTTAACTGCTATGTCCGGGAGTATTCGTTTGTGAAGCAACAACAGGTTTGTTGTTTGCTTCTCTATGTGTTTGGTTGTATATATATTTTTTTATAATTAATGTTATTGTTATATCTTTATTGTTTTCGGATTTGCAGACAGCTATCAAAATGTACAAGCTTGCTGGAGAAGAAAAATATCTTCTTTGGTCTGTTTGTAGCATCCAATTACAGGTTCTCCCCACTTCGTTTCAGTTTTCTCCCTTTATCCAATAGTTATCTTATGCAGTGTGCGTTGGTGTTTTTGTTTCGGTGCGCTGAGTGAGTTTGAGGGAGAATGAATCTGAATTGAAAGCAAAACGTCATCATATAGTGGATAGATCATAGATGCAAGGAAGTAGAGTATATTTAGAACAATTTTTGCAAAGACTTTAGTTATATGTTGATTTGCTTACAATTTTTGTCATCCATTGTTAGATTTAAATGTTTAGTAATGACAGTCTTGAGTTGGGCAAGTCGTTGTCGATATCAGTATATGATTGCTTACATTATAATCTCTCTGAACCAAGCTCCCGAATGCCACTTTTCTACTGTCGCATAGTGGCATTCTGCTATTATTTGCCTGTAATAATATGTTTTTATTTTTAAAACTGGCCGGATCTTGTGCATTGTGATGCTTTCGACGACAATTCATTTATGTAACATTGTTCCTGATTTATTTTTCCAAATATGATAAAGTTTTGATGGCGATGGGCTTGATATAATCCTGTCAAAAACATTTCTATTGACTTATTTTATGTGTACTGAACTTCTGATAGGTGCTTTGTGGCAATGGAGGAGATAAACTTTTAGTTTTAGCTGAAGGCTTACTTAAGAAACATGTTGGTTCACATAGCTTAAATGAGCCTGAAGGTGATCTTCTAATTTCATTATTATCATTATCAATATTATTTTGATAAAAAAGAGATTCATTATGAAAATGAAAATAAGGATACAAACCTACCCAGTCCCCTTACACATCTACGAGGGAACTCTAACAATACAACTAGCTGTACATCAAGTAGAAGCCAAACACCTAATCCTATCCAAAAGAATCTTTTCATTCAGAGGTCGCCATAATAACACTAGTATAAAAGTAGATACAGGACTGGCTCTAAATTTGCAATAAATATGCCACATATATAAGGGTAATAGCCTTGTGTAGACTACAAGCTTAAATATATTATGGGAAATAATTGTTCTTACGAATACAGTGCCACGAAAACGAAGAACCTCATTTTATTGCCATATATTACACCCACACCCACTATTCCCCTTGATTTCCGTCAAACACCAAATTAATAATTTTGACTTTCTATAAAAAAGAAATAGGTGTTATTCTTCGCTTTCGCGTGTCATTTGTTTGTAATAAATAGAAACCCTCATATATTATTGGTATTAACTCAAATCACGGGTGGCTGACCAAATAAATGAGACATGATCTTAAAGAGAGGATTGGACTTCAAAGTCGGTTTATTAAGCCAGATTAGATATTGGAAGAAGGATTCACACAATTAACTATAACACCCTAGAAGAATAATCAAGAGACCAAGTACTTTTATCTAGAGGGTAAAATTACAAAGTCAATAAGACCCAAGATGCCAATAGAAAATCCAACTCAAACTATTCCATATCATTAAGCTAAGAAAAAAGGAAAATTGTAAGTAAGAGTGTAATCTTGAACACAAAATTTGTAGATGGGAAATTGTTTAAGGAAAGGGAAAAAGATGTTGCATAACCAAATTAAAAGAGGAACTTCCTACTCAGCAATTATTTCTTATCTATTATGGGCAAGCATGCGACTCTGCTGTGCTATTAAACAAAGCATATGCACGTGTGTTTAAATTGGCAAAATTGGTTGCAGCTCTTATGGTCTATATTTCCATATTGGAACAACAAGCTAAGTTTGGGGATGCTTTGGAAATTCTATCGGGGAAATTGGGATCACTATTGACGATGAAAGTTGATAAGCTACGAATGCAGGTAATCTCAATAGCTTTCTTCCTGTCATGTAACTTCAGTTTAACTTTCGAGTTCTGCTTGCTATTTATTATGAATTTAATTGTCCATCCAATTAAATTAAGGGGATATAAATAATATTGAAAAGAGATCCTTTGAGGGAAACAAAGTTAAAACTTGTACAACGGTGTATTTTTTATTTTGATATATTTGAAAGCACTTCTTTCTTTCAAGCAATATTAAAATAATTGTACAGCAGCTTCTTAATTAAAGAAACATAATAACACACATATTGTTAAGGGGGGCGCGATGCCTAGCTCAACTATAGGAAACAAAATAGGGAGAATTATTTTCATTTATATTGTTTGACTTTTCTCATTAACCTTTAAACTTTGACTTTAAGTTGACAGGGGAGACTCCTGGCTCTGGCTGGTGACTACGCTGCGGCTGCTGTTATCTTTCACACAATTCTTGAGTCATGGTATGCCTTGGATGCTGACTTCTTTGTTTAGATATGATATCTCAAAAGCTTAGTTGGTTAACCTGTGGTAGTTGTTAAATTTTACTCCCTCTGTCCCAAATCTTTGGTCCTTTTAGCTTTTTAGTTTTGTCTCTAAACTTTGGTTCTTTTACGAAACCAATGTACAATTAATGATGTTTTACCATTTATACCCTTACAAAAACTAAAACATTCGTTAAATGAATTTTTTCTTTCTTAATAAAGTAAGGGTAAAAAAAGGTTTAACTTATCAATATTTATTATTTCTTAATCCATGTGAAAAAATCTAAATGGACCAAAGTTTTGGGACGGAAGAAGTAATGGGTAATAAACTGATTTTGGTAGGCTTTTCAATTAGGTACGGTCGACTTTAATGAAGTAACACCATAATGTTTATATTATAAGTCATTTTCAAATCTACATCTTTCTTAATGGTGCCTTCCTCTACCCATATCTCTTGGAATACCCTTCATTTGATTTACTTTCCTTATTGGTTTTAAATAGCGGCCGCAGTAAAGGTCGCGGTCGCATTAAGGATTTCGGCTGTTACGGATGTCGCGTTACGAATTGTGGTTGTCGCGGTGTGAATTAATCACAATATCGCACAACTCCTATTAAAATCATTTTTATTATCACATATGTATAATAACTTAAATTAAAGAGATATAAAGTTTTGAACTAGTGAAAGAGTTAAAAGGAGATAACACTATGTAATTTATTTTCATATTTGTACTAAAAATGTAATTTTTATTCATCTCAATTGAAAAAATGGAATTATCTACCTATTTGCATTTTATCGCGGCTGTAATGGGCTAACGGCGTTTAGTCGTGGCTGAAACGGTGTTTCGACATTATTTTTTTCTTCACTATAAAAACAGGAGAAAAGGGTAACGGCTGTTGCCGAAACCAGTTTGTTGTGGCCGTTTCTTAAAACCTATTTTCCGCATATGCTGAAATAACTTACACTGGAATTCTATTATATTTTTCACAAAAGTTGCTACCCTACCTTTATCTCTACTGAATTTTTCGTTGTCTTCTCTTGTTTCGTGTTGCTACTTATTAATCATAATTTCTCATCTTTATAATATTGAGCTTATCTTGATTTTTTACCACACAGCATTTAATGTCACATATCATTACATGTTTAATAACTATGCTAGTATTTCCCGTTAAGCTTGAGCAATACTTTTCTATTACATACCAGCACTCAAAACACTAAATTTTACCCAACCCATGTGGCCATGTCCCATGTCCTGTGGCATAGTTCTCCATCTATTTTCACATCATTTAGTATGTTGGATTTGCATCTAGGGTAGGCTTTAATACCATCTTAGATTTTGAATCTAACAAACCCTACAGGACTGGCACATAAGTTTAGGGTTGCCCATTCTTTATAAACTCTTTTCATATGCCGTATTTCTTGTTTATGTGGGAATATGTTTTCCCAATATTTGAATTACAGTTTTTTTGTTTGCTTTCAAACAGTCTTTTGTTCTTGGTTTGTGTCTCTAATATGTTATGTTGTGCTTAATTAAGATCTACCTCTTCTTAACATGTTGCTTATATACTAAGTTGTGTGATCTCTGAGTATTTTCCACTTGAGTCATTAAGTGAATTTTAAGATGTTTGTTCCTGAATAAAATTTGCCCAGCTTTTTCTACCATTGATGTTGTTGCTTCTTTTGGCAGTCCAGACGATTGGCAGTGTTTCCTTCATTACCTAGGCTGTTTGCTGGAAGATGGAAGCATTTGGTGCGATGAGACTGTTAATGATCCAGTTCACCCCACAAAATTTGTCAGTTGCAAAGTATCACACCTGTCAGACGAACAGGTGAATATTTTGTTTTTGAGGGTGTTTAATTAAGACAATAATTTATACATATAAGGGGAATTTACTATTTCTATGGAGCTTGATTCATGCATAACTGTAAACTACTATATGAGTGCAGTTTGACAGTCGAATGTATATTGCATCAATTTTTATACGGAAGTTACAAACAGAAACTGTTGATGATTCTATAAGAGGTCCATACCTAGCAACTATAGAAATTGAAAGAAGAAGGCATTTACATGGGAAGGGAAATGACAACAACTTAATGGATGACATTGTGCAATACTTTTGCAGGTAAGTTATTGCACAAACATAGCATTCTTATAATTTCTTCGTTTTATCCTTATATGTCATGTACATAGATAGGTGTAGTACTTATTGAGGAGGCTTGCTTGGAATTCGACATCGAGTCATTGATTATTGCCGATGGGGAAAAACACCGGATCTAGTGATCCTGGTGCTGGCGTGTCACCTTGCACAAATTTTTTACTCGAAACTCTATTTAGTTTGTTGAATTATTGTGAAGAGTGAAAACACTATTTTTAGTATGCTATAACGTATTTGTAACTATTTTTAGTATGTTTTAACATATTTGTAACTCTTGGTTGGATAGCTATATAATCATTTTTTAGAAATATTAATTCCTTGCATTTTTAAAGTTCGTCGGTAAATGTGATACTTGTTTGATTAAGAACTCTGTTTGTTCTTAGGTTTGGTCACTTGTCTTGCTTTACTTCCGATGTTGAGATGTTTGTTGAAGTCTTCACTACTGATAAGAAGGCAGAGCTCTTGGAGAAGTTAATGAAAAGCTATGATACATTATCAACTTCACCAACCAAGACACTTGGGCTATCTATAAGCCTTTTCAAAATTAAACAACAATTCTTGCTAGGTGACATGTTTAAGTCTTCTGCAAATGGTGGGTTTCATACTGTTCATTGCATATGAATACATGGCCATTATTTATTCCTCTAGAGTTTTCCATTGTTGTGTCTCATTAGAAATATAAAATATTCCCTGACTGCATGAGCCTTATAGGTTAAACACTCTGGAAAGTCATTGACACCATATTCGCTATTTGATCGGCTCTTCTACCATTAGTTAATTGACTTCTTAATAGTTTAATTATAATTCTATCACATGGATGAGTGGGCATATACTTGATCCATACAACCAGAAAATATTAGTGTTTGACACATCAGATTCTCAGTTGAATAGATTTCGTTTATTTTGTGTATGTAAAACAAAGAATAGTTGTTATTAGTGGAATAAGCATTCAATCTTTGATCCATTTTGACAATATCTATTTTGACTCTACTACCAAAATGATCATTTCTTTTAAAATATTCCTATTTGTTTTATTCCAATCTTTTATTTTTCTGTTTTCCCTCTTTCTTGGGAGAGGTTAGAAACAAGCTGCTCCTATTTTCAGCTCGTGGCTTCCATATTGAGTATAATGTAGTTCTTCTTAACTTGTTCCAGATGTTGAGGTCTCCTGTGTTCAAATGTTTGAAATGTATTGCAAAAACCTTCCACTCTCAAAAGATTTAGATCCACAAGAAAGCATGCATGGCGAGGAGCTCCTTTCAATTACATGTAATATTTTGGTTCAGGTATGCCAGGTTTCATTTGTGATTTTATTTTGTTGCACCTTGTCAAAATTTATTTAGAAGATATTCTTCTCTTGTTATATTAGTGTTTTGTTTTGTTTCCTGTTTACATATGAATATACAAGCTGTTGATAGTTAGTAATATTACTTATTAGTGTAATGCAACTTATGCTAGAGTCTATTGTCTACATATATTTTTTTGGTGGGGGTTGGGAGTTGTAGGAGTCAGAGATGTAATGGTTAAGTAAGTGGGACATCAATGGAGAATATGCAGAGAAATTTAAGGGAGAAAATAATGAAATATAGAGAAAATTTATAAAATGTAATGGTTAAGTAAGTGTCTACATATATTCTTTTGAGAATATGGAGAGTACATCAATATAAAAGATGAAAATAATGAAATATAGAGAAAATTTATATTGTGTTGTAAAAACATCTATAAAAAAAATATAATTAACTAAAAATTCTTAAAGGGAGAGACTGTCGAAAACATCTGTAGAAAAAATATAACGATATAATCTTAAAATCAAATGAACAAAATTTTTACAACGAGGGAACTGAAATCTGGAGTCTATCCTTAACAGTTCACAAACTGTATTTGAATTGAATGTGTATCTGCAAAGTTGGGGAATTGAACAGTTGAGCTAGATTTGGCCCTTTGTGGAAGCCCCAGATTCTACCATACCTGTTCATCTCAAAACGCCATATTGGGGATGGCATCAAAAGTAGCATTAGCGGTTGGCTCAAAAACTGCCACTGCAATCCACCATGGCATGGCCGTTTTTTAAAAACACTGGTGTGTGCCTTTTTTGACGTACTGGGTGCTTCAGAGGCTCGAAGTGATCCAGGCATATTGCGCATTTTCAGAGGACTTATTTAGAACATTAAATAACTTTTCAGAGGTGTATTGTAGTTTATTCGAATATTTCTACTGACTCTGTTTCCTTAAAAAAATTGATGGATGGTTCTGGTTTTGTAGGTTTTTATTTAAATAAAAAAGTAAATAATTTAGTCTTTTAGTTTTATCCCGTCCATTAGGTTTTTTCTCCCACATAAATAAATGGGTTATAGAATTTAAAACTGATTGTTTGTTTCTGATGTAAATTAAAAACCAAAAAAGAATTTACTTCTACATTACTTCAAAAATTAAATTTGACATTTTGTTTTGGAATTGTGTATGTTTCTTTTGTATGATGTTTGTAACATGGCCAACATTGTCGTGTTTTAGAATTGCATCGCAGGTAATTTTTGTCACTGCAAATACTTAGACAATAATCTGACTGCTGTTAATGACCTGTGATATTATTGTTGTAGTTATTCTGGCGTACCAAAAATGTCGGCTATTTGGTAGAGGCGGTCATGGTTTTGGAGTTTGGCTTGTCAATACGAAGGTCAGGGATAATTATTGTGTATTATACCTCAAATCTCCCATGAAAATGCATGAAGCATAAGAAGCATTTCATTGAAACTGCATATATGGACATCACATTTTATATGCAGGAGCCGGGGTTCAAACCCCGAACACTCCACTTATTCATCTTTAGGAAAACAATTTATGATTCAGCTCCTCCAAAGTGAGCAACTCGCTTTACAGTGTAAAATGAGTATTATCATTGATTAAGAAATCAAAGGTGAATATTATAGGTAGATCATAATAAATCATGGGTGACATTTGATTTACTCACTTTATAGTAGCCAAATTCAGTACTGTTACAGTTATATACGTTGCATATTATGCATCTGTGAACTATTATTAGAGAATCTGCTTAGTGAGTATGTAATTTATATCTTATTTGTTTTCCTAGGATGTTTATAATCTCAGAGTATCTTCAATTATTTTTTACCATTAGTTCTTAAATTACATAGATATATATTGATATGTTTCCTGATTTCCCTATTTAGAGTCTTGTATCCCTATATATAGGGGGTTAGTGTTTAATCTTTTCTATCAAGTCGGTATCAAGTTATTATCAATAATATATTAATATTCGAAGTTCTTATTATTTTTTCTCCTCCTCTTATAGCAAATCTCTCAACTTCAGCAGTGAGAAGAATAGCTACTTTATCATGGGATAACAGTGTAAAAACTTTAAAGCGCCAAGCTTTATAATTTACAATTTAATGCAACATCACTTGGATTTAATTGAAACTATGGCTTGATAATAATGCTAACATTATTGTTCTTATTTTTGTTTCTTAAATTTTTTATAATTTAGGACCGCTCTGTTTATTTTATTTCTTGCATTCGAAGGATTAAGTTTGTTTGCAATTGGTATATGTTGACTTTTGACTTGATGACATATGGGTGATGCAAAATATCCTATAGATTGTTTGACTTTCTTGGCCTTGTTTGCATAATCATTGAGGAGGATAAACCATGCAAAGATTTTTATTTATGTCACTACTCCACATCTCTTCTTATTTTTGTATTTCATTCAATAAAATAAATATGAACTACATGCATCTTTCTGAATCTTTTTCTTAAATGAATTTTTTAATTTTAGTTATTTTGTCCACACAATGCCGGTGTAGTCTTTATTCATGAATATGTTGTTTTAGTGTATGATGTTTTTGCAGGAGGGCTGTTTTGATTACTCAATTTTGGTTTCTTAGCGTGTTTATACTTTGCCTAAGGCATTGGATGATTTGATTCAAAGTCATACATCTTAATTTAAATGCTTATGATTCTGTTATAGGAACATTTTTTTACAGTGAAATAACTGATGCACTTCTCTTGTCTTCTGCAGATATGTATCACAATACAAGATATTGCTGTTGCACTTGTATTGCCACTTTGGTGCTCTTTCAGTGGCACATGAATGGTAAGGTAGTTCTGTTCATTATTTTTTTTGTCGTAGAAAAGTGTTTGTGTTTGTGCTTTTGCCACTATCCTATGTGAAGTATATTTATCTCCTTTTCAGGTATAAATCACTGGATATCAAGAATATCTTGACGGAAAGTATGTTACACCACATTTTACCTCAGATGTTGGTCTCTCCACTATGGGTTGAGTTAAACAATCTGCTAAAGGACTACCAGAAGTTTATGGATGATCACTTCAGAGAATCTGCAGATTTAACATTTCTTGCATATCATCATAAAAATTACTCAAAAGTATGTATACTTGAGTCTTTATTATTTCTAGAAACCATCCTTTTGAACTAGATTATATATATGGAGCATGTGGATACATAGATCTACAATTGTAACTTATTTTCTTCAAATGATTTCTTCATGCATAGCATGCCTGATAATCAACGCCTAGTTACAATATTCTTATCTAAGGAGATTATCAATCTGTCTGCCCTGCCCGCCTCTTCCAAAAATATTAACATAATTTTGTGGCTGAATCCTTCACAACATTTGACTAGGTTTAAAGTCTTTTCACAATCGAAGTAAAGCTAAAATTTAAATTGACAAAGGCAGAATGGCGTTCCTTTTGTAGAACACTTTACAGAAACTTTATTTTTTACTTAACATGTTGATCTCTGCCGAACCATGATAGAAATGAAATCAAGATTTGATCATATTTTGTTGTATTCTCAGTGGAGAGCCATACTCAATACATGATTAGTGTGCATCTGGCCATTTAGTGTGTGGTTGTGAGGATGTTGCTCACATAACATAAAAATAAAAATATATGCACATGGACATGTTAGTATATTAGCTTGTACTGTATGGTTGATGTTTCTGTATATAATCTCTGTAGTATACTGTTTTGCAGAAATGACCTCTTAGAATAGGTACACAGTTCACGCGGGTAACACCCAAGCCAGTTAGTTTGAGTTGCAGTTATTGATCTGCAAGTGATTTAATGCTTGAACTATTTTGACGATATAAACATCAGTTCACAGTTCAGCTTTATAATTCAGCAATCTATTCTCGGAAATAATTTTGTCATTATTCCATTAAATTCTCTCTTCTATCACATTATATTTTTCATCTATCTCATGTTGGGCCTAATGTAATGTTGAAAACAGTTTCCATGTTTGAGTTGATTGAATTGAGGCTTACATTTACTTCATATTCCAGATTATTGAATTTGTCCAGTTCAAAGATAGGTTGCAACGCTCCAGTCAGTATTTGATGGCACGAGTCGAAACACCCATTTTACAGCTAAAACAGAATGCAAATAATGTTGAAGACGTAGAGGTGATTCACATCTTCCAACTTTGATACAGGTTGCCTCTCTTTATGAAGATTATTGTTGGTTTAACAAGTTCATATTTTATTAGGGCATCCTTCAAAGCTTGAAATTTGGGACTCACTTCCTTGAGCTGTCTAATGAGATTGGCTCAAAGTCTTTGACCTTCAATGAAGATGTGGAGTCACGGCCCTGGTGGACACCAACAGTAGAGAAAAATTACCTTTTAGGTTAGTTTCTCAATAATATTTCCAGCTTAGAAACTATGCATCTTGTATTCTTGCAACTATTTAACATTGACATTCAAAAAGAAAATGAATCCTCAGAGTATGTGTGAGAGTTAAAATGAATATCAAAGTGGCTTTTCATAATTATTAAACAAGTGAATGTGTGTGTGATACTGCATTGTGTTTTGTTTGCAATTTCAAAACAATTTAACCTAATATTAAGCTGTTCCTTAACAATATTACCTCAAGTAAATGTCCTTTAGGATTGAAGGAGGTCAAAGAACAGGTCGATTACAATATTATGGTATAATTTATTAGTGCTCAGTCAATGAGGTAAAATTTGTTAATTTTTTTACCACACGTGCAGCAACGCACTTTTGCCTGATCAAACACTTTTGAAAATACAATTGGTGGGAATTGATAAGACTTCGTATTATAATCTGGTATCATTCTGATGTATTGTGTTTGTTGATTACTATATTGAACTTGGTGGATATTTGTCTTCTGTTTCAGAGCCATTCCAAGGGATTTCCTATTGTCCTAGAGAAATATTGGTAAGTCGAATCTGTCTGAACAATTTCTTATCAGATTATAAATATAATGTTTGTTGCCATTAAAACTAAACCACTGTTAGGTTTTTTAAAATTTCCTTCCTTTATTGCATGGTTTGTCAACACTATAGACCAAAGAGAGGGAAACAAGTTTAAAGAGAGACATTGAGAAGAAATCCCTAATCCCACGGATGATCTATCTTTCAATTCAAAGTGCTTCGTCATCAATCAAGGATCATGTTGAGGTCAATGGTTCTGTTACACCAGACATCACTTTGGAGCTGAAATTATTGTTGGAGCGTTATGCACAATTTTTGGGCTTTTCTCTTGGTGAAGCAATAGAAGTGGTCAAGGGTTTTCCAAATGATGAAAGATCTGTGGTATGAATGCTTACCCTTTTATGCACTATGTAAATAGATTATTTATTTATACGTTATTGGAAATTACAACTAAGAATTTGATTCATATCTTCAAAAAAAATGTTGCAGATTTCTGACTCCAACTTGATTGACTGGTTGAATTTCATTGTATTCTTAAATGCGTGGAACCTGAGTTCCCATGAACTTGTACACCCAGATAGAAATGAACGTAGGCCTATTATTTGGAATATCTTAGATTCATTGTTGGAGAAGTATATCTTAGAGAAAGTTAGGTCCATGGAGCCCCAGCTATGCTCTCCTTGGAGCGACATTCAACTTCTTATGCAGTTAGTTACAGAACCTTTGGCGTGGCATGGACTTGTGATCCAGTCTTGTCTAAGATCTTGTCTTCCATCAAGTAAGAAAAAGAAGAAAAGTGGGTCGGCCTATCAGTCTAGCTCAAATATGGCTCATGCAATCACAGATTCTATTCAGCAATTATCTGTTGTATTGGAGAATGTTACTAAATGGATAAGTGAATGGAACCAAAAACCTGAAGATGAAAACTCGGAGGTTATTCTTTCTCTTCTCTGTAGAGATGGGCATAATGATGGTCCGGGCCGGGTCTTTCACGTTTTAGAAACATTTGTTTCCTCTTTGAGTAATGCGGAAGTTGGTGATCGTATCTACCACTCACTTAAGTCTTGGAGTCCTGCTGATGTTGCCAGGAAAATGATGACAGGGAAGCTTAAAGTGTTGATGGAATTTTCAGCCATCTGTGAATCAAAATTGAAGTTATTGCAGTCTGTGAAACAACAGATAGCCCATGTGTGAAGAAATGTCATCAGCCGCTGGTGTATTAGTTTTGTTTCAACTTGACAAACACCTTTATAATCAGTCGAGATAGGAAATTTCAATGTGCTTCAGTTCTCCTGTTATTTTCACTAATTACATCTACTGATTTGTTGGTCATTCTGTAAAATTTTCTTGAGTGCACATTCAACCCTCCCCTCTTTTTGACCTGTTGGTGGAGAATTTTAGCTGTGTTTGTCTGAGCAAAAATTTTGGTAATGCACTATTGTTTTGATTGTTTTGAATTATAGTATATTTATTCTTAATATTATGTTCAGACATTCTTTTATCATTCCAAAGCTCTATTTTTTGTTAGGCACGTGTCTGGTAAGAATGATAATATTTATCTTCTCAAAGCCTTGACAAATTCTCTGCTAGATTCATTTTAACTATTTTCAAAATTTGTAGTGAAACAATGTGTCCAATTATTTGCATATTTGTCTGTGCAAGTAACTATCATTTTCTTAGGTAGGTTGATTCTCCTTCCTCTATTATATTGCTTCAGCACGCCCTCTCTAGTTTCTACTATTGTACTCTTTTTTTTCCCCTATAATCTTTCTACTACTTGATTAGTAATTAGTAATATTGTAACCATTATATAAAATATATTTCGTTTTCATAATATAATATAATGTCCAATGTGAAAATGTTTAATAATGAACATAGGCATTATGACAATAGATTTTAGTTTATGAAATATTCTTATGGGGAGTTTGTGGAAAACGGTTAATGTTAAAAATATAAAAAGCCGATTATTAATCCCATTTTCTAAACACGCTTAAATATCAATAATTTTGTATCTTTTCATATCACAATGATATTCAGTATCTTTACCATCGCCTTTAACATGTTTTTTTTTTTAAATGTTGCAAATGCTAATTATTTGCCTTATGAAAGACTATGATGTCATTTATACACAAAATATTGAAAATAATAAAAACAGAAGAAAATAATTGAGAGAAGAGAGGATGATAAATGATGGAAAATGAATTTGAGATTTCAATTTATAGACTTCAACAAGTTCTAATTTCAACTCACATCTGTCTAATTTCAACTTCTTCTGGGCTAGCCTGCAACTCAAAAGTTCAAGACTAATGTCAATAGTTTCCACTTGAACTTTCCCAAAGAAAGCTTCTTTTACTCTCAAATGATTTCTTAAAAACCATTTATCCATCCTGACAGAAGCGTGCAAAACTCTGATGTTGCCATCATGCCTCAAGCCATTCACCCATCCACACTATGCTTGAACATTGGTTTATTTTGGAAACAAATTCTATAAAATATAACCATGCTACAATGTAGAACTCCAGTTTAAACTTCATATCAAATGTTACATAGAATGCTGACCTTTGACCATGCAACACTACTATGGTGATATTAATATCAAATGCATTGTTTTTGAGTCCTAGTGCTAAAATGAATCCATTTGAGTATTCAACATGCATCATAGTTTCTTTTGGGGCATCATCTTCGATAGGTAAGATGAATAAGTTGAAAAATTTATGGTCAGATTTAAAGTTCATTATAATTAGCTAAATATGCTTGATTAAGCATTGTTACGGGTTTGTCTTTGTGTGTAATTGTAATCCTCCTAGAAGAAATAAAATATAAATGATATTCTTTAATTACTGTTAATTTTCTAGTTGGAAAAAATATTTCAAGACCAAACACTGGTTTTCACCTTGGTCCTTCAGTAGAATTGCCCACCTGTTGTTCATTCTTGTAAACAATCATGAACATTGGCACTTCTTATACGTTCATCATTTCATAATCACTACTATTTTACATTTTAGGGTTAAATGTGTTTTTTGATCCCTATAAATGAACAAACTTTGGTTTTGGTTCTTGTAAGTTTTTTATTGGTTTTCATCACTATAAAGTTTAAAGTTACCTACGTTTGTAGTCCTTCGATGGTTGCTATGAAGTATCGGCATATATATCGATCCTGATTAAGAAAAGACATCATACCACCTCTTATATGGATTGTCTAAGCATGTGTTTGGTATCACAGTGGTAATACCTACAATTACATGGGAGTGGTTATGGTGCATAAGTTTTTTCCTTATACACCGTACATAAGTAATAAAAATTGCTTATTGCATTCTCAAATTGCTTAGTACACCTCTCAGATTACTTAGCGTACCCCTCAAATTTCTAACTCACCCCCTAAAAATTTGAGGGGTGCGCTAAACAATTTGGGGGTGCGCTAAAAATTTGGGAGGTGCGCTAGAAATTTGAGGGGTGCACTAAGCAATCTAGAGTATTTATGCACGGTGCATAAACATATAGCTTATGCACCATAACTTGTGCCCAATTACATTGAAGTTATAAACCCTAGCTTTTACGTAAATGCACGACAAAAGCCTTTTTACCGCATTAAAAACACGCTACAAACTTAAATGAGTAGTATTTTCCAACTGTCATGTCATGTGGTACATAAAAGCACGTAAACAAAGGCTCTATCAGCAACCTAAGAACATAAGAAGCCTTGTAGCATAAATATAATAAAGATAATCTTCAAACAATAGCTTAGTATATCTCAACAGCTGAGAACATCCTTAACATGGTTACCTAGAACATAAGGATCCAATCCATTAGGGTTTAGTAGAATATACATTTTTCTGCATGAGTCAGAGCAAGCAACTTAAACACTAATTTCAAAACGGAAAAAAGGGGGAAAATTGTTTCACTAAACAACTTGATTTATACAGTAAGGGTGAAAATTGATATAAGATACTTAGATACCTTACAACAGCATGCATAAAAAATACTGGGCAGGGTCGAAAATGTGACATTACAAAAATGTATTAGGCAACAAATTTCAAGCAGCGGGTATCATTATGCACATTTTGACACCGGTTGGAACAGAAGCGCATACCACATCTGACACAAGTGTAGCTGGCAGAGAAACCGCAGACAGTACAAAAGTGGCGACGGGCGGTTGAGCTTGGAGGTCCAACAGCTGCTTTCCAGTAGGAAGGAACATGTGGAGGCAATGATTCTAAGCTTGCCTGCATTTGTAAGATGAGGATCAATTAAATAAACACAAAACTAAACCATGAAACCAAGGAAACAAGAGTGTGATGTTATCTCTTGTGAGCTTAATCATTAATTAACTCACATCATGTAAAAGCTCAAGAAATGTTCTTGGAGCCTTCTTAGCTTCAAGTGCTTTTGCTTGCCTTGTTTTCCTTTTGGTGCCTTTAGATTGTTTTCTCTGCATATACACTTCAAAAAATAAGGAATTAAACTCAATTTGGATTTAATTCATTCATATGCACACAATTGCACAGTCAGTGTAAAAATCATTCACAATTCACTCACAATTAATCAATTACAACCATCATATCATTAAAAATATTTAATTTTTATCATCATTATCTCCAAAGTCACACATAAATGATTTTGATTTTTCTTTGGTACGCAGACGAAATGACAAAGTCAATGAAATCTCACACACACAAAGTGTAACCGGCAATGGACGTCAGACTTAACAATTTCAGCATTTTCTGTCCGTCGAGCTAAGATTTCTCGACAATTGTGATTTATTTATGAATGGCCTACAACTATTTAGACATGTATCAAAATTAAGCTTTTTTTTTTGTTAATTAAAAAAATGAAGCTTTTAACTAATTTAGAATACAATTAAAATAATAAATAAATAAAATGGGGAAAAAATGGAAATAGGGAAAAAGCAAACCTTGATCATCATCATCAAGAGAAGCATCATCATCGTCAATATTGGGATCAGGAAGTTCAAAAGCGGCATTGTCATTCTCCAAAGCATCTAATCGTGCAAGAGCAGCCTGGGTGCGGTTGTCGGAGCTAGCAAGTGCGGCTACCATTTTCGTCGCAACTTTTCGGGTTCGACTTGACATTCGCCGGTTTGAGTTCGAACCATCTTCTTCCATTTTTAGGGTTTCAAAAAACACAGACAACGCAGATGTGCTGAGGAGTGAAGACGATAATCGAAGGCAACTTCAACCAGAGAAGAGAAGTCTTTTGTTAGTGAAGTGAATTTTTTTTAATTTATTTATTTTTTACCTTTTTTTTATTAGTTTTTGTTCAATGAAAATAAGCTAAGTTTTGTATTAACCTTTTAATCGAAAAAAAAAAAAACTACATGTGGATAATAATAGATACGAATAGAGTTAAGTTAGTTGGTCTGATTGATACTGGATTTGCTAAGGACTATGAATCATTCACAATAGAATTTTTCTTAAATAGTGGTAAAATATTTTTGTAAAATTAAATATTAGTTGGTCCGATGATTCTTACACTAAAATCTGTTTCGTTTGAACTGGATATCGATAGTAATAAAAAAAGTGAATTCGAATGTAGAACACAGTGAATTAAGACAAGAGAAAAAAATCTTGATAGAGGATAATCCAACAATACGTCGATACGAGACATTATCTAATTGTAAATTTAAATACTTCACTTGATTTTTGATTTGAACCTTTATCATCGTGTTGTGGGAGTCTAGGCGTCTAGTAATTTATGTTAGACACAACCTACCTATGTTGGTTAAATTTAATTTTTATTTATCAATTATTAATTAGTTTAATAGTGATTGATACTGAACTTGATAGAAAGAACTATGATTCGATCCTCGCAACTGTAATCGAGAGAGTCACCCGAACTAGATTAAACTGGTGGTGATAACAAAAAAAAAATTATTTTATTTTCTTAATGCCATTGCTTAACATTATTCATTTCTTTGTAAGAAAAAAAACATTATTCATAATCATTTCAAACCCTTTTGTATAAAATTTGCATCTTTCTTTTCACTAAGAAACATTCTTACACCTAAAGAAATCTACTTCATTAGAATTTCACATGCAAATTAATTTGTAGATATATTGTATTTAATTATAACCTAAACAAAAAGAACATTATATTTTATCTATTTACTCATATGAAGGGAATACCTAACTTGAGTCTACAAATAAACTACAACATCTATTCTTTTCTAAAGTACATTGAACATGCCTTCATCTAAAAACTAAACCTTAACTATTCACACTTATCTATTTGAATTAAGCTATATATCTATCTAATGGGTAGTGGCTAAAAGTTTTCTTAAATCTTAATTCTAAGATAACAAATTGCTATCAAGGCCACATCTCCGTCACGTAAGGGAACAAATTCTCTCCATTTAAATTTTCATCGAAATGAGTCCACGAAAATCTTCATCCTTCGATTCTATTATTAAGGACTTTAACTGCACGTAGTAGAAATAAATGAATGACACTGCAGAAAATTTACACGGAAGCGAATTCGTGTATAAATTTAACCTCTTAGGACTTGTTGTTGTACCACTAAAACAGAAGCTGAGCCATAAAAATCTTGAGAACTAACATAATCACCAATTAGTCCTAATTCATCACTTTCACTCCATTCAGATAACCCTGTAAGAATAGCAGGGTTAATCCCATGTTTCCTTCCAACTATTAAAAGATCATAATTACCATCATTCATATCATTAATTGCTCCAATTGTTTGTTCACCATTCTTGACCACAACTTCTCTATACACAACTCTTTGATTCATCTCATTCTTCACCCAAAACCATGTCACAATTCCATCATCAAGCTTCTTCTCCCTTTCATTATCCCCTACATTGTTGTAAGAAAGAAACCGTATAACGGTAAGCGACACATCTTCATTAGTAACCATTCTATCTGCATAAACAAGTGCTTCTCTAGCATCTGCACCTCCAAGAAACAACACTGCAAACCGATTTCTATTATGCCGCATCAAGTTTCCTACCGTGGAAATTTCGATAAGGCCTTTATCAACAAGAATTGCAATAGAACAAGGTGCATGATTCAATACTTGTGAATTAGCTGTTCTTTTTACTCCATGGTCATAAAATCCTTTATTCATGAAAGGCAAGATGATTAGTGACGCTTCTTGTTCGAGTGCGAGTTCGCAGATGTTTTGGAACATTGATTGCTTGGGAGCCACGGCAGTGAAAAATTGGATTTTCATAAACTCTTTTCTGATATTTTGGAATTTTTGAAGTGCATTTATAGTCTGTGTCCATTGATATATTGGAGGAACTTCTTGTATCGTGTGATCAATAAATAAAGGGGTAGCGCGACCCGTAAGCTCGAATAGTTTAAGAGAAGAAACTGAAATTGGACTGGTTGATGTTGGGTTGGTAACATCAAGTAGATGGATGAGCCCATTTGTGTTTTTGGTGTCAAAAATGCATAAAACTATTCTGAGTTCTTCACCTTGTGGATTGTGTTGAAGGTTTCTCCTTTGGTTCAATATGTATGGTCTTGTTGGATCATATATAATGGATACTAGAGGAGAAAAAGTTGCTGTCAATATCAATGTCATTAGTACCAACAATGTGAAGCCTGGTACATCCATGACCTGTATAAGCATGCACACAAACAACAATGATTGGATTAGTACTTATTTGATTAGCAAGAAATGATGATATAATCAATGCGCGAAAAAAGTTCGAACAAAAATAAGGTATAGTTTTATAGAAGCTTAGTTACCTTTTTGTCTATCAAATGCACAAACAAGATAAGTTCAATTTGTCCTCTAAAGCTCATAATGAGGCTAAAAGTTAATCCATCTCTAAATGGCATACGCCAATACATTGCAGCCATCCAAGTTGCAAAGAATTTTGCCAAGTAACCAGTCAATACCATGAGAAACAAAGGTTTCAAACTTTTCCATTCAGAAGCTCCCAATGCAAAAAAATCAATATATTGTCCCACCAAAATGAAAGAAAATGGCATAAAAAACTCATTCATAATAGTCTTGCTCCTATGCACCAATGTTGCTCCTAAACCAGGCCCATCAGGAATAGCTAAGCCCAACCACAAAGCCCCATTAACAATTGCTATACCAAACATATCAGTTATAAAGCCCATCACAAAAACCCCTAAAAGAATAGCAACAATAAAAGATTGATCCACTTGTTGTCCTTCTGGAGTTTTTTTATTAATCCATATCATTGCTGGCCTAACACAACATAGTAAAATTGTTACTACAACTATAACAGAAATCATAAACCAAAAAGCATTTTCTGTTTTTGTTTCTCCTTGTCTTTGTGCTTCAAATGCTAAAATGCTACCCATTCCAATTGTGTCGCCGATCAATGCGATTGATAATGCAAATCGACCGACTTCTGAGTTTAGAAGGTTAAGCTCTTTGAGGACATGATATAGAACAGGAAATGCTGTTATTCCTAAATACCCTGCTATTACTCCTATTGATGAAATTGAGCTTAATTCTTTGTCCATTTGTTTTCTTAAACATAGTGCTACAACAAATACTAATATTGTTGGAATTGTTATGCTTGTCAATGCTATTGATACATGCATTTTTCCTGATTTTTTCAATAAGCTTGGATCCATTTTTACACCATATACAAACGCAAAGAACATGAACCCCATTATTCCTAGGTTGTTCATTAGGAATTGTGCTGTCTCGTGTTTTATATGTCGATGATACCATTTGCTTCGTCCTAGAAAGGATGGTCCAACAATTACAGCACCCTAGGAAAAAAAATCTTACATTAGAGCATAGATAATATATATAACAACTAGAAAAAGTTGAATCAATGACAGAAAAAACATGAAATTCATCATTGATGTGACAGTTGATTTTTTTTTCTGCCACGTTAGTAAAAGTCAACAGATAAGATAAATGATGAAATTTTCACATTGCATGGTATTAAAAAAAATACAGAGAGTAAACAAAACTCGTCCATATTGCAAGGGTAAAAGCCTTTGAAATAATGAATGTAAGATAAAGTGCTTACAATTATTTGAGAAATGATTATAGGTTGTTTGAGAGGCTTAAGAAGAAAACGAACAATACGTGTGATGGTAGTGATAAGAATGAGGTGAAGGATAAGTATTGAGAAGGAGTGACTTAATGGATTGTCTCCATAAAAGATGCCATTATGGATAAAATTTGTATGGTCTTGACACAAAATGATAAAGGAAGAAATTGTTGAACCATTATGATTTTTCACCATTTTTTCTTGTAGAATAGGAGAAGGAATAGAATGTTCATGTTGTTGCCATCCATTATTTGGTGTTTGTAGCAAATGATTTGCAGGAAATACTCGAGTCATGCATGCATGAATTTTATTTTTTAAGAATAATTAATTAATCATGCATATGCAAAATTACTCAGGAAGGGTGTGTTTTGGTTTGAGAGAGAAGAGAGAAACACATCTTAGGAAAGATTGTGGATATACGTCAAAGTGGGAGAACTAGTAGTCTTCTCATTGCATTCTAATGGTTGACTATTTTTCTTATTTGTGAGGTAAATATTACACTTAATATTTATTTTGTTAATTTTATTACACTTTTTTTTGTTGATATACAGTATTTCCTTTTATTTTTGACTATTTTATTTATATATTTCATTGTTACTAAATTTGGATTTATATTTCCTATATATTTCCTATTTTATTTCATTGTTATTATTATTGAACTTATCTTTTTATAAGAAAAATCGAAAAGAGAGGTTAATTAAAATGATAATAATGATCATTAATTTTACAATGGTTACTGAAGAATTTGATCTTCATCCCCTTCAAATTATTACTATTGATTTTACATTATCCAAAGAACAAGGTGTGCCTAACATACAAGCTAGTTACAACATAAACTTTGTTAAAAAAACTCAAGTCTCTTGAACAAAAAAAAGAAAAACTTAAGTCTAATATATCACTAGACTATTTGACAAAAAATAAAACTTGTAAACAAGTTGAGAGTGCGTTTTGGTCGGCTGTTCGATTTGACAGAGACCAAACAGTACACTGTGGCCGAGATATTTTCGTGAGGGTGTGGTGTAGGAGGGGGGGCGTGGGAGTGGCGACGACAGTTATGGGTGTGGGAGGAGGAGATGTTGGGGGAGTGTTAGACCTTATTACTTGATGTTCAGTTACAGGAGCAGGTGCCTGATGTTTGGAGATGGCGCTTGGATCCAGAGGTTGGGTATACAGTGCGTGGAGTTTATCAGCTTTTGACTACTCAGGAGGTAGTTCCGTTAGACGATACAGCAGACCTTCTCTGTCATAGACATGTTCCTTCTAAAGTGTCTATTATGGCTTGGCGACTTCTTCGAGACAGATTATCGACGAAGACAAATTTGTTTCGACGAGGCATTATCTCTGCAGCGGATCAGATTTGTGTTTCAGGTTGCGGTGATATTGAGACGGATCAGCATCTTTTTTTCTCTTGTGGGGTCTTTGGATCTTTATGGACGCTCATCAGGTCTTGGATTGGTTTCGACATGGTGGATCCTCCGACTCCCGCTGCTCATCTCACACAGTTTATTTTTGCAGCAGGGGGTAGTCGGAGTAGACGATCATTTATGCAGCTCATTTGGTTGGTTTGTGTTTGGGTGATTTGGACAGAGCGCAATCAGCGCCTATTCAAGAACTCGACACAATCGATTTCACATTTGATGGACCTGATTAAGCGGTATTCTTTCTGGTGGTTGCGGGCACAGTATCCGGGGATAGGGGTTAATCTACATGTATGGTGGGTAAATCCCTTATTATGTTTGGGTATTTGATTTGGGATTGGCATGTGTTTTTGGTGATTACGGTTGTAAACTCTTTTGACATGGTTTAAGCACATCTTGTGCTGGGGCATGTCTTATTTCTTTTATATATATCATTTTGGCTTGTTCAAAAAAAACAAGTTATCTAAATTGCATATGAAAAATTTCACAATTCATTCCATTTTAAATGGTTATGTGGATTGCTGGAGGGATTATTTTTTGGGACATGATTTCACGTTATAACAGCATCTTGATGTAATTAATTTGAACCATCCGATTTTTTTTTGTTCAGGTGGCTTAGTAGCTGAAATTTAACCCCTTAAAGGTGAATAAGTAGACGTTACTAGAGTTCGAACTTCAGTCCATGCACATAACCTACGATGTACTTACTAATTGAGTTAAACTCACGAGAACGAACCGTCCAATTCTAAATCGGCTATATAAATTATTTAATTTTGCACAATTATGTATTTAATTTTAACAATTCGATCTTAAATAAACATTGAGATTTATCAATGTTGAAAACTGCGTCAAAATTTAACTTTAGGGAATCCAGATCCTTATTTTTCAATAAGTTTTGATTGATTGTTAGTCAAAAAAAAAAAGAAGTTTTGATTGTCATATCATATGGACCCAATACTTTTATGAACACTGTTTACAGCAGTAGAAGGCCGATGAGAGCCTTCACAATGAGGGTTCATGATAAAAAGTTTTAACTGGGCCAATTGTAGGACACAATAGTTGCAATCAAAAGTAGGCCCATGAAGAATGAATTTTCAGTATATAATCATAGCTTCAGAGGAATTTAATAAGTTGCAGCTTAAATTTGGCCGCCAGTTTTAGGTACAGAATTTTAAAAAAAAAACACTGTTGTGGTGATCCCACTTTCCATATGAAAATCCTAATCAATAATTTAAATAATAAATTATTATATCAACTATTAAATGATATTATTAATTTATTTAGATTGTATTATATGGATGACCTTTAAATGAATATTAAAAATTCAGATTGTATTATATGGGTGACATTGATAACTTGGATTTATCTTTTGGTTATTCTAATATGGGGAGGAATCAAATTCCACCATTGTAAGATTTGAGTAATATTATACCATCTAATAATTATGTACACTACTTTTAAAACATTATATTATACTACCATCTAATAAAATTACTATAATATAAACTGTATACATTTATACAATGAGCTTAAAAAAATTGAAGTTTGCTTATATTTTGTCATGGAAGAGGTTGTGCTTTATATTTTGAAAAACTTTTTGGTTTATCAAATAATTTCATACTACTATCTTAATGAACCTTAAAAAGATGAATTTTATTTATATTTTGTGATGAAGGGAGTAATATTTACTAGTTGAAAAAGACTTTTGCTTCCCCTCAAAGTTTGAGCTATTGATGGTAGAAATCATTCATTCTTACCAAGCATAATCATGTTGGTCTGCCACTCTTATACTCCAATGTGTGAATTAAATTCTGTCCAATGCCCTGTTTTTATACAAATACAAATGAAATACAGAACATCATTCAATTACTACAATTATACTAACTCTCCAAAACAAATACTCTTTTCCTTCCAAATTACTAATTAATTTACTTGATTATTACACATATATTAATAAAAATATATGAATGAAAATATAGTGTATTTACAATTATCTTAAAGCAAAGTGGGAAAATATTAAATTAAAAAAATAATAATAAATGTTGTATAAAAAAAAGTAATTAGTTTGAGATAACTGTTTCTGCAAATAGATAAAGTATTCTAAGACAGAGGAATTATCAATTTTTAATTTATTATATCTCTCTCGCTAATTATAAACCTCCATGAAAAAAAATGATGTCCCAAAATACAAGTTATGGTAAGGTTGAATATCCAAAACTATTAATTTCTCATGTTAAGATTTTATCATTGGCTCTCTCGGTTACAATGAATTTTTGCTAAGGTGGAAGTTGGTGTTTATCTGTCACATTAATAAATGATAAAATTTTCATATTATATAAGATAATAAAAAATACATACGGATAAACCAAAATTCTAAAAGTCTATTAACCTTAAAAATAACTCTTGCCCAATAATTTCTTTTTATTTTCATCATGGTTCCTAGAGAATGATCTTTATTTTTTTTATATTTTTTTGAACTATAAAATATAATAGTATTAATAAAATCAAGTTTTAGCACAAAGACGATAATAAACTTTAATAATCTATAATTCTGAATAAACGAGTTCTGAATCAGGTGATTTCAGTCTCTTTTAAAAACAATTGTGTTCATTCATAAACTCAATTATAATAGAATGTATCGACCATTACCCATCCACGTAGGGAAATTAATTTTAATATAATTTTTTTTTGAAAGTTTGGTATCCGGCTTAAGAATCAACTAATCTGAAGGGACCAATCTTACCGTCCATTTGCAGAGGGACCCATTTAAAACTAGAATCTTTACTTTGTATAAACTAATCTACTCAAATAGACATTAGTGAGAGTCGAATTTAAAACTTTGTGAGGAGCACACTCCAAGAACCTGAGCTATAGTTTTAATAAAAATTTAATGATGGAGATTATGAAAATGTAATGGAAGTGGTACTCACTCACAAAGTCACAAGGGCTGAAAAAAGTTGGAAAGAAGTCAACATCAACAGTAACTAACCTACTACCACTGCTGTATATTTACAATAATTGAATGAAAAAGTTCTAAATTCTGAAGAAGTTGCAGAACAGAAACTTGAATGAATGAATGAATGAATGAATAGTAGAAACCATAGATTATATAGTAGCTTTCACTCAGCTGCGTAGTGTTTGGCTTTTGGCCACAAACAGAAAGACTGCTACCCTCAGAACTCACCATTAAAACTCCAACTAACTCATTACTTCCTTTTCAGAAAAGCAAGCAATGATTCAAACACCCTTCTCCCTCTGTCATTCTCAGAATATAGTATAACATATTCATATCATTATATATATACTCCCTCTCTTAGTTAGTACCGTCCTCACATTCATTCATTATATAAATATCATCATTAAATTAAGAGCCAAATTCTAATTCGTCAATCATGCTATTTTAATTTGTTAACTAATTCAGATTTGAATCGCATGTCAGTCATGCAGTTAGGAGAGTGTCCGTCCAATTTTAAGATCAGACCATTCAAATTTAAAACAGTTTAAATGATAAGAGTTTATTGATTCTAAATCTAGATCATCCGATCTTAATAGACAACTAGATCTCTAATGACAGAATGACTGCATACAATCTAGATCCTAACTACCAAATGCATAATTTATTTTAATGAAGGTAAATAGTACATTATTTTTTTTTCTTTATAATAAAGAACGGATATATCACTTTGAAATATTCAAAATTTTATCAATAAGAAGTGTAGTTATTTAAACTATATAAATTATTAATCTTTTTCATTTAACTCAAATAATCTATTGATTAATGTAAGTTCACGTGTTTTGAGTATTAATCTCAATGTGTATTTTTTTTTTAAATTCATTTTAGCTTTATTCCTTAAAATAAAATCTATAGAAAAATTTAAAGAAAAATCTAAAAAAAAGGGTTAATTATATTTTACTCCCCTGTAAAATACAGTAAAGTTGTTTTACCCCCTATAAAATTAATTTGGTGCATTACCCCCCTGTAATATTAGATTCTGCACTTTACCCCCTGGTCAAAGTCAACAAAATATGACATGGCACAATAATGATGTGGCAGCTGACGTGGCGTGCCACGTGACATTTTTTTTAATTTTTAATTTTTTTTAAAAAAATTGCCAACTTAGTTTTTTTAAAAAAAATTTCAGCTTATTTTTTAAAACTTTTTTTTAATTTAGTGGACGTTTTGATTTATGGTGGTTTAAAATTCTCGCAAAATAGTCGATGCACTTTTTATAATAGATCTATTATTTATCGTCGTTTTTTAATATAATTTAACGGCGGTTATAAACCTTCGCTAAATAACCTGTGCACTTTGCATAATAAATTCTTAATTTGCGAGGTTTATTAATTTGCCGCAAAATAATTTCCGCTAAATATTATAAAACCGCCGCTAACTATAATATAACCACCGCAAATTATACTACTAATTGCCATTGAATTAAAAATATATAAAAAAATTTAAAAAAAGTTTTTTTTTAAAAAAAATTAGATATTTACCGCTGTTTTAAAAATTAGGTATTTATTATGCGGTGGTTTTATAATATTTAGCGGAAATTTTATTTTGCGGCGTTTTAATAAACCTCGCAAATTAAGAATTTATTATGCAAAGTGCACCAGTTAATTAGCGAGGGTTTATAACCGCCGTTAAATTATATTAAAAACCGACGATAAATAATAGATCAATAAAAAAAAGTGCATTGACTATTTAGCGAGAATTTTAAAACGCCATAAATCAAAACTTCCGCTAAATTAAAAAAATTAAATTAAAATTTTTTTATAAAAATAAGCTAAAAAAAATTAATTTTTTAAAAAAAAAACAAAAAACTGAGTTGGCAATTTTTTTAAAAAAAATTTTTAAAAAAAAAAAAATGCCACGTGACATGCCACGTCAGCTGCCACATCATTACTCTGCCATGTCATATTTTGTTGACTTTGACCATGAGGGTAAAACAACAAATTAATTTTACAAGGAGGTAAAACAACTTTGCTATATTTTACAGGGGGTAAAATATAATTAACCTAAAAAAAACTTACGAATTTTCTTGTAAATTTAAATTATTTAAGCTATTTTATTGTTTAAGCCTATTTTTTCATATAGTGATCAGCAAATACAGTATGAGAAAACAGTATCGAGGAGAAATCCAAATCCTGGAATAAACCTTTTGGAAGCCTCGGTAAATGTTTTTCAGAGTTTTTGGAGATTATAAAATTCTTAGTAGAATGATATTTTATTTTTATGTAGTCAACAGTCAAGGCTTTGGACAGTAGTAGTAGCTAGCTGGTATCAGTCTATCAGAGAGTTTCCGTTCCGAATTTTGTCACAGGCAGGCAGCATAGCCGGTAAGTAGGCCTTTCTCATCTGTAGAAAAGACCACAAACTGAATTTGGCCTCAAATAATGGAAACCAAATACAAGCAAACCAACATGTGAAATTATAACAATAATATACTATATTATTATGACAATACTTACGAAAAATGTGACATTTCTATCGTTTACCTATGTTGTTAGAGATTCATTTTCTAACTTGTGCATTAAAATTTATTGATTATGTAGACTCGTGAATTGCGGTCGCACACACATATATACGAAAAATGTGACAATTAAATAGTCTTAGAATTTAGATCGAGTCTAACTCAATTTTTTTTTTTTGGAGGAAAATGTGAAATTTGTTTCCACTTATAAATATACTATTCAGACCATATTTTTCAAATATGAGGATTTTTAACGGACAGACAAAAGTAGAATGAAAAAATAATCAAGTACAAACTCTTCATTGACCAATTATTATGTTGAGACATAAATATTTGTTAATTACTAACTTGGTGCTAATTGAGTTGAGCGTGACCGTGACCTCTCTTTCAATTCATAATAATTATTTAAAATTCATTCTTAATTTACTTCTCTATCTCCTTAGTTGTATAAAAATGTTGAAATGATTTAGTCAACAAATCTCAAGGAAATGAGAAACAAAATAGTACAAAAAACTGAAGATTTTCCACCCAAAAAGAATTAAATAAAACTGAAGATAGCATCATGCATATATATATATATATATATATATATATATATATATATATATATATAACTTGAGAATCATTTTGTCAAAAAAAATATAACTTGAGAATCTGAGACAGATGCAGATAGCTAGAGAGTAATTAAGAAAGTTGATAATCATTAAAACCGTACAACTCATAATAGTACATTTGTTATACCAAATAAACTCAAAGTCCAGATTTTTGTACCAGTGTATGACTGCAGCTAGCAAATTAGTTAATTATATAATTACAGAGAGAAACAGAGAGAGAGAGAGTTTTAAGTATAGTTTTCATGGAGTAATTAAGTAAGTATATCTAGGGAAAGAGTATGAAGAAATGTGTGAGAAGAAGCTTAATTTTGTTGCAATAACAACTTGCAGCACATGTGATGATGATTATGATGTAGTAAGAAGAACCAGTAAAACTCAGGATGGATAGCGCCAACTTACTCATTACATACATACGTAAATGGTAAATGATGGCGCTATCCCTCCTGAGCTTAACAGACTCTCCTGTACTCTTTTCCATATCTTTCAAGCTCACTGGAAACAAGACTACACTGAAGACAAGAAAACATATATCACAGAAAGAGAGACAGAAATAGAGAGAGAGAGAGAGAGAGATTATAATAGTATTTGTGATAGAAGATGTTAGTTAGCTAGTGAGGAAGGAGAGTGGAGTGTGGAGAAGTCAATTTATAGAAGAATGAAATAGAATAGATTATTTGGAAAAGCTGAAAAGGGTTAATTAGATTTTTTATATTTCATATTTTTGCATCATGAAAGCAGTAACAGCAGCTTAATTAGACTGCTTAACGTGCCTTGCTTTTTTTTCTTTCTAATTTTTCATTTTTTTTCAAAAAGGTTATGATAGAAAGAAACTATTATCTATTATTTAATTGTTTCTATGTATTCTTTACTTTTATACGCTGCCGACTACGGTATATTAGATCTTTAATCAGCTTGTGTTTAGTTCACAACAATGTGAAAGACTGAAAAGGAAAGTATACATAAATAAGAAACTTTTCTTCTGTTTTTTTCAAAATGGCAAATTATATTAGATACAAAATATTCAAGAGTACAATTAAGTACTTGAGATTAAACAACAAAACCAAAACCAACAAAAGATAATAAAAAATTCAATAGTGGACTATCGGTAAAACCTCTGAACCAACCAAAATAAAAGATAATAAAAAATAAATTTAGTCAAAAAGAGCAAAAGAGAACGAACAATTAGTAAACTAAAATTGGGCTGATTTATTCACTTAATCTCACAAATTTCTAACGGTCAAAACACAAGACAAGTTTCACCTCCCACTTATAGTGAATGCTGAATACATGAATGATTAGATGTCTTGCGAAGAAATCACTTTCATGAATGTTGCTCGGCAATCATGGTTTTGTACAAATCTAAACTAATTTTATACAAATTAAGTTTTTCTCTTATTTTTATATGTTTACAATTTTCATCTTCTTGTTTTTTTTGAAGAAATTTTTATCTAAATATTTTTCAATACTTTTTTCTTAAAAGTTGTTTTTGTTTTTTCAATGTCAATGATTCTTGTCTATACTCTTGACTCTCTTTTGGGGACCAAAAGTTCCAAAAGACTTTGGAATCGAGATTGAAATTAAAAGTGTACAAGGGGACCATATTCACAAAATGACCAATAGTGATAATTTAATTAATAAATTGTCCTTTTTTTATTTTATTTCCAAAAAAAATTATATATTTTACTAGTTTTGTATTGTATGATAAATAAAATAAAATGAAAAGTAATAAAACATGGGACAAAATGTGTTGAACGAAAAAATTAACCAACTTAAATTAGCATAAAAAAGATGCAAAATATATTGAGCCAAAAAGTTTTCAAGATCAACACCCAATCCATATTAAACTAACAACAATGATATATGTATACATTATAATTTCTTATATTTATTTAACATTTTATTTTATTTTTATCTCTATCTTTCTATCACATCATTAACTTATAATATTTATTTCATCATTCCATTTTATCTTAATTAAGGTGTATACATCCATATAAGAATATAAGATAAGACGTATACAAAATACTTTTCTTAAATCGGCAGGGTCGGCTCAATACTCAAGGAGACCTAAAGTAAATTTTAAAAGTGAGGCTCTTTCTCTGATGTATAAAGCGAATTTTATTTAAATTTTTTTGAGAAGTTGCAAAGTTATTGTTTCATTTTCATTTTTTTCTAAGACATATTTATATTTTTCTCTTATACATTTTCTAATGACTTTATGACTCATAAGAGGCATTTTTCTAACGTATTTATGACTTGTAAGAAGTATTTTATGTTAATAATTTTTTTCATTTTTTGGGGCCTAAAGCTTGTAAACCGGTCAATCCCTAACTTTTAATAGGTTTAATTCGAGGCCTATTTCCTTTTTCTCATCTATAGATTGAAGAGTGAATACATTGTATGAAAATTTACACATACACATTTAAGAAAAATTTACATTCGAATTCAAATTACTAAGAAAAATGTTGAATTTAACAATCTTGATATTGTTGGTTCAATTAGGAAACGGTCACTTGCATTTTTAATGGACAGACATAAACACTGGTTACGATACGAATACCGACACATTGATACGGATAATTTTTTTAAAAAATAATATATTTTAATATAATTATAAGTGTCGGTGTCGGACATGACGCATGTCCGACTCTGAAACACATCTATTCATAAAAGTATCCCAGCAGCTCGTATAGGTCACAACTCTTGTTAGGAATGGTAACACTAGCTGGTTTGATCCATGTGCTGAAAGAAGTTGTAAGTATCTATTATTGAGAAGCTGTGCTCAGCTCCCAACCTAGCTGCTCAGCTGACCATGTGACTAAATTCAGAGTGGCAGGCAGCCCAGCTTGGCAGCTTCCATATCCAATGACTCTCTCTACTCTAGCTACTTCCTACTAAAAGCTGCTACTCTACCTGAGAGACTATATATATATACACATATATTCAGAAAGATATTTTACACTTCATTTTTATTTCTTCCTTTTTTTAATTTTCTGTAGAAATGAGATATCAGCAGTAATTTTAGAAGGCAGGAATATGGAAATCTTGTGTTATGCCTTGAGCTGCCAATTGCCATGTGCATTGGCAAAAACAATGACAGCGGTTAATAGAATTTTCTATAATAATAATAATAATAATAATAGTCCCATGAGCTTAGCTCAATTGGTTGGACATATTGCACGAAAGTGCCGGGATCCGGGTTCGAACCCGGACACACCCACTATTTCACCTTTAATGAGTGATTTTCTAGCCACTAGGCTACCTGACAAAAAAAATAATAATAATAATAATAATAAAGAGAATTTTCTATACCAAATGATTTGACCGCGACTTTTCTCCGTCCTCTATACAAGAGTTTTCCCCATTTTAAAATATAAGAGAAAATTAATGAAAAAAAAGCTATTTCTCTTCGTAGCTTCCACAACAACTTCATCGGCAATAAGAATATCACCCCGAATTCGTCAACAATTTTGCTAGAACATTATATATGCATCCAACTAGAGAAATAGGTCCAAAGCCACTAAGCTTTTGAGAAGCTATGAAAGTATTTTGAATTGCATGACTTAACTTTAACTACAAAAATCTAGATATTTTCCATTGAATATTGCACTTGATCTTTGTACAAATCTAATTGATTTGGTAAATTGTACAAATAGTATAAAAAAATAAAATATTCTTCCCTCTATATTTATAAGTATATCAAATAACATTCATCTCCGTACTTCTATCGCCAGGCCCATGTTTGGAAAACTAAAATTTTGTGGTAGCCAGCCACTATTGACAAATTAAAAAATGTTGCATCTTCTTTGACAAATTAAGTTCATTGTACTATTACTTTTTCCTTTGTCAGACTCGATCTCCATATTTTAAATCAGAATCTTCAATTATATGTACGAAGTTTTCTATCTCATGTCCTTGTTCTGTAGGTAGCAATAGCATACTCTAATGGCTAGCTAGCATGAAATTTATTGAAATGGTATGTTTGAATAGCATGCATTGCATTATTGGTTACACCATTGGTACGTGTACTATAAAATTTAGTGTGTTTTCAATTCATTATGAGTTTGATGGCGGATTTGAATTCTCTACATTCAAAAATCTTTCGATCCTTTGCATTTAGTTTATTTTAGAGAATCGTGATTTGCTTAAATTAAATTTTTGGTGTTACTGAAATTTTGTCGAACTATGTGGTTTGAGATGAATGTGGGCTTCAACTTCAACATTGGGTGTTCTATTTGCTGTCCAAATAATCTCTTTTTTTTTGGTCCGTAGTTGTAGCACAGTGACTAAAATTCACCTTATAAGTGAATAAGTGAACATATCAAGGCTCAAACCTCGGTTCTTACATATAATATGTAATCTCTCTACTAATTGAGCAAAGACAAATTTTCCACCGTATCGAAGACAAACTAAATTTTATGTATCATTCCATAAACAAAAGGCCAACTTTCAATGAATATATTATACAGCTTCTATTCTCTATGCATGAAGATGAAGCACTACATGCTTCATAGCAAAGCAGCAGTACATACATGAAAATAAATTATTTTTTCAAAGGGAATCACCAAACTTTATTGCCACAATATACTTAAGGCAACTCCTGCTTTGGTGATCTCAAGAATCATGACCTTGTTTTCTTTACAGCATAATCCATCATTGGGATTAGTAAATCTCATGAACTTACAACCTGACCAACAATTACAGTAATATCGTCAAGCTTTCCACCTGTTTAATAAAATCGAAAAACTAAGGTCACAAACATATTGATTGAAAATTAAAAGTTATTATCGAATTTGCTACGCCGCACCTGTTAGCTTCATTCCAAGAATTTTCTTCCACAATGGAGCTTCAAAACCCTGCAAAATTGTTGACAATACATTAAATAAGTCTTTTCTGCAAACTAATTTTCTAGAATGTGTTTTCTAATTGTTTGGTTTTTCTTGCATATAAAGTCTTTTTAGTCATTAGTGTAACTATCAACTTGTTGAATGACTAATTCTTGACTTCCCTATTGAAAAGTTGTTTTCCGAGACGAATCAAACAGACAATTATTGTATAATGCATCATTTTAAATAAAGTTTTTTGTAAGGAAAATGAAGTGTAGTTATAAACTTATTTCTTTACCTTGGCTCTGGCCTCTAATGAATAGGGAGAATCAAAATTTGAATCCTTTGCATGACTGCTTGCCAAGTTAGCTAATGCCTTTGCTAGCAACAAAATGAATTGTGAATCGGTGAAAGTCCTACTGTCAATGTAAATTCCTCAAACTGATCAACCAAGAAGGAAGACAATACCAGCCTCAGAAACATCTTTGTATCCAGCAACAGTAAGAGTAATTTCATGGTCAAAAACATTATCAAAAAGTCCATCAGATCCCATGACAATTGTGTCTCCTTCAATCAACTCCACATTACTTACCTGTTTTCATGTCAAAGTTAATAAACAAAAATATAATAGAGCAACATTTCTCTCAGATGTGATGGGAAATGAGAGTAGCTCAAAAAACCTATGTAGCATCAACACTTTAAATTGAAGCCGTATTTGGTGTCTGACACCGACATGACATTGACACATTTATTCAATCATTCTATTTTCTTAAGTTAACAGGGTCGACGTGTCGTGTCATATTTTTATGTTTGTGTATATGTTTCATAGCAAAAAACACAGTATACAAATATTGTTGAGTTGTAACGAAAAATTCTTGGAAATATTAATATTAGTTATCGGTCTCAATCTGAGCAAGAAAACTTAGGTGATTGCTATTTCTGCTTATTTTGAAATCTTGCTTATTTTGAAGACTGAAGAGTGATGGACGAAAGAAAGTTAATAATATAATTGATAAATGTTACCTTTGCATCAAGGTATGTTTGGCCAACACTCTTAGAGCATAGTTGGAATGGACAATCAAAGTAATGTTCTTGAGGAATAGTGGAAAAGATTACTTGACCTAGAAAAAGAACGAAAATAAATCAACTTCTCAACATTCAAGTGTTTTGAATAAGAAAATAAAGGAAAACCAGACAAATAAACTAACAGTCATTTTGCAATTGTCCGAGGGGATTTGAACTTCGTTACTTAAGGTTACAAGGTCAAATTCTAACAAGTTAACTGACACTTAATCGACAAATTAACCTTTTAGTTAAAACCAGGATTAGACAAACAAAAAAATATATAGCCCAAAGATATTACCATTACGGATAACTCTTAATCCACAATCTCCAACATTGGCAATCTTCAGAATCCCATTCCTTTCTAGCATAGCAATGATGCTTCATAGAATCATAGACAAGAAACCAATGAGGTACATTGTGGTAGAATAGTTTAAAATTAAAATGCATAAAAGTGTTGGATCCTTTGTCTCCCAATTGGTAACCTAAATAAATGATAAACTTACACAGTAGCCGAGCCTGTAGAGAAAGTAGCAGCATGTGCTTTCTTTATAAGAATCTGGGGGTCATCATTCACCTGCAAAATCCATCAATATTCAATGAATCAACATATCTGTTACTTCGTTAGCAAACAACATGCATATAACCTTTCTGAGGATCATTATTGAAAATTTCAAAAGAATGAATGTAATTGGAAAGCAAATATAAAGTTGATCTAGCAATATATATTATCAATAAGCGTATTTAGGTTACGGTACCTCGACATCTCCTACAAAATTATAAGCATTAGCCATTAACTCGCGTGGGAACAATGAAGGATCTACATCCTCTTCAGCCCAGCTGAAAATCATCGCACAAATACACATTAAGACAAATTATCAGACACGGACACAGACACTGATATAATTCAATGGACAAATTATCCAAACATAAACTAAATCTTCCACCGGACATGGAGCACAGACCCAGACACGACACTGATATAATTCAATGTAGTTGTAAGCGGGTGTCAAACACGCGGGACATGCCTAATCCAAGGAGTGTCCGTGCTTCATAGCCACTAGACAAAAACCAGATAGTGAGAAAAAACATGCATACCCAGAAACACCATCAGCAACAGCAATAACTCCTCCATTATAGTTGCTCACAAAGAAAGCATCTTCTCCACCTTTTTCAACCTTCATAAACACCATAACTTAAGCAAGTAACAAAAATACAAAAAATAAACAAAACTAGAAAACTTGTGACTTATATTAACTATAACTATGGAATTACTACTACCTTTTTTGGATGTGGAATAAGACAAGTCCCAACAGAAAATAATACCTCTGACCTATAAACAACCTCAGCAACAACAAAAAATCAAACCAAAAAAACCCATTTTTAACAAAGAATTACCAAAAATGAAGAATTTACTAACCTAATCAAAGGATTAAGTTCTGAAGAATGAGAAGAAGAACATAACACTACCCTTTTCTTCCTCTTAACAGTTTCATCAATAGAATACATAGAATGAATGAATGGTTGAGATTGAGCATGAGAAATCATTGCAGCCCTTAACATGGAAATTGCCATTTCTTCCCGCTTCAGCTTCAACACTCTCTATCCTTCACAGTTCACACAAACGTTTATCATCATTTTCCTTTTCAAAGCAAATTAAATACGTAAATAAATAATTTTCAATTCTTTAATACTTCAACAAAAGCACCAGTGGTCTAGTGGTAGAATAGTACCCTGCCACGGTACAGACCCGGGTTCGATTCCCGGCTGGTGCAATTTATTTTTAATTTTTCAATAATTTTATTTTTATTAATTAAAAATAAAAAACAAATCACTATTTATTATTGGGTTAATTAGGTTTTACCCCCTGTAATATACACTAAAATTGCTTTACCCCCCTGTAAAAAGTTTTTGTTGCTTTACCCCCCTGTAATATTAGATTTTGTGTTTTACCCCCCTGGACTCAAGTCAACCATACTATAACCGCCGCTAAAAAAACCGCCGCAAATAAAACCGCTGCAAAATATAATTTAGCGAGGGTTTATAACCGACGCAAAAAAACCGCCGCAAAAAAACCGCCGTAAAATATAACTTAGCGACGCAAAAAACTGCCGCAAAAAAAACCGCCGCAAAACAAAACCGCCGCAAATTATATTATGTTGACTGAGTCCGGGGGGTAAAGCACAAAATCTGATATTACAGGGGGTAAAGCAACAAAATTTTTTTACAGGGGGGTAAAGCAATATTGGTGTATATTACAGGGGGTAAAAGCTAATTAACCCTTTATTATTTCTTCATGTTCTTTTCTTTCTTCTTCATTTTTTTTTTCACTTTCAAATTCAGCAATGAACAGTGCCACCATTGATACTACTATCGAAGGTATTGTTTTTTGTCTTTTCTCAGGAAATTTTTCTTAAATTTTTAACTGTTTCATGAATTGATTTTTTTTTTTGTTAGAAAATGGAAATGGAAGCGATTCCGACGTGAATTCCGATGACGCATCGGAATACTACCAACCGATATCCGCCGTTGACGACGACGGAAGCTCAGACGGAGAGAACGACACGGAGTTCCAGCAGCAACTTCCGAACGGTTACAGTGTTCATCACGGTGGAGCAGAGAACGGGATCTCGATGCTGGATCTGAACGATGGTACAGAGCAGAAGAGTAGCGATGAGGAGGAAGAAGAGGAAGGGAGTAGAGAAGAATTTGAAAATGAGATTCGGAGAGCGTTGAGGGAAGATGAGAATCGGAGGAACGCGCCGTTGCCGGCGGAGAATGCGACGAGAGTTATGGAGGCGATGCGTGGAGTTTCGTTTGTTGGAGAGGTTCCTCCTTGGGCTTCAGAAGTTCCTGTGGATCGTTGGATTGATCAAATTCGTAGACGGAGACAAACATCTAATAATTGAAGGAAAATTTTGTTATGTAGATTCTTCATGCTATTTTCTTTTTTCTTCATTTTGATTATGAATTTGTAATGTTTTTTGCTACATATTTTAATCAAAATTATTGGTTATTACTCAGTTTAATGTTTATGTTTTGGGGAAGAAGATGCATAATGTGATTTCTAGTTCTCAAAATGAACTTCCACAATTTCAAAAAATGCTTTTGACAGAGTTACTCGATCACGCAGTAATTATTTCTGACTATTTGAAAGGAGAGTGCGAGTGTTTATAAACCACTTTCAACTTCGATTTTCAAGCGATGTGAAAATTTTGGTGGCTCGTGTCTAATAGTGCGTTTTATTGCACGTTTAGTTGCAAAAGATACATGTCAGAATTATAATTATCGAGGCAATCTCTCAGTGATTTCGAGAAGCTACAACAGAGAGCTTCTACCTTAATGCAGAAATCTTGCTGTGGTTTTGTGAAAACACGTAAATCTTGCCGCAGAACCAAACAAGGTATGTAAAAATATTTTTTCTCAACTGTCATTTGAAACTTTAAAACAATTTATTAATCTAAAATTTATTGGTACATAGATTAGAGCAGATATTAAATCAACCCAGTAGATAATAAGGTGTACAACATTCTATAAGATTACATAAATAAACTCAAATTCTAGGAAACTATATCTAACTCGTTCAAAGTGGTCTCTATATAAAATTTGTTTAACTTCAAAACTGACATTCAAATCTGACTGAAGCTACACTTTGCACACAGAAGCTTCAAGTTCGATGCATTCTCTCTGTAATTTAGCCCGCGAACACTTTGTCTTGGAAAATAAATATGCACTATTGGATGTTTGTTTTGGAAGCCACATAAGTAGCAAGGTCCTGCAGTGCAACCTTCTTAAGCACCAATGTTTTCAATATCAGCACCTTTGTCAACTCTTTTAACAATTCCAGCAATAACCTGAAAAGGGTCCAAAAAAGAAAATTTTGGCAGATTAATAAAATTAGAGGACTATGTTAAGATTTAAGAATGCTGAAACAAGTTCCAGAATACTGGTGTCTACTATTTTAGACTGTAACGTAAATTTATTACCTTTCCGGGTCCGAGTTCATAGCCTTTCTTCAGCCCCTTGGATAGAAGAGTCTTCACGGTTGTTTCCCATTGAACAGGGGATGTAACCTGCCAATTGCATTATAAGTGCAATTAGTTTCCATTAATGTCTTTGAGTTGGATTGAAACAAGTATCACCAGCGTACCTGTCGTGCCAATATCTTCTTTATCGTGTCGGGATCTGTATGCGGTAGAGCATTCACATTGGAAATGACTGGTATTCTTGGGGCTCTAATGTCTGTTGATGCCAATGCTGCTTCCAATCTTGACACAGCAGGTTCCATAAAACTAGTATGGAAAGCGCCTGCAACAGCTAGCCGCACCTGCCACAGTGAGGAACAGGAATTACTTACTTTGTGGAAGGTGGTATCAGAAAAACAACTTTGTGGGTATAATTCATACAGTCATTCGAGCCTTGAAAGACTTTGCTTTGGCTTCCACTGCTTCTATTCCTTTTATGCCTCCAGAAACCGCATAGTTTCCCTACCAAAATATAACACAATTAATTCCAAAGAAGTTTTTTTTTTTAAAGGAATAATTCCAAAGAAGTTATTTATCATAAATTTTAGAAACAGAATTTTGCCTAAGGTTGATAAAAGCCAAATCCACAAGAACCTTACTGGACATAGGTAATTGGCAATCTGAACCTTCTCAGATTCAGGCACTTCCTCATTCGCTGCATCACACAACTGCTGGACCTTCTCTGAGTCCAATCCTACCACACTAACCATGGCACTTTTAACAGCATCAGCAGCATCCTGAATAAAAATAAAAATAAAACAATGGTTATTAATGTAATGCAAATTACTATCCAAAGAAGTTGGTGTAACTGTGCAAGTCGGACAAGAAACAAAACAAACTATCACAAGTTACCTGCATGGCTTCACCCCTCAGTTTCACCAATTTCAGTCCATCTTCAAAGCTTACAAATCAAATTAAACACATGGATCAGGAGCATGTCAGTCAAGAAAAAAAGTTGAACATTAAGAAAAAACACTCAAAGGACATTTCTGTGAAGCAACTTATGTGCATAATGCCATAATCACACAGGGAAGATACTTCTTCGTTCACCATACACTACAACAAGCTGCCAAGATGAAAAAAATGGTCCTAAACTTCTCAGTTCTCATGGATGCTATATTACCAACATTAAAACCATTTGCTAGATTGTTTTATTTTATTTTTTTGAAACAGCCAGTTGCTAGATTGTAATGACTGAAGTGATTTAAACTATAAACCTTCAATGGCTCATACAGAAAAACCCACATAGTTGGGTCAGAAATATCATGGTAAAAGAAGGGCCATGCGAGCCATATTACATATAGCGCTCTTTCCAAAGATTTCTTAAAACATTGGAAAAAATGTAAAATTGAGGCTATGAAAGGGGACGCAATAGAAAATGCATGGTAATTAATAACAGTTACAGTTGTGAAATCACCTGAAAGCCCCAGCAAATGCCAGAGCAGTATATTCTCCTAGACTCAAACCGCATGTAACATCAACAGAGTCAATAATCTGCTCACCTCCCTCGCGTGCACGAAGTAGCTCAACAGCAGCAAGACTTGTGACGTACAGGGCAGGCTGAAGAAGCAGAGAATTAGATGGTAAAGTTACATCTACGGCATTTATAAACAACAAAATTTCATGGAGAACAGAGCGATGCATGCATTCTAGTGTACAAAAGATTTATTCATATCATACAGATATTTGCTTCTTTATTTTCTTTTCTTTTAAAACATCTTGATTACAGAGGAGGTCTAGGTCTGCCGAGGAGGGAATGCAATGCTCAAGTTCAGGCAATGAGTGACGGGTGGAAGGCAATAGAATCATCGTGATCGTACATTATTTACATATTTTATGGACTGATAAACACTTCATTTCTGTTGTTTGGGAAGTGAAGTGTGCGATAAGGAAATCTGTAAATAATAAGTTGATTCCATCTCAATCTTCCTAAAGAAATGATAAAATAGATTCCATCTAATATAATACCGTTCCGTCGTAAATAATGGCACCTAATATAATTCCATTCCATCATTCTACCTCAATAAAACATAGCCTAGGAAAATCAAATAATAACCTTGATTATCAATTATACTAATCATAACAAAATCCATAAAACATACCTGACTGATAACTGTTGAATTCAGCTTTTCTTTCGGCCCATTAATGCATACATCAAGAAGATCAAACCTAAATCAGAAAATAACAAGTAAATATGTAATACAAAACATAAAATATCAACAAAATTATATTTAAAAAAATCATATTTTTTTTCAAAATTGACTAAAAATGGTTGTAATTTAAATTCATAACTACCCTAAAATGTGATTAGCCTTGTTGTACAAAAGTGCAGCAGAAGGAACATTCTGAGCTTCTTTTCCCATTCCAACAGCTTGTGCACCCTACAATCAAATCAAATCAATTTGAATTTGACTCAAATTTGAGCAATGCAATAGAGAAATTGTAGTGTACCTGTCCAGGGAAGAGAAACGCATTGGAAACTTTATAATCTACTAACGAAGCGTCATGAATGGAAGGTTGAGATCCAGTGGAGATGGTGGCGAAAACCCTAGATCGAGAGAAATTGTGGGTTTTATGAGAGAGGGAACGTTGTGAGAGATTGGGGATGATAGGGGTAAAAGTGAGAGAAGAAGAAGACATTGTAGAGAGAGAATTGTGAATAAGAAGAAGAATGCGAGAATGAGAATGATGAAACAAATGTTGCATTTAGTTGAAGTACTATGTATGTATATAGTGACGGCGGAGGTTACCAAGTGTTGTGTTAGTTACAAGTGTTAAAAGTGTTGTTGTCTTCGCCAACTACTTCACTTGTACAAATGTAATCTTTCATTATGACATCATCACAACTAATTTATTTTTTAGGAATTTTTGTTTCTTTTTTTTTATAAAGAGAGGTAAATATAATTTTAGTCCGTTAATTTTTATTATTTTATAAAAATAATGATTTTATTTTAACTTACTTTTTTTTTGTTTTGTTTTGTTTTAGTCCTTTAATTTATTTTTAGTTTCGTTTTAGTCTCTTAATAGAAATGACCAAAGTGATTGACGGAGGAAAAGTTAAAGGACTAAAATAAAATCAAATAAACAAATTAAAAGAACAAAATAAAACTTTTAATAATTAAATGACTAAAACAAAACCAAAAAATAATTAAAATATTAAAACAAAATTTTTAATAGTTAAAGATCAAAACGAAAATAATAAATAAGTTAATTGAACCTATTATATTTCATCCCTAATGAAGGACCATATGTTAAAGTTCTCCATCCTAGACACCACCTAACTAGTAACTAATTAAAATAATATAATAAATAGCCTAAAAATTTAAAATTTAAAAGTAATAACAAGATCTACCATTAATTTAAAAGTTTGAATATTACATTTTTAAAGATTTGATATGACATATTAGCCTACTTAAAAATCTATTTCTTCGTATTAACGTATGAAATTGAAACTCCATTAATTAGGTCATCCCCCCATATTTATTCCAAAACTGCTAGTATAAGGTCCACTACTCCCGATTATAAGGACTTTTCCATTTAGAAATTTTCAGATGAAATACTATACTTTTTCATTAAATCAGGGTAACTTACATTGATGGAGTTTTTATCTTTTACCCATCTCCCACTTTCAAGCTTCTTTGGAAGTGAAAAGGTTCTCTTAAAATCAAAACTTTACTTTCATTTCAGTGTCCTGTGATAAGGTTTTTTTGGAAGTCCATGTGACTATTATGCATGTGACAAATTGTGATGTTATGTAAGAAGTTATTATGGAATAATTTTCATTAGTATGTTGAGGGGAAAAAAAAGAATACTAGATGTAGCAAAACCATGTAGAGTGAAAAAAGGAATACTTGTAAATCATGGAGAGGCAAGTTGAAGAATTTTCATATTTAATTATTGGAACAAAGTCCATAAAGATTGAGTAGAATAATCATCAAATGTAATAACCAAACAACATTTTATCTTTATTAAATAACTAAACAAAGCAAGAAAATCAAGGAACAACAATTTAATTGAAATTCTCACTAGCATCATGAGCTTGTAGTCCATTTGATCCTTCATGTGCCAAACCACTCTGCATTATATTCTTCAAAAATGCATTAATATTAATTTCAGAAGACCCACCTTTCTTTATTGCTACTTGACATAAAAATTGAAGCTCTTTAGCTCTTTTTCTCAAATCACTTCCTAAATTAGAATCCAAATCCATGAATTTCCTTATCAACACAACAATTTCATTTCTTGTCACCAAAGTATCTAACTTATCATCTTTCTTCACTCTCAACCCAACTTTCCAATCTTCAACTATAATCTTACTAATCAATGGTTGATCCATAGCTAGTGGAAATGTTAAAAATGGAACACCCGAAAAAACACCTTCAATAACAGAATTCCAACCGCAATGCGTCCAATAACCGCCTACAGAAGGATGTAACAATACCCTCAATTGGTCACACCATGTCACAACAAATCCCATTTCCCCACACATCTCTTTCAATCTATGTGTCTCGTCGCGCGTCACCCATAAAAATCGAACGCCACTATCCTTTAAAGCAGCTGCAATTTCATCCATTTGTGTTTTTGAAACAGATAGGAAACTACCATATGAAATGTACAAAACAGAACCATTGGGTTGAAGATTTAACCAATCCATGTAACTTTGAGCAGAATCATTAACAACATTAACTAGATCATGTGACTTATGTTCTAGATTAAAATAAGGTATGTTTGGGCCAATTGTGTAAATTGGTATTTTGAGCTTTGATTTGAAGGCATCAATTACTTGAGGTTCAAGTTCATAAACTGAAGGCAGTAATAGATATTGTGCTTTGAGAAGCCATTGACAACCTTTCATAGCCCATTGTAAAATTTGATGGTTGTTCTTATCAAGAAGAGGAATATCTGCTAGACGAATCCAAGAATTTGCTGGAATATAATCTATAAATTTTTCACCATTTTCTGCATGATATAGATAAGTCACATTTGTCAAAAAAATAAAAATAAGTCACATTATTTTTTGTCCTTCTATTTCCAGTCACTGATGAAATTAGTCTCCAAATTTTAGAATCATTCAATTTTTTTTGGTACATCGGAAATTTAAAATTTAAATTGTAAACTCATTCAATTTTAATCCCTCTATTAAATTTTTGTACTTAAAATGATAATTTAACATATTTTAAATGATGTGACATACAACATGCCGATGTTGAATGATTAAAAAATATAGTCATATATTATGTCATTTAAAATATATTATATCACTATTTTTTAAGTATAAAAATTTGATAGAGGGATTAAAATTGAATAATTTTAAAATAGAGGAACCAATTTTGTGAATAGGTAAAAATAGAGATCAAAATTATAATTAAACTTATTATTTTCTTAGAACGTTGTTTTATTTAACAAATAAACTCAAATTTTGTCAAAAAAAAAACACATTTTGTTAAGGCTTATTTTATTTAACCTTTTTTTTTTTTAATATACCGTAGGATCTTTAAATTATTGAGACCAGTCCTATTTATAACAAACAAAAATGTTGATTGACATATACCAAAAAAAAAATGTTGATTGACATTTTGTTAGGAGAAAGTCTTACACGTTCTGGTCATGCATAGATCTCCATGTTATACTAGTATATTTTACTACTGAAGTCTCGAAGGCTCATAATTAAAGGTGATTTTTGTGGCCATGAAAATTTTAACATAGATCTCAACTATTTTTTTTTTTGTGATGTAGGATAGTGGTTAGGCGTATCATAGATTTTTAATAGAAACAAATATTTAAAAGATATAGATCAATATGGTGTGATTTTGAATGTAGTGTGTTTTACACAATCATTGTATATATATGAGTTAAAAACTTCTTTTGTACTCTAAAATTTGTTTGAATAGTGATATATATACTAAACAAAATTAATTGACAATTTTAAAACATCTTAAATAATTAAATATTAAGATAATATTGTAGCAAAAAAAAATGATTTGATATGAATTTTATCTTAATTTTTTTTGACAAAGAATTTTATCTTAACTGATAAATATTGATATTATAAAATTAGGTACCTTGATATTTGGCCTAGTGATATTTACTGGACAAAAAAGATGGGTATTTTCTTCGTTTCAAAATATAAAAGAAAATTGGTCAAAAAATAATGTATTTGATTAAAATTTTAGACTAAATGCATCAACGTTTTATTTATTTATAATAGAGCTGATGATTGAATCCAGAATCTCTAGCATATTACTCAAACTCCTCACCACTAGACCAACCTAGTGGCTTTAAAATACATCGACTTTATTTGCTTAAAAATTTGATTAGTCGACATTCAAACGTATACAATCGGTAAAATTTTAGCAATTAGACTACTTATAAAAAAAATTAATTAAGCAAAAATGTTTAATAGGAGAAGAAAAGTGTAATGATTGATCGTAAGCTCACTCACCTAAGTGCTTGCCTTGTAGAAAAATATGAAAAAATTGCACCCACAACTCCGACGTAGACGTTGTCCAGAAAGCAGCCACCGGAATATTCCTCCGGTTTCCAACACCAACAGCCCAAAAGAGAAAAGCATCACAAATAATAACCGTAGGCGGCGGCAGAACAAACCGATCAATTAGCCGCTCAAACGGCGCTTCCATTTCAGTCATAACACCTTCAACGACATCCACAAAGTTGTTACCACTAACGTTAGGAATGGTTTCGAGTCTTATGTTGTCGGGTTTTGGTTCGGAGTTTATTAAGGTTAGCCATTCTTGTGTGACAACAAATGTTACTAGGATGTTTGGGTTGTGAGACACAAGTAACTTGCTTAGGTTCATCATTGGGTTGATGTGTCCTCTTGATGGGTATGGTACCACTAACACGTGGCTCATTGTGGTGGATTTTGGTGAGGGTGGATTTGGAACTTGAAACTCCATGGACATGGTAATGGTTGAAAGATAATGTAGCTTAGCTTGTGTTGTGAATCTTGTGATGTTATGTAGTAGTGAGGTAGAGGGAAATAGGGAATAATTTATGGGTAAAGGAATTCTCTTAACTTTGAGATTACTATACCTTGTAGATCACTTAAGAGAGAAAAAAAAACATAAAGTGTGATGTAATTGTTGTATTGGTAATACAACCTTTTTTGTTTTATTTTTTCTGTTTGTAACCAAAAAAAATGAGCTGTTGATGAGACGTATCATGTATGAAATTTTAAAAAGTACATGTATCATTATCTTTTTACTAAGGAAATAAATATGAAAAAGATTGTGTGAAAATGGTAAATTTTTTATTTTTTAGGTTAAAATGTTGTTATTTTTGTTATAAAATTATTATTTTTTACTTTTTTAATTAGTATTCTTAGAACTATTGTTAAAATTATCTTTATTATTATATGGTTTTTTAAGAAAGTTTGGGTATTAAAATAAAATAGTTTTAGTACTCCCTTCTTCCTAATGACATTTTAACAAAATTTGGTTATATATATTTTCAACAATGCTATTTGGCAGCCATACGTCGTTAAGGCCCTGTTTGGTTCAACTGAGAGGGAGGGGAGGTGAGGGGAGAGATTTTTAAGGAGGTGAAGTGAGAGAAAATATAATTTATTATGTTGACAAAATTACCCACACTTTTTTATTAAAATCCTAAATTATCCTTGTTGGAATATTAAAAATTTAGGTTTTATTTTTTTGACAACAAAAAAAATTTAGGATTTCTACTCATTAGATTTTTTTTTGTTATATATCCTTTAGATTTTTTTTGGCGTAACATATCCATTATAATTTAATCCTTATTTTAAGTATATATGATTAAGGATAAAAAAGTAAATTAATTATTCGCTCCCCTCCCCTCCCCTCGTTAAAAAGTTGAACCAAACACAAAAATTTAAAATATTTCCTCCCCTCCCTTCCAAAAACCCCGAACCAAACAAAAGTGCACGACATATCAAATTTGCATGTAAATTATTTTCTTTTGATGAATAATTTAAATATTTGTTTACAACATTTAAACATTAAAAAAAAAAATATCAATAATAGCTTAGTTAAAGTGGTAAAAAAAATAATTTTATACTGTCACAGTGTATATAAATTAAATTCATATGAGTTTAGTTGTTATGCACTGTCAGTATAAAATAATTGTACACATACATCTAATAATATGTTGGCACATCATTTAATGAATATAACACATCATGTCTTTTTAAACACATTACATGATGTGTCAATATATTATTTGATGCATGTGTAATGTCTTTTTAAACACATTACATGATGTGTCAATATATTATTTGATGCATGTGTAATGTGACATATCATATATTTTTAAATACCATACATGATGTGATATTACATTATTGGATTCATGTATAAATTTATTTTACATTGACACTCTATATAAATTAATTTATAGTTTAATTACAATGCACTGTCAGTGTAAAATTATTTGCACATGAATCTAATAGTATGCTGCGAAATAAGACTGTGGTTCGAACCATAATATTTTTGTTTATTCATTTTACAAAATAAAATTTTAGCCATTAACTACTTAAAAATAATCTGATAAAAAAAATAATACTTAAAAAAATAATCATCATAATATTAAAGAAGGGAGTAATTATAGGAGTTCAAAAAAAAAAAAAAAACAAGTCGTGCCGAGACGACAAACTCTTGTCGTACCTTTCAGCATTTTCCATATATTTTTACCGTCTATAAATATTTGAAATTTTAGTCTATTAAATTTTTTTTTGCCACTTTTTAGTTCCTAATTTAAAAAAAAACTTATAGTCTTTTTTTTTATATCGGAAAGATAAAATTGCTCCTGTCAGACTTCTCCCTATCCAACTTAAATGTTCTTCAGCTTTTACCACTTGAATTATTCTGCACAGATAAACTTTTAGTACTTATTTTTAAATCAACTCGCATGTTTCTTATAAATTTTTTAACTATTTTTCGCAGTCATATTTCATACACTAAAAATTGAATTGATTTCTCAAATTTTATATTTTTTTAATAAGGGATATATTAAATATGAATTTTTAAAGTGTTTGATGCTTAAAAGTTATAATTATTTCATAAAAATATGAATTTTAGTGAGGGTGATTTTTATAAAATTATTAACATGTTACAAATCCTCATTTAAAAAATATGAGTACATATAGTTGATTGAAAAATAGGAATCAAAAATTGAGAAAAATTGTTTGGCGGACCAAAAAGTGTCAATTTATTTTGAAGGACTAATATTTAATTTTTTTTTGTAAGGAAGCTAAAAAAAGAAAAAGAAAAACTAAAAAGAAAGACTAAACACGAGGGAAGAAGATTTCCATTGCATCATTCCTAAGAAGATCACGAAAGCCTTCTAGAGAAGAGGTATGAGTCAAAAAGTCAGCATCTGATGAAGCTATAAGTTTGGCGAAGAAGTCTCAAATTGGTTTCCCTCTCTGAGTGTGTGATAGAAAAAGAGACATTGCTTTGAGCGAGCAATTCCTTTATATCCTGGATCAGCACTACTAAAATTTAAAATGTAAATTTTATAGACTAAAAACATATTTAACTTTTAATTAAAAAAATAGTCAAAATTACTCCGTTGTAAAAAAAACTTGTATTTTTTTTTATATTAGAAAAAATTCCTAATTCAGCTCAAGCAACTCGCTTTATAGCTAATCCCTAAATATTTAGTTATTGTTCATTTTATGTTGAACTTATTATTATGAATAAAATACATTAAAAATGCTTTAGTAAAAAAAAAAAAAAACTACCCCTAATTCATTAAAGGTAAATTAGAAGAAAAAAAACATAATTAAAAATTTATCCTGAAGTTTGGTACAGTAGTTATCTAAGATAAACTTTACAAAAATTTAAAATAGCACATGATTCTGAGTTGGATGACATCAAAGACTTGAGGTCAAAGTTCAATGGACACCACACTAATTAAATTTATTTCACCAAGCCAAAATAATTCTTCTTTGAATTCACAAGGGTCTGATTCTTGAGGTTGTAGTAATCATCGAAACGATATTCTGATTCTTTGACAGCTCTAACCATAGCATCTTTGTTCCTTGAAAATTGTCAATCGAGTCTATGTTTCCTTCACCTATTGACAATGAACTGCCCTGCATTGCAACAGAAAGTTTGTTCGTATCAGGTACTGCAGCAGCAGCACGATTTTGCCACTTGATGATCAACTAGATTGTAAATTAACCATGTCAGCCTTCCACCTACTAGTGCTAGTAACAAAATTACAAGATTGGTCTCTAATCCAGAGGGTCTTAATTTCAAGACTCTTATTCTTGAACCATCACACATATTCTCTATCTTCAACCTCCTTTGACCACGACCTATTAAACATAGATATTATACTAATGATAATTTATTTTATTTTGTATATAAAATCAAAAAAGTCGTTGTAGTAATCCAAATGTTGATATAGACAACAGTAGTGATGTCGTTGTTGATGATCCAGCTGCTTTCATGAAAAAACGTCATATGTAGGCGGGAAGGAAAAAATGGGTACTACGTGAGAAACCAAACCAATTTTCTATTTTCTAGGAAAAAACTCAACTCCTCCTTAGCTTTTTAGTAATGGGAAATCATCCTACTTTAACGGGCATGAGGTTTGATATATATATGTAGCCGTAGGTTAGGTGGAGAAAAATAGCAGCCAAAATTGACCAATAGTAGAGTTGACACACTGTTTACATACAATGGCATGGCATGGCATGGCGATAACCAGAATACGTATACTCTACTCCTTATTTTCACACACTCTTCATATACATACGCCACTATAAATCAAGATTTACAACCAGATATATTTTAAAATATGTACATGTTGCAATTATTTTCTTATGCATTATAAACACGTGTAGACGTGATAATTGATTCTTTACATTTTAAGTAACCTCTACTTTTTCTCCTCGTTCAAGTATTACTCTCTTTTTGAGTTGAAGAACATGGGTTTGCCTTGCCTGGTTAGTGTGAAGTTGTGATGATCGATTTGGTGTTGCGTTGTTTTGTTTTTTTTGTTTTTGTGCGGTGTTATTTATTTTTTTTTTTTGTCTTTCATTCATGTTCATTTAATTTAGATTTATATATTAGATTTGATCAAGTGCAAATTTAATTAATTATTTTTACGTTTTCAATGTTACAGATTCAGAGATATGGTACTCCAGACACTTCAAGTTCATTATATATATCTAAGTTTTATCATATTTATAGATATTTTATTATTGTATGTTATTAATTAACATGCATGCTGTGAATTTATTCACAGATTATATTTATTCTTTTCAGTTGTTAGTGATTTAAATTGATATTATTCAATATATTCTATCAATTTGAACAAATAAATATTGCTTTTAGTTAATAAAAATGTAATTCAATCACACAAAAAAATAAATAAAAATATAATATATATTTAATTTGAATTTTATTAGTCAATTATCCTTACCAATTAATCAATTAGGATGAATTTTAATTCCACCATAAAAGAGCACTATTATTTTATACTACTACGATAAAAGTATAAATAGTGATTCAAACACTCATAATCCTTTTAGGACCACAGTATATTTATTTATTTATTCAACAATATAACACCCAAACAATTCACATTTCACATATACTGTACTAAGCACCAACCTTCTTCCCTCATCCACCATACCATCCCCAAACCCCAACAATGTCCCCTTTACCATCACAAATCTTCATCATCCTCCTCCTCATAACCCTCTTCAATTTCCACCACATCTCATCATTCACCCTCTCAGTAGAAAACCTACAACAAAACCTCATACTCTCCCCAAAACAAACCTTCACAGCAGGCTTCTACCAAGTTGGCCAAAATGCTTACACCTTCTCCATTTGGTTCACACATAAACACAAACACCTTATCAGCAACACCACCACCATTGTTTGGATGGCCAACCGTGACCAACCGGTTAACGGAAAACGCTCAACACTTTCCCTTCTCAAAACTGGCAACCTTATATTAACTGATGCAGCTCAATCCATTGTTTGGTCCACAAACACTGTCTCATCAAAACCACTTCAATTACTCTTACACGAAACCGGTAACCTCGTTCTTCAAGAACAAAACACAAACAGTTCCGGTTCTAGTTCCATGTCCATCAATAATATTCTCTGGCAAAGCTTTGATTTCCCAACAGATACACTTTTACCATACCAAACCTTAACAAGATTCACGAATCTTGTTTCGTCTAGAAGCCAGACGAATTATTCGTCTGGCTTCTATAAATTGTTCTTTAACAATGATAACACTCTTGGTCTTCTTTATGAAGGTCCAAGAGTTTCAAGTATTTATTGGCCAGATCCTTGGACTACTAACAATGGTGCTGCTGGTAGTGGTACAAGATCAACTTACAATAGTAGCCGAATCGCTTCTTTGGATTCATTTGGTAGTTTTAGTTCTTCTGATAATTTTGTTTTTACTACTTGTGATTATGGAACATTTATGCAACGTTTTATTAGACTTGATCATGATGGTAATGTTCGCATTTATAGTAGAAAAGATGATGAACATGATTGGTTTGTTTCGGGTCAATTTAAACAACAACCTTGTTTTATTCATGGGATTTGTGGACCCAATAGTACTTGTAGTAATGATCCATTAAATGGTAGAAAGTGTTCTTGTCTACCTGGTTATGTTTGGGTTAATGATCAAGATAATAGTCAAGGTTGTAGACCCAATTTTCAACTTTCTTGTAGTAATAAGAGTAAGAATCATGATGAGTCGAGGTTTTTGGGTTTACCTCATGTTGATTTTTATGGATATGATTATGGTTTCTTTCCTAATAAAACTTACAAAGAATGTGAGGATTTGTGCTTGAGTTTGTGTGATTGTGCTGGATTTCAGTTTACTTTTAATGCTGATTATGGTGGTAATTATTGGTGTTACCCGAAAATTCAGTTACTCAATGGCCATCATTCTCAGAGTTTTCTTGGATCGTTCTACTTGAGATTGCCGAAAAGTAGTGGTTTTGTTGATGAGATTAGGATTCAGGAAAATGGAATGGGAATGGATTGTGACAGGAATGCAGTGGTTAAGCTTGAAAGAGAATACATGAAAAAGAAAGAAAATGGTTCATTGAAGTTCATACTTTGGTTTGCTGGTGGTTTCGGAGGTGTTGAGCTTTTGGGATTTTTTCTGGTGTGGTTTTTCTTGTTTAGGAGTAGCAAAAATTCTGGTCAAGATAATCATGATTATGTTCTTGCAGCAACAGGGTTTAGGAAATTCAGTTACTCTGAATTGAAACAAGCTACAAAAGGTTTTAGTCAAGAGATTGGAAGAGGTGCTGGAGGATCGGTTTATAAGGGTGTTTTAACTGATAATCGAATTGCTGCGATAAAGCGTTTGCATGAAGCAAATCAAGGAGAGAGTGAGAGTGAGTTTCTTGCTGAAGTTAGCATCATTGGAAGGCTTAACCACATGAATTTGATTGGAATGTGGGGTTATTGTGCAGAGGGAAAGCATAGATTGTTGGTTTATGAGTACATGGAAAAGGGTACTTTAGCCGATAATCTCTCATCAAACGAACTTGATTGGGGTAAGAGATATAACATTGCTATGGGAACTGCAAAGGGTCTTGCTTATTTGCACGAAGAGTGTTTAGAGTGGATTTTGCATTGCGATATAAAGCCACAAAACATACTTGTTGACTCTGATTACCAACCCAAGGTAGCGGATTTCGGTTTGTCTAAGCTATTGAATAGGGACGACCTTGATAATTCAAATTTTTCGAGGATAAGAGGGACTCGAGGTTATATGGCACCTGAATGGGTTTTCAACATGCAAATCACTTCTAAAGTTGATGTTTATAGTTATGGAGTTGTGGTGTTGGAGATGATTACTGGAAAGAGTCCAACAACAGGTATCCAAATCAAAGAAGAGGTTAGTCATGAGAGGTTGGTAACATGGGTTAGAGAGAAAAGAAGAAAAGGATTAGAAGTTGGTTGTTGGGTGGAACAAATCGTTGATCCTAAACTTGGATCAAATTATGATGTAAAGAAAATGGAAACTTTGGCAAATGTGGCTTTGGATTGTGTAGCAGATGATAAAGATGTTAGACCCACCATGAGTCAAGTAGTTGAGAGGCTACTAAGGGATGAGCATGATTATTCTCATGGCTACTAATTATTCCACTGCTCAAATTCCTGTTTTCTATGTTATGTATATTTCTACATGTATGTAATTTGATTCATTGACTTATTTTGATTAGGATAATCTTTTCTTTTTCAAAGAGTTAAATTTGTAATAGATTGAATCAAGGAGAATGTTACCACAATTTTTGTGGTTACAATTAGATAATTTAGTGTGCTTAGAATGTGATTATAATTCACAACTAGGTCTACTGTAATCATAATTTGATCATAATTTATTTCTCTGATTACAAATAAAAAAATGTGATCATAATTTTCATATCACCTCTTTCATTTACCTTATGTTTTTGAGCCCTTTCTCTGATTTTTTTACCCTTTATATCCATAAACAGCTCCAAGAGAGTTGAATTCCAACCACAATGGCTTTCAAATCCAACCAACAGAAGAATGGGACAAAACCATCCATTGCTCACACCATGACATCAAAAAACCGTTATCCCCACATTTCATTTTAAACTATATTGAATTTTCCTTAGGAGCCCACCCAAACCAAGTTGCAAAAACTTCCAAATCATTTTGAGGAAGCATTATTTGTAGATATGCTATTTGTGGTGGAGAAATTCCTTGTATGTCATCTCCATAATCATCTACATCATTGAAAGGCAAAAGGAAAGTCTAACATCAACAACTAGAAACAGTACTTTTACTTTTGCTGGTATAGATGTGCATAAGTTCTTAAGAGAGAAAAGGAGAATGATAGATAGTATTATAGTAACAGCATATATACGTGGTAGGTATGATTAAGTATTTGTTTTTGTAACAAATAAGTTTTTTAAGTATTTATAGTGTTGTACTCTTTTTCTTTACAAGATAAAGTGTTGCACTGTTAAAATGGTAATTTGGCACCAAACGGTGCGTTTTCAAGAGTGTTGTCATTGTTGAAGTACCAATTTAGACTATGGTTGTATGACATGACATTTAAAATATATTAAATTAATAGTTGTTTAAATATAAAATGTGATAGATAGATTAAAATTGTGTGATTTTAAAATGGATGAACTATCTTTATTTTATGATATACCTTTTTAATAGTATGCGAAGAATACTAACAACACCCTCTCTAATATTCTTCTATTTATTTTTAAATTGAGTGAAACGTATATTATATAGATCTCGTCAATATATGTGTTCTGGACTAGGCCTAACACAGAGCAGGTCCATTTCACTCCAGTGTTGAGTAGGCCCAACTCCCTGTGGCCCAATACTACGTCATCGTCGCGCCGCTTCAGAGTAGGAGATTCTGTAACGGCCGATCACGGAAAGATAAACATTTACTGTTTATCATAGCTCTTCAATCAGATTCCGACAGCCATTAATGGAGGAGGCAGATTCTCCTCCCCTTATTAATGGTCTTGGACCAGCGCTGAGACTATATATATACTGTCATTCTCACAATGACACAAGTATCCAAACTTCTAAACTTGTACTTCCTTCTCTTGCACTCGACTGACTTGAGCGTTAGAGTCTCTGCAAGTACAACCCCCCTCCACTTCAACAAACTCGCACGGTGATGCTTTCGACTGATCTGACACTTCTGGTCAGACAAGAACAATATGTGAAAGATCAATATGTAAGATCTATTTCTAAAGTGAGCGACTCACATTGATTTTAACCAATATAATCAAAAAGTAAACATTATTAGAGAGAATATTTTAAAAGAGAATATTGCTAATGGTCCTCTTAATACGTTGCTTTGCTGCTACGGTCTACGGACATAAGAAGTACTAGTGGGAGAGAGACAGAGCGAGTAAAGAGCGGTTCCTTCGGGTCAATATATAGTAATTATGGTCTGCCGTGGGAGAGGGAGCAAGGCTAAACTCACTAGTATTTTATTCATGCAGTAAGTACTATATATTAATATGTGTGCACTATTGCACTAATACAATTATCATTAACAATCAAGCAAAAATAAAGCATAATGCAAATGGTGATCTCTTCATCAATCTTATTCTCACTTCTCATTTTAATTTTTCATTTTCAATATTCATCTTCATCATTCTCCCTCTCCGTGGAGAAACTTGAAGATGATGTTATAGTCT